>JANBXA010000641.1:29337500-29772500 GCA_030556225.1 Cricetiscus sungorus
TGTATATTTCCCATTTTCACTGGTGCCCAGAAATCTCCCTCACTTGATCTTTCAACTCCACAGCAACCAAAAGCCAGAGCTGAGTTTCCCAATGTTGAGCCAAGACCCTCAGTCACTGGGAGACAGCCATAGACAGAAGAGGGCAGGGTGCTTGCCAGCTTAGGGGACTCTGGGGGCTGTACCAGGCTCAGTAGAAGGGGTGGCAGACACAAGTCAAAGGTTTCTTTAGCTACTGAAGCAGGGTATGGAATCAGCTGTCAATTCCTTTGTCTGACTTGAGTCTGGTACGGTCACCCAGCCGGGTAGGAAAAAAATCTCTACCCAATTGAAAGAACAAAGGAAGATGGAAGGGAATGTGGAGCCAACTACCAACACTCATGGTTCGTCCTTACATCCATTCCTAGCTGAGCCAATGGCCAACAGGCAATGGGAACCAGCAGCCCACCCTCTGGGGCTTTGCAATACACTCTCTGGGGCTGCATGGCAGGTCGCTAGGAGCCAACTAAAGAACCTGTGCCCAAGACCCCCCTCTGAGTAGAAGCCTGGGTCTCAGCAGTGTGATGCCATTGAGATCTAGATGTTTAGATCCTTATTGGCTCTGCCATGAAGCTCATTAGATCTTGAGAAGGTTCTTTAGTAAAACGCAAGTATGACAGGATATGGCTATTAGGGATGCATGAGGCATAGTGGGAATTCAAAAGTCAGAACACATGTCAGATATGAATGGGGCATAGGCCGAGGAAAGGACATGCCTACAAACACCACTGGAAGATATCCTGTCCCAGAAAAGCCTTGTTCTGCCCACAGCAAGGCAGTAACATAAGAAAGTGACTTGCTGGGGCTGCCATCTCCAGCCCTCACCTCCCAGAGAAGAAGCTGGGAACAGAGCCCTCTGCAAGTGTGTGGAGGTCCTGGATATACCGGGAAGCCTCAGCTTCTTTAGCTGCAGCTGTTAGGTCCATCATCAAAAGCCCAGGGATCAGCCGTTTCCAGCCCATTGGTGAATGTCAGTGAGTGTCCAGCCATGCATCAGTGGACAGCATCAACCCTGCTACCCCACAGCCATGCATCAGTAGGCATCAGTATCAGTCCCGCCATCCCATGGCCACACAACAGCCTTTATGTTGCCTGTCTAGGTGATGCTGTGGAAGTCTCCTGCCTGCTTACACTCGCAGTAGCTTAGGAAGGAGCACATAAGAAAAACCTAGAACACAGCAGGTGGACGGCCTGTGTTCTGGTCCCAATGCTGTCCTCATTTGTGACACCAAGAGGCAAGCCAGTTTACCTGCCCATGCCTCTGTTATGGTCTGAGTCTGGGAGTGAGGCCCAACAGGTCACTTTTGAATACTTGATCTCAAGCCGCCTGTGGTGAATTTGAAAAGATGTAGAGCCTTTGCCAGCTGGTGGGTCATGCTGGTGGAAGTTGGTAATTAGGGGCAGGGTTTTTTGGGGGGGGTTCTTTTTGTTTGTTTGTTTTTTCAGTTTTTCAAGACAGGGTTTCTCCGTATTGTTTTGGATCCTGTCCTGGAACTAGCTCTGTAGACCAGGCTGGCCTTGAACTCACAGAGATTTGTCTGCCTCTGCCTCCCGAGTGCTGGGATTAAAGGCATGTGCCACCAACACCCAGCTTAGGAGCAGGTTTTAAAGATGATACCCACTTACTTCTAACGACTGCCTTTCTCTGCATCCTGTTCCCCACCATGTGAACAAACAGAGCTGTGACATTCTAGCTGTCAATATCTACTCCTTGAAACTTGGAGCCAAGATAGACCTTCCCTTCCTTAATTTGCTTAAGTTGACCATTTTGTCACAGCAATGAGAAAAGTGACAAATAGCCTTAGTGTCCTCATGGGAAAACTAGTAACAATATAATCTGCCTCAACAGTAAGTGTGCAGATGAGTGAGTTACATATTCTCAGCACCCGGTGAGCAACGAGTTATATGGGGGGGGGAGTGTACATTTGCATGTTTTCATCACATGACAAACATTCAAGGGAGACAGCTGAGGGAGGATTTGTCTTGGCTCAAGATCCCAGAGGGAAAAGCATGGCAGAACAGAACAGCTTTTCCGCACGCCAGCGAGGAACCGGGGGAATCCTGAGCCTTAGGTTTTCTCCCTTTTCACCCTTTACCCCATTTAGGACCCCAGCCTCTGAGATCCCACTGCCCCCTTCCTTAAATCACTCCAGAAAGACCCTGGAAGACACACCTAGAGACATGTCCTGCAGTCCCACAGGCGCCTCTCCATGCACTCACATTGACCACCATAATTTCCCACCACAGCACTGATAACAGCACATCATCTGCAAGGACATCTATAAGAGGCTCCTCAGGTTCCCGTCCCCAAGCTCTGTCTACTGCTGCATTTCCCACACACTCAGTTGCCATATGAAAAATCATGTATTTTATGCAGTTACCACCTCTCTTCAGTACCAAGTCTACCTTCAAAAGCCCGGGAATCCAACCCGATCCAGTCTGTTCATAAATGTCAGTGGATGCCCGGGCATGTGTCACATATAACCTTCATGGGGCATTTTTCTCAGCTCTCATTGCTATCTGAAGTGAGTAGATTCAAACATAACAGGCCGTTGAAATACAGATAAATATATGAAACTTAACTTAGTAACTGTCTAAGCTTAGACAAGGGATGCCACTTCACGCGCCCCAGTAAACTGATTTGATGTCTCCACATGAATGTTCAAGTAACTATAAAATGTAATATGTGTGAATGTGGTTGCTCCATTCTTTGGTATGTGGTGAGCAGATGGTGGCTAATTGGAAATGGCCATAGTTAGGTTGGCTTAGGCAGGACCGGGAAAGGTTAACCCCTGACTCTTCTCACCCCACATCAAGGCAAGGCTGGGCTGCAGGGCTCCTGGCAGATGTCCAGGTGGAAGAAAAATGTCAGAGGTGTGTGACTACAGAGCTGTTTCGGTCCTGATGTGGTTTTGACCCGGGCAGCTAGAATCTCCCTACTCTCCCGCTGAAAGATGCTGCCTGGGCCCAGGGTATTTAGGAGATCTTGAGCTGAGCAAGCTGAGCAGTGGGAACCTCTGCCTGCCCGGGTCCCACGCCACATCCTGGCCTTGGAGGATGTGGGCCCAAGGTCTGGCCATGCTTCCCAGCTATTCCCAGGCGGTCTGCTCTCCCTCCAGCTCCGCTGAGCTGCCTGAGCCAAAGGGCTACAGAGGCAGGTCTGTTCTCCTCCAATGTCACTTTTTCCTGACTCAGAGGAGGGAAGATTGCTTAAAAACTCACTCCCATCAGCCCTGAAGCTCCCTGGCCCCACTGGCCCGGGGAGGCTGAGAGTCCAAGGGCAAAGGAACTTCTAAGAACCAAGTTATAAAACCTACCACTTCATATCTTTAATGTCTCAGAAAGTCCTAGTTCATTAACTTCCCCAAGCATCCAGCCCTTTCCGTGGATGACCCAGGAAGAGATCACTACAGATGAAAACAAAATAGACAAAATTTCCTGCATCCTGCATTCCACAACCCTCTAGGATGCCCCGACTCTGGACCAGGCATTGTACAGGTTAAGGATACAGCAGTGGGAAGTTACCACACTTACTTTTCTGGGAAGCAGGCAGGAAGGACAGTGACATTCCTGAATGCCACATGGAACACATGCAAGATAGCACAGGTGAATGGTATGTGACTCAGCCGGTGAAGGAGGGAGGGATACCGGAGAAGGACAATGCAGGATACTTGTGGAAGGCAGTGACATGGAGGCTGATACCGTAAGAGATACTGAATGCTCAACAACAGGCTGTCTCAGGAGGAATCTGGGGAAGCGCCAACTCCCGGTCTTCAGGAACTTTCAGTATAGATTAGCCTCGAAGGGCAGAAATGTGTGTGCTCTGTCTCATCACAAGAGTGGACGCACACGCACCAGACCCTCAGAACATGCACCTTAGTCTGTCAAGGAGTAAACAGATGTCCTGTGGGACAAGTGTCTGCTGACCCGAGCAACCCTTGATCTTCTCACATCCTATTGGCAGTCCCCAAAATCTCTATTAGCCAGTCTCCTCCTAGTTAAGTATTAAACACTTCAAACATGGGAACTCCCCATCAGTATCAAACAAGGCATCTCTCAGCCTCCAGGACAGGGACCCTTCCCGGCATAAACTGGGGTCCTGGTGCATTTTCCAAAGTACTCCAGGCTTTTCCCACACTGTGTAGCCACATCTGCGGGGTCACACACTACTGTAGACAAACGGCTGGACAGCGCCAAGACATGTGATGAGTATCTACACAAAAAGCAGCATGGTGTATGTAGTACATGTCCCCCACAGCCAGTCTGGGCCACAAAGAGATGCCCAGCTCCCAGCCTCTAGGCTCCTGCATGGACCACCGCACTAGGTGTCAGTGAGCTGATTGGAGCGGCCCATTCGGACACGATCCCATGAAGCATGAAGGTGGCTTCCGAGTAAGTGATCCGAATACCAGCTGCTTGCAGCTGCTCAGTGAAAAAGTATAACGCCGCCATGCCATTAGTGGGTCTTCCTCATATTCACACATCCAATCAGTATTCAGTGAGAATTTACCACATCCGGGTGCTGTAGCTGGGACTGTGTCTTCTCTTGCATGACTGTATCCATCGCTCTCCCCCCAAAAACCCTCATTCATTGAAGGCTGGTCAATAACTCGACAGGTAAAGTGCTGGCCTTGCAAGCTAGAGGACCTGGGTGTTAATTCCCCAGAACCCACACTTGAAATGTCAAGTGTTGTGCTGAGGAGGCAGCTCAGTGGTGAGAGCATTTGCAAAGCAAGAGTGAGAGGGCCCCAGTTCAGATCCCCAGAATCCATATAAGATCTGGGGAGGTGTGATGGCCCTTTTGTCATTCTAGGCTTAGAAGGCAGAGGCAGGGGACCCCAGAGCAAGCAGGTTAGTGAGACTAGCCACATTGGTGAGCTCTGTTATTGACTGAGAGACCCTGCTTTGGTGAATAAGGCAGAAGAGTGGTGAAAGATGGCTCTGGCATCAGCTTTGGGACTCTACATGCTCTCACAGTCACATGCATCTGCACGCATGTGCACCTCCATACATGTACAACACACACAGACACACGCACACACTCACACACTCACACACACACACACACACACACTCACATATGAATCCTCATCATGGTGGATTTAAGATATGGTGGCTTTGGGGGGGGGAGTGGCTTGACACACATGAATAAATTAATATCTTGAAAAGGGAGAAAAAGGACAATGTAGGCTCTGTCCCTTCTACTACAGGAGGATATGGCACTCACTCATCTGAAGGACATCTGGGAAGCAGAGAAAGGCTCTCATGGGAATTAGCCCTTTAGTGTCTTTATCTTGTATTTATCTTGTATGGGAAGTTGCCCATAGATTATGCAGTCCGGGACACTCTGTTAGAGTGGCATAGTCAGGCTGAGATCTTGCCTTCTAGAAGCAAGTGGGTGGATGAGAGTCAGGAGGAGTGTGCTTTTCAAACTGTGCTAAGTGTCCCATGGGGTCCACTTGGCTGGAGAATTAGAGGTGAGGGCAACCTGAAAGAAGCTAGGGGAAGAAACACGGGCCAGCGGGAACTTTATACACACAGGAACACTGAGTACAGACTGAAGCGTGGTTGTGTATTCCTCAGGTATGAATCTTATGGAAGCTGGAAGGACAAGGGTTAAGAATGTCACAGGACCTGGGCAGCTAGTGTGCAGAGGCTGAAAAGTCAGCACAAGGCTCCCTCTTCTGAGATATTGCAACTGGGTCTGGGATTTTTCTAGATTTCCCATTAAAAGATTTTATGTTCAGGTTTAAAAAAAAAATGTTAAGGGCAGAACAGCTCAACTTACATGGAGAAAGAAGTGCCCAACACAAGCCCAGGCATTAGAACCTCTGTGGCCCTGCCATTGGCTCTGGAGCCCAGGAGGACTTTCTGCGGACCCTGTGGTGATTTGAAGCATAAAGGCCTGGCTGAATACTCGGTCCTCAGTTGGTAGAACTGTTTAGGCAGGATTAGAACTGTGACCTTGTTGGAAGAGGTGCATCATTGGTTCCCAGTTAGTGCTGGCTGTCTGTCTGTCTGTCTGTCTGTCTGTCTGTCTGTCTGTCTCAGACATGTCCTTGTGGAGTTGGCATAAGTGCTCAGCTCCTTCTCCTGCACCACACTTGCCTGCCTGACCCTCAGCATGACAGTCATGGACTCTAACACTCTAGAACCATGAACGGAGAATTAAGTGCTTTCTTTTGTAAGTGACTTTGGCCATGCTGCTTTGTCACAGCAATAGAAAAGTAGCTAAGACAGACCCCACTCGCAGGAAGCAGAGGTGTGAGTGCCATCGGCCTCGCTAGCAACCATTGTCACTGTACAAACCCAGCCCCAAACAACTGACTCCAGGAATCAACTCCTGATGGCCTTGTCTCCCCTCTTGCAATCCTGTTCTCACCTCATGTGCGGATTCAGCTCTTCCTTTCTCTCACGTGACCTCCCCACCCTTACCACTGAGAACCCTGGATGCTAAGAAAGAAGATGCCTATCATCGTCAGGGTCACAATGCAAGCAAGAAAACTGTCACTTGTCCTAGGACCCTCAGCAAACTTGACAGAGCTATGTGTACAAGCACACCCTCCACACCTCAGCGTTCACATCTTCCCCTGAGCAGCGGCAGCAGTGTCCAAGTTCTAGATGGCTCTCCGTTTTCTCTACAGTCTACTAGAGATGGTGCACACACAATGGAAGCAATTACCAATATGCGATTCAAACAGAAAAATTAAAGCGAGGTGTGGCAGCTCACGTCTGCCGTCAGCACTTGGGAACTGAAGTAGAATTACGATGAATTCCAGGCCAGCCCAGCTACAGAGTCGGCTCATGTCTAAAAAGCCAAGCCTTATGGACTGGGGGTGCAGCTCAGTGGGTAGAATGCATGCCTAGCATGCACGAAGTTTGAGGTTTGCCCCCCCCCAGTACCTCACAAACGGCACCTGGAGGCCTATGACTGTCATCCCAGAGAGTTCTAGGCTAGCCTGGGCTACTACAGTATAAGAGTGTCTCCAAGACAAACTTTAAAATTTCCCCAATTCTTAGCCAAGATTCACTAGAAAAAGTTTTCTTTAAGTATCAGGAATCCAGCTAGGGCTCAAGCTATGGTGTCTCTCTTCAGAAGACATACTCTAGTGTTCCTAGAAACTAATTGTAACTTCTCATCTTTGTCTCAAATTTCTGTTTTGAGGCTAGGGGTCCACACACCTCCCCCAGCAGCCAAGAACATGGGAGCAGGAGGTGGGGAGGGTGTATTTGGGGTCCTCCAGACAGAGCCTGGTTACTTCTCCCACAGCACAGATCTGATGGCAAAGCCATCACCCTAAGCCTCCAGGACTGCCAAGCCATCCAAGGTCATCTTCCACCTCCGTCTTCCGACATCAGGCGTTGAGGATGACCAGGCTTGGGGACACACCCATACTCAAGGATAGTTTTGTTCTTCATTGCTGTCTTCCAAGTACCATCTTGCCACCTGCACCAGGTCCAGGTGCATTCTGGGTATGGCAGGAAGGGCAGAAGCTGAGCTCTGGAGTCCACCTGGTACTTTCTCCCAACACTGAGTTCCCGGAACCTTCTGCTGCTGAGAGGCTGTCTGAAGGTCCCCTCCGCCTCACACCACACATGCCCTCTTTCGCGTGCCCACCCTCCTGCAGGTGTTGGCCATCTTCCCCTGCCAGGGGCTAGGCTACTCCATCTCCATCTACAGCACCGTCTCAGTCAGAATTCAGGGTTTGTTTTCTTAATTAACTGAAAACACTAACACAGGAGTCCGGCAGCTGGCAGGGGCCCGGCCTGCAGTAGCTGCTGGAAAAAGAAATGTTACTTTGAAATCTAGATCATCAGGGGCCCCCAAATGGGATGTCAAAACAAACAGGGACACTTGATCTCAGGGTGCAGGGCTGGCGCCAGTCCAGGTTGCAGAACCAGAGATGGGATTCGCCCACAATGTGAACAGGTGATGAGAGCCTGGGCACAGCTGGACCCCACAGAAGCCTCCTGCTGCAGCATGGGCTGCTGGGGAGGGGGAGAGGTCCCCAGGTTATTCTGACAGCATTTCCAGGAGACTATGGAGCTGGGAGGCCAGGAGGCAGCAACAGACAAGACAGGCTCCGTTGCTTCCCACCCTAGGGATAAGTCATTAAGGTACAGCATAAAGGGGCTGCTGGAGAGTCAGCACAGAATTAACTGTTGCAGGAAAGGGGAGGACTAAGAGGAGGAGGTCACAGCCAGATGTGAAGAAGAAACATCTGACCTGAAGAAGGGATCAAACTCAAAGTGGGTGGTGGGGAGGAGACGGCATAGGCAAAGGCTAGAAGAGCAGAGAGCCTGCAGGACAGGTGGGTAGGGAGGGCTGGGGATGTGTTCTAGTTCCTAGATGGCTTGCCTAGCAGGAGAAAAGCCTGCTGTTTGGTCCCCAGCATTGGCAATAGTGCGGTGTGGTGGCAGCAGCCCGCAATGCCACTACTTGGGAGTAGAGGCAAGATGATCTGGAGTTTAGGGTCATCCTTGGCTACATAGCAAGTCTGGGGCTAGCCTGGACTACATGAGATCCTGGCTAGCAGAGGAAAAAGAAGAGAGGGGAGGAGATGCAGAAGGGGGGAAAGGGAGGAAGAGGGGAGGAGAGGGGAAAAAGGAAGGGCAGGGCAGGGGAGGGAAAGGAAGGGAGAAGCAGAAGAGAGGGAAGCCAAAGGGGAGCCTGTGGCTGGGGATCCCAGCTCACAGATGTCCAAGGAGCTGTGTGTGGGGATCTAAGCATGGGCTTCTTGGGACCAATTCCATACAAGTCAGGAACTAGCCTACTATGGCCCATAAGCCAAATCTGACCCTGGCTGCCTTTGCAGGGCCAGCTTCACTTGAGCTTGGCCACACAGATCTATTTACAGACTGTCTGTGGCTGCTTTAATGCCAAGAGCAGAGCAGAGGGGTGAGACATGAAGCTTGGGGCCATCAAAGCCAAGCCTTTTATTCTTGGGATCTTTGCAGGAGACAGTGACGGATCCCCAGTGCTGGGTGGACAAGAGAATCCAGCTCAGCTGAACATGGAAACCGGCACGTTCAGACACAGTGCAGGACATGAAGAAGAGGAATGAACACAAGCCACCCCATTCCACGGCTAAGGAACCGATAGGGAAGACAGGCAGTGAACTCTGAGTTTCCTGCCTCCTGGACTGGCCAAGTCTCCCATCCAAAGACGATTCCATGTGCCCAGCCCAAGCTAAAGGTCCAGGAATCAGACCAACACTTGATGCACTCTGGATGGTTGCACATTTGTCACAGCCATGGCTTCCTACAGCGGGGCTGGCACCACAGCCTTGTCACCCCACAGAAGGGTCCTCAAGGAGGCTAGACTTTGTGAAAGCTGGGAAGATGCTGCTCTCTGAGAAGATGCTACAGTGTCGCCCCCACCCCCCAACGTCAGCACACTGCCTCTTCTGCAAACAGCCACCCAGGAAGATGCAAAAAGGTACAGTATTCAAAGTCTAACACCTTGCTCCAAATTCAAGGTCTGTCCTGACCTGCTTGTATCTGAGTCTGGCCTCAGCCCATCCCAAGCCTGACAGCAGGAAGTTACAGGCATCAGCCTGTTCTTCTCAGCCTAGCCCAGCCTGCTCAGAGGAGGGGGAATACTGTACAACGTCCCTCATGGTTTACCCCAGCAGCCTTTCAGAGTCATCTTGGGTCCTCTAGGCTCCCATTCAGAATCCAGTTTAAGATACAAAGCTTCCAGACATTAAAAAATGTCATTTTTAAAGGCCGCACATTTTCAGCTTGAACACTGGAACAAAAATATTTCTGATGCCAGCAGTAGTCTCTATGGTGGCTAGGCAGCCTGTACAGAACTTTAGATAATTATTAAAATGAAAACACAATGTAGCAATTTGTCAAGGAAGAAATCATTCTCCCTCAGTCTTCTCAGACCTTGAGAAGAACATTCTCACACTCCCAGAAGGCTCTCTGAGTCTAGCACAGAAGACTCCATACGAGTCGATATTCAGGCTACACAGGGAAGCTGCCCTGAGTTCTGGCCTGCCTTTGTCTCAGCTGACCTTCGGTGACTACCACACGGAAGACATTAGTTTAATGCAGTCAAATAAATGAATGAAATGGGTGGAGGAGAAAATGGGTGGACGAGGGAATGGGTGGGTGAGGGAATGCATGGATGCGACATCCAAGTCTCATTTGTGAGTCTCCAGCTTCAAGTGTGCACAATCTTCAACCCCTGAGCTTTAGTTTCTGTAAAATTCAGAAAACTACCCATGACTCAGATCATTTCTTTGGGGGGCTGGACTATAATCTGGTTGGTAAAGTACTCGCTTGTCACCAGGTTAGGTGATCCCCAGAACCCATGCCAAAAAGGCTACTGCAGTAGAATACTCTTACAATGCCAGTGCCAGAGAAGGGCAAACAGAATCCCTGAGACTTGGGAGCCAGCCAGTCTTGCATTATCAAGCCCCAGGCCACAGAGACACCAAGAGACATCATATCTCAATAAACAAGGTTGATGGCACCTGAGAAACATCTGGGGTCGTCCTATGGCCTCCACATCCATGTGTGCACGCAGAAGCCCTTGCCACAATGACCAGTGCCTTTGAGGCACACAATGAAAGGTATGACCATTATGACTCTGCAGGAAAGGACTCTGTGGGCGGCCTTATCCCCAGCATCACCACCACAGGCACAGCTCCACAGATCTACACAGCCTCTAGCTCATTTCCTGGCATCTTCTGTTTCAGCAATCGCCTGTTCAGACCCTGGTCCGAAGAAGAACTTAGCATTCACCCGAGGGCTTCCCTGAAGGCCCAGACTCTGCCTTCCCCACGCATGCCTGCAGAGGTGTGCCCAGGCATCTGAGGGCCACTGGACCTCTGCTGCTGCCCCAGGAAATGTGGCTGGAGGACCCTTTGCCCTGCATTGTGGGATCCCAGCTCAGCCCCATCCTCCCAGAGTGGACCTGGGCCTTTTGTCCATGTGTTCTCATGCCAGCTCTGGAGACCTGGGCCTCTCCCCAAGGCCATGTTCCCAGGCCTGGGCAGTAACAGGCTCCCCATTCTTCCCTGCTCCCGGCAGACCTGCCACCTCCCACTATGGCCCTGTTTGCTGCAGTTCATGGGCGGCTGTCCCTGCTCCAAGGGAACAGCATGGAGTCAGGGAGAAAGCCTGGTCTGTCCCCTTGCCCAGGAGGGAGAGGACTTGGTCTGGGCCCCCTGCTGAGGTAGAGGTGGGGTGATGCCCTTCTCTGGGGGGCACATTCACTAACAGCCCCATGGTCTCACTGGCCACACTTTGTTTCGAAGGAGGAAGGCTGTCCTCTATTCCCCGTGGAACACCAGCCCTCACAGCCCGTTCCAGCTTTATCCAGAGGGCAGCCTTCAGTTTCCTGCCGCAAGAATGGTGACACCTCTGAGGAGTGTTGAGGGTCACCTACAAGCAAGGGGATCCTTTCACACCCACCCATCCCACCGTCGAGGATCACTACAACGTAGCCCCAGACCTGCACTCTAAAATCCCTAAAATCCCCAGTCTGAGGGATGGGAGGCAACACACTTGGTTCACACTCAACAAACACATCCAGCTGTTTTCCAACTTTCCTTTTCCAGCCCCTGATCTCAGTCTTCAACAATGAGACACTTCGGGCCCAAAGCCAGGGCCCAGCTACTGAGGGGCTTCAGGCAGGGAGCCCTGTGGGTGCAGACCCATGTGGATGTGCACATCATTGGACAGGACCCTTTCCTCTAGAGGTTCTAGGCTCAAATAGAGGCCTGGAGGATCCTGGCTATACACCAGCAGCAGGAGAGGCAGCGCTGATTATCAGGGTCCCAGAGTGCAAAGTATATACAACTGCCTTTCTTAAAGAGACAGACAGCCTCCCTGAGACATCCTGGGTGGGCAAGGCATGAGGAAGAAAGGGCAGAAGGGAAAAGGAAGGAAGGGGTGAGACTTCAGGGAGGGAGGGAGGAAGGAGGGAAAGAAGGAGGGAGGGAGGGAGGAGGGAGGGAGGGTGGGAGGGAGGGAGGGAGAGAGGGAGGGTGGGAGAGAGGGAGGGTGGGAGGGAAGGAAGGGAGGGAGGGTGGGAGGGAAGGAGGGAGGAAGGAAGGGAGGGAGAGACGGTGGGAGGGAGGGAGAGAGGGAGGGAGGAAGGGAGGGAGAGACAGTGGGAGGGAAGGAAGGAGGGAAGGAGGGAGGGAGGGAGGGAGGGAGGGAGGGAGGAAGGAGGGAGGGAGGAAGGGAGGGATCGTGGGTGGGAGGGAAGGAAGAAGGGAAGGAGGAAGGGTGGGAAGGAGGGTGGGTGGGAGGGAAGGAAGAAGGGAAGGAGGAAGGGTGGGAGGGAGGGTGGGTGGGAGGGAAGGAAGAAGGGAAGGAGGAAAGGAGGGGCAAGAGCAGGAAGCACTCTCAACCATGGAGGCATCTCTCAACCCCTAGAGAGGTTTTAAATAAAATTTTCAGACAAAACAAATAAAAAGCTTTTATTAAAATTTAAACTTACTCGTTTCTCTGTATTTTTTGAGACCCTTCACAATTTGATCACTGCCTCATCTGCAGCTTCACACCCCTGCCCAGCAACTGGATCACAGGAGCAGAGAATACCACGAGCATGCCAGCATTGCCCAGTCATCTTCCTTCAAGAGCCTGGGTAACTTCAAAACCAGGCTGCATCATCCCTGCTGTGGTAGTCACTCTCCTGCCTGCCACACGGAACTGGCTGCTCCCTTGTCTGGTCTCCAGGCTTTGCCCTGTACTGTGGGCTGAGTGTCTGGGGCTCCCTGCTGTAGCTGGAGTTTCTCTTTCCAGCCTGGCTGGCCCCACTATTGATTTGCCCCAAATAAGCACACAAAGACATATTAATTACTAAACTGTTGGCCAATAACTAGGGCTTCTTATTGGCTAGTTCTGTCTTAATTATTAACCCATAACTTCTAATCTATGTATTTCTACATGGCACATCCTTTCTTCTAGGTCTCTACATGGCTTCACCTCAAGCTCTCTCTCTGCCTACCTTTCCCAGAATCCTCCTCATCTCCTAGTCCCACCTATCTTCCTACCTCTACTGGCCAAACAGTGTTTGATTCATCAACCAATAAGATAAACATATATATATATATATATATATGTAGTATATATATATATATATATATATATATATACATATATATATATATATACTCATCTCCCATCACCCTGGAATCCAGCTTAGTTCACAATGTGATGTAACTCAGAGGTAAGGCCTTTGGAGGGAGTTAGGTCTCAAAGGTGGAAACCTCACAAATGAATTACTGCCCCTGTAAAAGAGCTCTCAGAGAGCTACTGCACCCCTTACATCATGTAAGAAAATAGTATGAAGATAGCTGCTCATGAACTGGGAAGCCAACCCTCCAGAATGGTGGAAATGCACGCCTGTTAACGTACATTTATAGTAACTTGAACTGATGAAGACATCATCTAGAGTTTGCTGTTAAGTCAGACATCACTCTAGATTCTAATTAATTCCATGCCTGTACAATCTTCTATTCTAGACATCTAGCACCAAGCATTTTGTGACAGAAGGCAAACATGATGGTAATAATAACAATAATAATAATAGTAATAATAGTTGTTGTTTGAGTGTGTGTGTGTGTGTGTGTGTGTGTGTGTGTGTGTGTGCGCACGCGTGCATGTTTTCAGTACTTGCTCATATAGCTTCTCTTTTGAACTTCCTAGCAGGCACCCTAGGTGGGCACTGGAGTTACCAGATATAAACGTTGCAGGGTGAACACAGTGTTTTAGGACCTTGCTTCTCTACCCTTTGATTTAGCTTCAAACTCCTGGCCAGGCTCTCTGCTCTGGTTTTCAGCTAGATCAGGCTGTTCTGATCCTGGCCCTTGCCCTCTGCAAGCCTCCCAAGCTCAGCTGTCAGCTCCCTCCAGGCAGACAGTTGAGCATCAGGTTCGGATGATGCTTTCCAGCCAACATGGGGCACACAGATTGTCTGCTAGTGCCTGCTGCATGGCCCAGAGTGAGGCTTCAAGCTTCCAGGAGGAAAATGGTGTCACCAAACGCCAGCTGAACCCAGCAGGCAGTCATGCACAGCACTGTCACCATGAGAGGGTATGGATCAATGGTCCTCAAAATGCCAGCGCCAAAAGAAACTCCCAAGATGCACTGCATGAGCTGCACTCCAGTGATCTAGGGAAAACAGAGCCCCGACTGAGAAGAGACTTGTCAGAAACTCAGAGTGAGATGGTGGTAAAACGACAGCTGCCCCTGAATCCAAGAAGGAAAGACGCAGTGGATGGGCTGACACCATACGGCAGTCGCAGAACATTCTTCAGTGGCAGAAATGAAATGGTGCAGATGATTGATTCCCAAATGCAGCACCAAATGGAGAAAACGTGGAACAAAGCAAAGAACAAGACAGGGCTGCGGTGGCAGATTAGTAAGAAAGAGCTGGCCCCATAAGCACAAGGACTTGAGTTCAAGTCCCCAGGTCCCACATTTAAGCCCCACAAGGCAGCTGTGCTGTAACCCTGGCACTGAGGAGGCAGAGACAGGATGCCACCCAGAGATCTCTGGCCAGTTAGTCTAGTGGAATGGCTGTGCTCCAGGCTCACTCAAATTCTCTGGCTCAAAAAAGTAAGTCGGAGAGCAATTGAGAAGACACCTGACATTAATCTGTGGCCTCCACTGGCATGTGAAATGTGTGCCCATACATACATGTACATACATACATGCACATAACACATGCGCACATATGTGCACAAACACACATGCACATACACACCTGCACATATACACATGTATATACACACATACATAACACCTGCACATACACACATGTGCACATACATGCCTGCACATATACACATGTGTACATATACAAATGCACATACACACCTGCACATGCACACATGTGCACATACACACATACACATGCACACATGCACATATACACATTTGTACATATACAAATGCACCTACACACCTGCACATATACATATGTGCACCCATACATGTGCACAAACACAGACACATATACAAATGTACATACACACATGCACACACACATAACAGAGCAGAGGAAGGTTTCAACAACAGTATTTGTGTTTAGTCTCTCAGGAGACCAGGCCACATCCTCACACATTCCTTTCCATGACTCTCCCTAAGAAGTGGGCACGTGGTTCTAGTCCACACTGATTTCCACGTCGGCTGGCAAAAAATGCTGAACCGGGAACACCACAGAGGCCACAGATGGACACTTCCTTTCATCCCCAGATAAAATTATCCACAGTTGTTTGTGCTGGCTATTGGTGCTGAGTCAGATCGCCTTGGTCCAGGCACGTCGCTGATGGAACTTCCTGACTATTTGTATCTGGGACCAGCCACATCACTAATTCTGCCCCATAAACTGAAATTGGAAGTTGTGATGGTTAATTGTGTGTGTCAGTTTGGCTATGCATGGGCCCAGATATGGGTCAAACACCAGTCCAGATGTTGCTATGAGGGGACTCTTACATAGGCTCAGCATTCAAATCCGCAGACATGGAATAAAGCAGGGTCCCCTCCATGGCTCACATAGATCCTTTCTGAGAAGCTATAAGACTTAGGCCAGGAGAGGGAGGGATGGCTCAGTGGTTTGGGCGCTGCTCTTTCAGAGGGCCAGAGTTTGGTTCTTAGCACCCAGGTCAGGCAGCTCACAACTATTCCAGGTCCAGGCTCTTTCTCTCTCTCTCTCTCTCTCTCTCTCTCTCTCTCTCTCTCTCTCTCTCTCTCTCTCTCTCTCTCTCTCTCTCTCACACACACACACACACACACACACACACACACACACACACACACTTCAAAACAAAATTCAAAGTTTGAGAAGGCTTTTGGAGGGAAGAGGCTAAGGTCACCCCATGAAGAGGGAACACTCCACCCAAGCTGCCTTCAGATGTGGTACAGACTGTCTATGGGTCTCCAGTGTGCCACCATGTGTAGGCTGGTTCCATTAAATAAGTCTAGGCAGATGCGTAAACAGATTCTATTGTCCCCGCTCTTCTGAAGAAGCCTGGCCAACATGGGACTCCTCAGAGGCACAGAGATTTTAAGTGGCACTTAGCACCAAACATTGCTTGCACACCGGGGCCCCTGTGATATTTGTATTATTCCACAAGGGCACCTGTGATCTCACAGCATCTGGTCATGCATCATCTCAGTTCATCTTCATAATGGGATGCCCTTCATAAAGGGGATCAGAAGTGTCAGAAGACATAGGATGCCCACCGTCTCTGGATCACCCTTGACTTCCAAGAAGCAGTCTCTGTGCTGCATGGGTGCAGTCACCGTGCTGCATGGTGCAGTCTCCGTGCTGCATGGGTGCACCCCCCCAGGCTCCACACTCGAGCCCTCTGTAAACAGTCTCCTCCGTGGCCAGGCTCCCCCGGCCTCTCTGTGTGAGTAGGTCAGGCCAGGCCAGGCTGTCATCATCATCCACTTTTAGAGTGGCACCTGATTGAGCAGCCATGGTTCCTGAGTATCTTGAGCAGAACCCTGCTGCTGAACCACAGAAGACAGGGAGCATGAGTGAAATGGATGTCTGTTGTTAAAAGTCACTGGGATGTGGGGATTGTGTTACCAAGCATAACCAACCTTATACTGACTGGCAGGCTGGTTGTCTCATTGAGATGTGACAGTGTGTAGTGAAACTCCCAAGATCATACATAACCGCAGTGTGTGTCTGTCATCTGTGTCATGTGTATACGGGAATCCATGGGGCATGAAAGAGGCTGTCAGATGTGCTGGAGTTGGAGCTGTGGGCCATTGTGGGTGCTGAGAAACGAACTCGGGTCCTCTGAAAAATCACTGACCCGTCTACACAGACCTCCATAAAAGGGTTTTGATCTCGAAGTCCTCAGCCCTTGCTCTGGCTACACAGCTTCCCTCTCTGTCTGTCTTGTGGGCCTGGGAGTCTTGGCCCAGAATCCAACCACAGTTGTGTCAAGGCCACCAACGATAATGTCAATGGTGAAATGTCCCTAGGACATTCTCTGAGTTCTACTGGGGACTCTGACCTGGGTCTGGAATGAGAAGCTTTCCAAAAAAACAAAACTTTCCACTTGGACAAGAATGTTAAACATGGTTTAAAAAAAAATACTTGGTACTAGAAATGGTTCGATGAATATTTATAAGCCCAAACCAAAGGCCATTCCCTGAGAGATTTCTTGCTGCATGAGGAGGGTCAAGAGGACCAGAGAGGGATCTGGCCATGGGGCGGACTGTCTGCAGAGGGCTCCAGTAGAGAGCTGGGCGGGACGTACATCCACCCAGCATAAAGGCTGCTTCTCAGAAGTCAGTGGTGACCCAGAGACAGCAGGCACCCTATATCTTTCTTATCAGTGGATACATCCTGTCCCCTAATCTTAAACACACTGTAGAGATAAACTCTGGGGCAGCATGAGATGCAGTGGCCATTTATTATAGGAGGAATTTAGCTTGCCGTGGCTTCCAGCTGGGAGCACTTCCTCATTGCATCCCCACCCCCACCCCTATGCACACACTCCCCGTGGACACTGGTCAATGTCTGGAGGTGTTTGAAGCTGTCACAGCCACAGAATGTTCCATAATCCCTACTATACACGATAGGAACGCGACTAGCTGTTTCACAATGACAGCTCCACACCCTACCATGCATAGTATTTTTATACATACTATAAAATTATCTGGCCCAACATGAAAACTCTGATTGAAAGTGAATCCCAGTTTATACCTTGGTGTGTGTGTGTGTGTGTGTGTGTGTGTGTGTGTGTGTGTGTGTGTGTGTGTGTTTGTGTATGTGTTTGTGTATGTGTATGTGTATGTGTGTGTGAGATCAGGCTTCTGGTGGTGGTGGTGGTGGTGGTGTGTGTGTGTGTGTGTGTGTGTGAGGAGAGAGAGAGAGAGAGAGAGAGAGAGAGAGAGAGAGAGAGAGAGAGAGAGAGAGAGAGAGAGAGATCAGGCTTCTGGTGTTGTTCCCCCATGTCCATTTGCCTTGTTCTTGAGGCAGGGTCTCTCACTGGGACTCTCTCGTTGGGCTTTCTGAGTAGGCTGGATTGCAGTCTCCATGCTGCATAGATTGGTTGACCAGTGAGCCTGAGGGATCTGCCTGTTTTTGCCTTCTCGAAGCTGGATCACAAGCATGTGCCTCCACATTGGGGGGGGGGGGGGGTATGGGAGTGCTAAGGATCAAATGCAGGCCTCGTGTTTGTACACCACACTCTCCAGCAACTGAGCTATCCCCCCCCCCAGTCCTAACCCTTGTTTATAAGGGCACAAAGACAAATGACATCCTTCCTTGGGAAAATATGTATACACATAAAGACACAGATACACCAAAACTGAGCATACTGGAGGGGTCCAAAGCAGGAAAGTGGGGTCCAAAGCAGGAAAGACGAAATGTCATGGTTGCTGTCTTCTCTAGGGACAAGCAAAGCAGAGCTGTGCATCCATTACTGAGGAGCTGTCTTTGGGTTTGCAGAGTGAAAAGAAGCATGGCTTAGGAGTTGAGCTAGGGAACAAAGAGACCCTCACTCTCAGTGTGATAAACAGAGGGGAGTGTTTGTGGAGTCGCTGGCAAGCGCCAGAGGAAGGGAGGGACAGGCTGAATGCCACGCCTTTTGGCCAAAACCCTCTCTTTTAGAATAAAGATGTCTAGTATTCCCTTTCAAATCGTGTGCACTGCTATAACATAAACACTGTCAGTCTCTCTCCCAAACCACTGTGAAGTTAGCCATGTTCAAGACTCTTGGGCATACTGTGTGTGTGTGTGTGTGTGTGTGTGTGTGTGTGTGTGTGTGTGTGTGTAAGTCAGGAGCTTAAATTCCACTGTACTGCAGAGAGAGATGTTGTATGGAACAATTAATAGTATCTGACATTTACTGAGGGTTGACTGTGTGTCGAGCACCAATAAGCTAATTAGCACGCACCTCTCCTTTAACATACTGGCAGCTGTATTGGGGACAAGAGGCCTGTAAGAGAGGTACCTGCACAGTGGGTGACACGTAGAAGCAGAATTAAAATCCAAGAGCCCTGGCTCCTGGGCCACCTCCCCAGCCCTACTTAGGACTTTACCTTGATGGCAATGGGAACTCGGCTGGATATGATGAGAAAAGGGTCAACTACCCTCTGGTACCTTGGAAGCTCAAGAGGACAGTGACTGCCAGCCTTCCACATATTCCCTGCTCTCCACCAGCCTGCTGGTGCTCAGGCTGGTAGGCTGCCCCCAGCTGCGTGCAGGAATTGGAGGCAGGCCCCAATTTTACTAGGTTCTCTAGAGATACTGGCCCTAAAACATCTGGGGAGATGCTGTCCTCTGCTTCAAGTAGGGGGACAGGATTCAACTGACTAATTCTAAGACAGGGCTCCTTGAGTGACATCAGATCACCCTATGAGCCAATGAGTGGCTTCAACTAGCACCAACTAACAGAGGAAGAGGAGAGAAGGCTTCCTGGAAGGAAAGACACACGGTAAGAAGAAACAGTGGCATTACTGCATCCTCCCGCGTGCCATACACACCCCCCTGGCAGGGCTCAGCTGGCAGCTCCCTCACTTGGGGGACCACGGTGCACTGGGGTGATTTGGCTTCTTAATGCGGGGCTTTGTAAACTACACACACTGAGAAATTTTTACACGATCCTGTTTATAAATATTTGAAACAAGCACACCAGTGAAACTTTTATGGATAACTAGTGATGTGGAAATTTTACTTTAAAACAGTTCTTGAGGGGTTGCTGAGAGATGGCTCAGAGAGTAAAGGCTCTTGCCGAGTAATGATGGAAGCCTGAGCAGCTGAGTTGGGTCCCCAGAACTCATGCAAAGGTAGGAAGAGAGAATGACCCACCTGAGAAGAGGGGGCCTCAGCCGAGGGGCCACCTCCATCAGGCCTACGTGGGCAATGTCTGTGAAACATTTTCCTGATTGCCTGTCGACGGGAGAGAGCAAAGGCTGGAGGGGCCACATGGAGGAACAAACAGGTGTGGAGGTGACAAGTCCTGGCCCCTTCTAGTCCCGGGATGACAGGCTTGCAGGCTCTTTCTGCTTTCATCGGCTTCTAGGTATTCCTCGCAACAGTGCAGGGTTCAGGGTGAGAAAACAGTGACAAGAGTCGGCACTAGCCTTCCATCATGTGGGTTCCAGGGATCGAACTCAGATCCTCAGGCTTAGTTAGCAGCAAGCACCTGCACTCACTGAGCCAGCTCACAGGCCCAAGGTTTGCTTTTTATAATTAAGAGGGAATGGTGCCTTTGATGAAACCCTCACACTCTCCTAAGGCTTAGCCCCCACCCTTTTTCTCCTGACTCACGGATGCAAATGGGAGGCTGCCCTGGACCAGGAGCCCTTGGTCCCAGTTTACCTGGCAGTGTCAAACTCTGAGCTGCAGGGATGTGAGACGAGAGGTTTCTCTCCACAAAGGGCAGCCCGGGCTCACTACTCTGGGGTTTCCCAGCCACCCCAAGTCATTCACAGAGACTTCTGCACGCAATGAGCCGTTCACCCCATGAGGGACTGCACAGAAAGGGACCCAGATGTAAACAGAACTGTGTGTATACACAGTGCTCTGACACACGCATGCACATGTGCAGAGATGCCTCTCCGTCCCAGAGGAAAATGCCACTGGGTTGTCTAGTGCCCTCAGATGACCTGGGGAGGCTAGTTCCCAGTTGTGGTTAGAGAGGGGGTGGGCAGCTGGAGAGGGGGCTTCAGGGGGAGCCAATCCACTTCCTTCTGGCTATGAGGTCCACATTAGTTTCCTGGCCAGGCCCACGGCTGCTTCCCAGAGTTGAGCCTCTTGCTGTCTTGGTGACACACACACTCCCCAAGAATGCCTGGCTGTTCAATGAGGAATTCTTGTGTAGTTGAGATTCTTGGAAGCAGGACAAAGATTAATGAATGACTGGCTCTGCTCATGTTCTAGAAAGCCTTGGGGCTCGTAGCAGTGCGGGGGAGGAGGGTGGCAGGAGAAGGAGAAGGGTGTTGGAGCCAGAGCTGAGGGTAGCAGGGTGAGACACAGTTAGATAGTTCAAGTTACCAGCCGATCCAATCCTGACCCCACACTCAGAAGCTGCCTGACTCAGTGATCAGGCTAGAGCCTTGGAGTTCTACATACAGCTGGAGCCAGGTGGCAAACGGACAAATTTATTACAAATGGAGATGGTTGGGACACATGGAGGTCCTGGAGTCAGGCCCATCTTGTCTTGATATCAGGCCAGTCATTTACACTCTCGGGACCTCGGTTTCACCCTCTGTGAAGGGGGCTCACAGTCACCGTCACCGCAGTGCTGTAGAAGGTGTGACCAGGTAAGCAAGAGCCCAGCCCAGGATATGCACAAGGTGGCTTCTGAAGAGTGGTGGGGGTGCTGGGGGAACTCTGGGAGAGTCTTTAGGGCCCTTGGCGTAGGATCACTGAGCATTGACAGGGAGCAAACAGGGGTAGGACAGCCACATGGATGCTTTCTTCTTCTCAAGCCGCCTAGGCCTTGCACCTGTGCTCAGCCCCTCCACCCATGTCCCGGCCTCCACCAACTCACATGCCTCATTAGATACACAGCATGGGTGTGTAGGTTGGCGCTCCTGAGTGAAATTGTAAAGTGTTGCTGGGTCCCTGGGGTCTTCGGTGTAAAGATGCTCTGCTTAAAGCAGCTGGCTTCCAAGTAGACAGATAGAGCATGTCACAGGAATTGGAGGGGTCTGGGAGTTCTGAAACTGTCCTGGAGAAAGGGGACCTTGCGTGACTTCTGCCCCTAGCCCAGAAGCCCTGCCCCCACCCAGGAAGACAGGGCACAGCCTTTGAGGAGGACCTTTAGTCTGATGGAAAAGGCAACATATGAATGGAACAGACCTAAGAACACAGCAGAATGAAAGCAAATAGGGCTGGGACTCGGTGCTCCCCTTGCACACGGAGCCCTGGGTTCAATGCCCAGCATCACAGAAAGTAGCCGTGGTGGCTCATGCCTGTAATGCCAGCACTTAGGAGGTGGAGATAGGAGGTAAGAGGTTAGAGGCTCAGGGTCATCCTTGGCCACTCAGTGAGTTTGAGCTTGAAGACAAAGAAGCCATTTCCTTTCTAAGGGGTCCACACATGCTGGGGACACGAGGTGATCCTAGGACCCACATCCCACGGAGTTCATCCAGGGAGACTGCAGGGGGCTCAGGGCTGGGTGGAGCTGCCCTCCAGCTTCACCCACGAGCTCTCCCCAGCAGTCCACCCTCCTTTGCCTGTGGCCTGACGGAAGAGAACAGGCACTTTTCCATGGGATGGGAATTTACATAACCTCCGCATGGTAGCCATGCTGGGGGCTCTGGTTACAGCAGAGGCTTTAAGGGAGATGGATGGCTGGATGGCGCAGGCCGAGAGGAAAAACAAACTCCACATGAGGTTCTCATTTTCTGTAGCCACGTGAGAATGGCCCTGTGGATCCAGCTATAAATACCCCCAGCTGCCACTGCCACAGGATGGAAACACACACACACACACACACACACACACACACACACACACACACACACACACCGCGAACACGCACACCTCCTCTCAAAGTTCCTGAACTAAAACTGCACACCAAAATTCTAAAGAACCGTGCTCTATGTTGAGGGCCTCAGCTTGAGGCCCAGTGGGAGACTCCTGCAAAGCTGGAGAGATGGCTCAGCGGGCAAAATGCTTGCCGTGTAAGAGGAGGAAGCTGAGTTCAGATCCCTAGAAGCCACTTCAAGCCAAACCCAGTAGGACACAGCTGCAATCCTGGTTCTCCAGCAGGGAGATGGAAGGAGTAGACAGAAGAGCCCTGGGACGAACAAGCTAAGCTAGCCTAGAGCATGCAGTCCCAGGCGAGGGGCCCGAGGGTGCCCTCTGCCCTCCACATGCAAGCTATGACAAGTGCGCGCGCGCATAGACAGAGCTTGAGGATCAGCCCCACAGTGATCACTATAGTAAAAGATGGCCCTGCCCCACATGACAGGGACACACCAGTGGCAATGAGTGGGATAGAGGGAAAAGATTTAAGGGGTGTCGAACCACACGTGGTCCAGAATAGGTATGAACACGGCCCAAGAAAAAGTGACAGAGAAGCAGAGTGACCATCTGAGTTAGTCTGTGACACCCCAAGTTGGGTCCCTGGAGGTAGGGACCAAGGAAGGGGTTTGTACATGAGTAATCTATGGCAAGGGTGAGAGACTTGGAAGGCAGCTTCATGGATAAATGAGAGCTGATCGTAGCCAGGTTCTTGGTTCTTAGCCGTGAAGGATTCAACATTGGTCCCCAGGAAGCAACCTGAAGATGGGAGCTGTAGTTTCCTAACCCTTCCTGTGTGGTAAGCAGCCTGAGGGTGCCAGCCAGAGGCAGATGGGAGATTTGTGGTGTCCCCCAGGTTCCTCTATCAGCCAAATTTTCAAGCAGGTCAATGCCACCAGCCATGGTGTCCCCCAACCACAAAGATCTGTGTCCAACATCTACAGAACCCTTTACACAGCACCCAGGAGCCCAGGCTTTCAGGGAAGGGTTTGTGTGTGCGATGGATGACAAACCTTGGGCCTTCTGTGTTTGCATGGCTTTTGATTAGCCTGGAAAGCTTCCAGACTGAACCTGTGGAGAGGAAGCAATGCTCTGATCATGGGGGACACGGTGCTAATTGTCACCTCTGCCTCTTCCCTCCTTGATGAACGCACCATGCTCTGGTCTGGGGCCAGCACACACCAATCTGACCACGCCCACCTTTCCCCCTCTGGACTCCACCTTCACACAGTTTTAGTCTGTCTCTGGATATGACTGTCTCAGGGTGCTGCTAAGGAGCACAGGAGCGAATGGGAACTATTTCCTGGTTCGCTGTGCTCTTCCTTCCTCTAAAACGCAAATGTGAACACGGAGATGAGGCAGCTGTTTTGCAACCCTGAAGCAATAAGTAGAGGCAAGGGTCATTCTAGGCGGCTGAAGAGAGAAAGATCAGCCATTAAGAACACTTGCTAGGAGGAGATGGCGGCATACACTTCTGGTCCCAATTCTCAGGCAGAGGCAGGCAGATCTCTGTGAGTCTGAGGACAGCCGGTCTCCGTAGAGTTCTCAGACAGCCAGAGCTATACACTGACACTCCAAACCACTTTGGACACACATCTGGTTCCCAGAGGACCCACATCTGGTTCCCAGCACCCACAATGAATGGCTCATGATCGCCTATCATCACAGCTACAGAGGATCTGATGTCTTTTTCCTGCCCCTGGGTGTCAGCGTTCAGGCAATTACACCTTCCTGCCCTCTGGGACCAAGCAGCAGCCAAGACACTATTCTCCCTATGTGCATGCGCTTATCCCCATATTAAAAAACACGTCCTTTCTCTCCCTGACTTCTTTTCCTTTTGATCTCACTCAGAGACCACCTCTACACCCCTTCCTGACCCCAGTAAACCTCTCATATGAGCTCTGTTGCACGGTGTGACTTTGTGGTGTCCCGTGGTTCCGATCCACCTGTCGTTAAACCATTACACCGTGTGCATCTGCACAAAACATATACACCTAAGTAAAAAATCTTAAACCTTTCTAAAAAGGGGGAGGGGCCTAGGCCTCTGATGATCCTGGATTACTGTATAAGCAAAAGAAATCTAAAGCCTGGTCAGCTTCCTATTCTGCGCAGCTAAACATGAACTCTGATACAAACCTCAAGAATTAGTTCCATGGGCACATCTCAGGAAGCGGTCCCCCTGGGTAAATACATGGGGGATGGCATTTAGATATCCCGAGAACGGCAGTTCCGCTGGCTTTCTCTGAGCACGGGGCTGTGTAGGACTAAGAGGAGGGTGCATGGGAGGGCCATGCTTAAAACCTTGTCAGCCATTCTGAAAACCCACATTCAGGAGCCACCAAATGCATGAGGCCCTCAGATTCCTCTGTGGACCTTTCCTGAGCCTCCCCTAGAGGGCGCACTCCCAGGCACACTTTGCTATTGGCCTTTGGCAAGTCTTTAGGTGTTGTAAAGGTAAGGAAGGAAATGGGGATGGGCACTTTCCGGGATTCTGCACTCTTTTTCCAATAGCGTTAAGGACCAAAAGTGTCTTTCGATATTTGTGACAGTGTGCTGCTCACTATGCCTCATGGGAGTAACCCTGTGCAAGCCACCTGCCACTCCATGAGGAAGGTGCTCTTACTCTCCCCTGTTCCAGGGGAGACCATGGAGGTCTACCGAGAGAGATACAGTGAGCCACCAAGGTCACATGGCGGACAAGGGCTCTTTTTCTCCAAAGCCACCCCGCTTTTGGTGGCTCCATTCTGCAACAAGGGCCCCCATTCTGTTCATACAACCTCATCTCCCCTTGCTTTTGCATTGCTTCTCAGGTGCCTGCACAGCTTAAAACTGACTTAATGGATTGGAGACTTAAGGGTGGGCTCAATAGCCCGGGTGTTCTGAACTGCTGCCTCCTTTCTCTGCCCCTTAGACAGCATGTGGCACACACCCTGCAGAGACACTCAGCCCAGACACTTCTCTGAAATTCATCGGAGTCATTTCAGTGTTGTTTTGTTGTGTTTGGGAAAGCTTCCTGGGTAGCCTGGGCTGGCAACTGTAGCCTAGCCTGCCCCTGATCTCATGATACCCTGCTTCGACATCCCACCCCCAACTGCTGAGGCAGGATGGGGAGGCAGAGAGGAGTGAAAGGAAGGAACTCCCAGGAAGCCTGGACACAGGCATCTTCCAAGCCACAGACGCACACTTCAGGACGACGAAGGTCAACATGCTAGGTGTCTCCCAGAGCAGGCTCAGAGGAGGACTCAAGCCTGACCCCAGTGCCCACCAGGCTCTTTTCAAAACACCCCCAGTCAACCTCAGAACAAGGCACAGGCTACAACCACAAGGTGGGCCCTTAGCCTCCTGCCCACTGCTGATTTACTCATCTAAGGTTCAAAGCCCTTAGTGCAAAATACGCCAAAGCTATCCAATGTGAACCAAAATAGACATCTTCAGGCAGGGTTGACGGCTAATGAGGGGAATGTTTGACTTGCAGGCGGGCAGACCCAAGGGCAGCCCTCCCACCATCATTGAGACGCTGTACTCATTGGTGCATGCATGTAATTTCAGGGCTATGAATGGGAGACAGGCCGATATCTGGGGCTGGTGGCCAGCCAGCCCAGGCTAGTCAGTGGGTTCCAGACAAGCAAGGGAACCTGCCTCACAAAATAAGGTGGAAGATCCTTGAGGAGCAACAGCTGGGGTTGTCTCACACATGTTCGTGTGCTCACATATTACAAACATTCTCATGAAGACAAGTGCGTGCACACCCATGAGTGTACACACACACACACACACACACACACACACACACCACAAGACCTCATTCATACTATGCCTCTTCTACTGAGCTGCAGTGTATTTAGACACAGACACTTGCTTGTGCCCTCCATCTACCCCCTTCCTCTCTCTAAGACACAGAGTCTCTGGGATATACATTCCAGGTGCCTGGCCTTGCACAGAGGGTCCTGGCCCACAGGCAGTATGCATGCTGGCTAGAGGGCCTAGGGAGAAAGACCCCAGAGAGGTTTTTGCCATTGGTATTCCCACAAGTTGATGAGCTTGGCAATGACCATGTCCTCTGTCCTTAGAGCCACCCCTCTTGGCTCCAGCTGGCACCAGGCTCTGAAAATGCTTTCTCAATGTATCTTGCATAGGATGGAACTGTAACGGCTGCCTATGGTCCTCCTCCCTTGCCTCAACATCTCTGTCCTCCCCATCTCTTTGCAGATAGTCTGCTCATTATATTCTTATCAGTGATGTGTTTGGGGGAATGTCCACTGTGTTCTGACTGATATGATACCAAGTCTTAGAGTCTCAGAGACAATACCCATTCTTAGAAGAGCCTTGCTCCCAAGATCAGCTCAAACAAGATCCAAGTCCATGTTCCTTTCATCTTTTAAATTAAGGTGAAGTATATATTGTAGAAATAAGCAGGACCCAGACAAGAAAGCCACCCACATCTCTAGTCCCCAGGGCAAGCACCAGCCCACTGACTGGAGGTCGCTGCTGTGGGGCTTAGAGCTGAGGGTCATAGGTGGGCAAAGGCAGAGGCTGGACCATAGAGGCTGTGGGCACCCCAGGCTAACACAGGGTGGCACTTGGATTGGGCTCAGTCTATATCCCAGGAAGAAGCAGTGTCATTGGGAGTGAGGAGCATCCCAGAGTTTGTACCTGCTATGTTTCTGCCCAGAAGAAGCCATTCTGGCTCCATGGTCAAGGAAAAGAAAACAAACAGTTCCCAAAGGAGGGTGGTTCGCCATTTCAGGCACAGAGCCCAGGCTGTACACAAAGGAAAGTCCCAAGGTACGGAGAGAGCTTCCTGGAGACCAGGCAAGGAGGGAGGAGGAGACTTCTGCACCTTGAGCAGTGACAGCTGTCTGTTGATGTCCTGTGCTGAGCAAAGGGTCTCCAGGGTCCATAAGAGTTATCTCCAACATCCTTGTAGAAGTGGGGCAGACATGTGTCTCTATAACCCCAGAGCTGGGGCTGGGGTGGGACAGAGGCTGGAGGAGCTATAGACTGCATTGGCTTGCCACCAAACCAAGCTGATGGGCGCTGGGTTCAGTGAGAGACCCAGTCTCATAAAAAACCAGGTGGAGGGTCATGAATCAGGAAAGACATTTGAAGCTGGACACTTGCCTACACACACACACACACACACACACACACACACACACACACACACACACACCACTGAGTAAACATTTGTGGCCTACCATTCAGTATTAGAAATGAAGCGTTGCTGGTGTAAGCAGCCTTTGCCTGATTTTCCTCACCTTCTCTAGAAGGGGACCCTGTCACTTCTCTGACACTGTTCGCATGGGCCCCTTTCCCAGGCTCATGTTTTTGGACACTTAATCCCCAGCTGATGGTGCTGTTTGGGGAGGTGATCTGCATGGCAGAAATGCATCCGTGAGGTGGCAGAAAGGCCTCACGGGCTCTGTCTATTCCCGTCACCAGCCTAAGCCCTCTGCTTCCTGACCTGCTAGGATATGAAACGCACTGCCTCATTGCCCCTGCACTCTGAGTGGAACCGCTCCCGTGGTCACACCTTCCCCGCCAGGACACCGTGTGTCCCGAAACCTTGAGCCCAGATGAACCTTCTCTCCCTGCGTGAGTCACTTCTGATACCTATTTAGTCACAGCACTATGAAAGCAAATGATACATGCTCCAACATGATTTTACACTTCAATAAATAACCACGTAAACATCTGACAATGAGAGAATATCATTTTGACTACCGTTACAAAGACTGCCGATGACATGCTTCTGCAACTTGAGTTTTTGTTTTGGGGGTTTTCTTTTTTTTTTTTTTTTTTTTGCACTGAATATTGCACTGATTAGAGTTCATAGCATGTCTCTCAAAGGTCTCAACTGAAAAAAAACGCACCCTGACATCTTCTATTATCTATTATTTAGTCCGTCTTCAGGTGGATGGCAGACACTTGGACTGCTTTTGTGCTCTTAAAACCACGCCGTAGAGAATAATCCTGAACGCGTCTCCTTTTCCACATGCATTAAAATTTCTCTAAGCTTAAAGAGACACAAAATTGCCAAGGTTAGAGGCTCAGTTCAGTCTCAGCTTTATAGATCTTACCAAATTGCCCTTCAAATAAAATGTTTGTATCCATTTAATAGCATCCTCCCTGGGAAGAAGTTCTCTTTGGCTGTATCTCCAACATACACAAGCACAAAGTTTTGAGTAAATCAGCTATGGGATGAGTTCCTTGTGCCTGGTGATTTTAATTTTTCGTGTATTTCTTTTATCTTATGGGTGTTTTCCTCATATGTATGTAACAGATCTCCTGGAACTAGAGTTACACATGGGTCTGGGCTGCCATGTGGGTGCTGGGAGCTGAACTGTGTTCTTAACCACTGAGCTGCTCCTGCAGTCCGCTGTGGTATGATTTTAATCCACGTACTTTTCTGACTCCAAGGAAGACTGGGTAACGTCTCATGCAATTAGCAATGTATAGCATCATGTTAATGTCACAGCTACTCCAAGCTCCCATGATCTGCAAAGCCAGAAGAATTTTTTCTCTATTTTATAAAAGTTTGAACTCATGTCTTCATTGGAAAATCTAGAGAGAGACAGTAGGAGCAGAGGAAATGCTGGAGAACAGGAAGTTTGTCAGTGACCATACAGCAGCCATGAAGACCTGGGAACAGAAGTCCCAGCCATCCCCAGACAATGCCAGGAACCTCTTTTTTGTAGACCTCATTAGCCTTGTCTACAGAGTTCAGGATGCTCTCATGGAGCCCCTCAAGAACGATGTAACCCCAAGAGCTGCCTGTCCATCTTCCTGCTGTAGGAAGCAACTGTGTCTGCCATTGCAGGGGGCAAAGTTGCTCCTCCCTCAGCTGCTACCTGGAGATGATGTCTTTTCATTTACAAACACCCCAAAAGAGAATCAAAACGCCTTCACCTTGAGGTCACTCCCCTCCCCCACTCCTGGATCCTTCTCCTGGAATACTTTGAAGATTCAGCTGTTTCTGAGACCCTGGTCCAAGGATGCTGGTGAGTGTCTGAACTAGTCTGGATGTACACCAGGGTAGAACCTCACATCACTCATGTCCACAGTCGGGGGCACTCGATCTGTGCTGCTCTTTCACACTGCATACCATTCTCTAAGTTTACATGAAAGGAAACAAAAAGACTCATTTGCTTGAGGTGTAGATGGTATGTAAAAATATGTATATACACCTTGGGGCGCCTCTTTCTAGAACCTAGAATCTGGGTGGAATAAAGCAGCTAGAAAGCAGCTGGAAAAATGATAGTATGTAGGCGGTGTGCCCGTCAACCTGGAAACCATTCTGGATACATTTTTAAAAATCTTTTGCAGCTAGCAAGGTGGATCCGTTGATAAAAGGACTTTCTGCCTAGCCTGGTGACGTGTGTCTGACTCCCGGGGCCCACACAGTGAAAGGAGATGACCAACCCCTACAAGTTGTGCTAAGATCCCACACACATACCCCTTCACACACACAACCAAGTAAAATTTGATTTTGGAAGTCTACGACTTTGGGCTTGTGCTTGTTTGTATGGTCTGTGTGTTCATGCGGGCACCCATATGCTCACCTGTAAATGTCGGCATGCTCATGCCACAGAACACACATGGAGGTCAAAGGACAACCTTGGGTGTTGGTCCTCACCTACCTACCTATTCAAGACAGTGTGTCTTTATTGTCCTGTATGCTGGGATAGCTGGCCCGTGAGCTTCTGGGGTCACTCCTCACATCACTCAAGTCTACAAGCCCCACTTCCCAAGCTGAGGGGGGAGAAATTAGATTACAGATGTGCCAAGCAGCATTTAGCTTTTCACCTGGGTTCTGGGGATCTGAACTCAGCCCTCGCTCTAGCATAGCAAGTGTTTGCTGAGCCGTTCCTTCAGCCAGCCCAGATGAGGGGACCGGGGTTCTGGTTCTAAGGCTGCCCTCCTAACGAGTGGCACTGCATTCCACTCTTCAGGGTCACGGAATCTGCAGGGGACAGAGGCCCTCAGCTATACAGACGTTCCTGCAGAACACAGCCAAGCCCTCTCATGCCTCCTGCTCTTGTTCCAGAATCCAGTGGAATGCCGCTGTGGACTTAATAAGACATTAATTACCCTTTTTATCCTTATCTTTGACACTCATGTCAAATGCCTGAAGCCTTGAAAATTTTGCTGATTTCATCTTTATTTATTAGGAACAGCTTCCAGTCCTCAGGATTACCACAGATACTGCCCCCTCAACTCAGCACCCAGCTCCCAGCTCTCCTCACAGTGCTGAACCACAATTCTCAACAGCTAAGAATTACCAAGCTGTGTTATTACTGCACACTGCTCCCCAGCCTGGCATATTTTAGTCCTGTCCCCTGGGATGGTCATCATTTCCCTTCGCACATGGCAAAACCTGAGGAAAGCCCAGTGGTTTGTAGAAGATGGAGGAGTGTTTTAGGGGAAGGCAGAAGTTCATCTACCTCCTCGTCCTGATGCCTGCATACATGTTCCAATACAAATATAATCAGCCCTGTATTCTTTGTCCCTTATGCCTGCATACACGTTCCAATACAAATATAATCAGCCCTGTATTCTTTGTCCCTTATATACACACACACACACACACTCACACGCACTCACACACTCACACACTCACACATACATGCACTCACACACACACTCACACACACACTCACACAATCACACACACTCAAACACACATGCATTCACACACATACTCACACACAAAAACACACTCACACACACATACATGCACTCACACACACGCACTCACACATGTGCTCACACACACATACTCACACACACACACAAACACACACACACACACTAGTTGATTTTTTCCAGGCCAATAGGAAAGAATGAGGCTAAGCCCTCGTTCTCTGCACGTGGACAGACCAGCTGGAGGAGAGAATGAAACCCTGATCAAAGTGAACTTAGCAGGTGCCCCTGAGAAGTCATCAGTGCCACCGTGGCTAAAGTGAACCCTAGCCTTCTAAATCTTCTTGGGGAGGTGTGCCAGCAGAGTTACCTGTGACAGGGGTGGGGAGTGGGGGTGGGGGGCGGGGGCCACAGTTTCATCTGGCAGGAAAAGATATGAAAAGGGGAAGAAAGCCAGACCCAGCCCTAACAGGAACAAAAAGCATTGCCCATGACTCCAGACAGATGGTATGGATGAAAAATAAACCATGGAAGGCTGGGGAAATGGCCCAATCGGTTGAGTGCTTGCCTAGCATGCATGAAACCCTGGGTTCAATTCCCAGCGCTGCAGAAACTGCCATGGTGGTGCACACCTATAATCCCAACACCTGGGGAAGGAGGGGGAGATCAGGAGTGCAAGGTTACCGTGTAGCCATAACGACGCCCTGGGTATTCCAGGCATGGACACTCATCCCAGGCCACTGCAACGGTTCAGCCTGTGCCTGTTTCCCTACCACCCCATATAGCAAGCACCCTTTTTATTCTCAAGAGAGTCCTGGTGCAGACAGCAAATTATATGCTTGCCTTTGCCTTCCAGGAAAACTCATGGCTTTCTCCAACAGTCCCTGGGTAGAAAAGCAATTTGGCTTCCCAGGGCCATCAAGTTGCCTTATTTTGGCTGCTTTTCCCCTGCGTCTCCTTTGACCACCTACACAAGTCCTAAGAAGCTCCCAAGCTAAAAGAAGCCCCATCCCAGGGAGCCTACAGTGTGCAGCTTTCAATTCAGGCATCTCAGATTCCCACCCTGGCTCTGACAGTCTCTTCCTATATGATCTAGGTGAAGTCACGAAAGGGCCCAGCAGGATGGCTCAGGAGGTCCAAGTACTTGCTGTATAAGCCTAACAGCTGATCCCCAAAGCACACAATAGGAGGAGAGAACTGACTGCTGAAGGGTATTCTCTGACCTCCATATGTGCATTGTGACACACACAGACACACACACGCACACATGCACATGCCACACACACGCACACATATACACACACATGGACATACCACACACAATACACACACAGACACATGCATACATACCACACACACACACACACACACACAACACACACACACAACAAACATGCATGCATGCACACACACACGTTCATGCACATACCACACACACATACACACACAGACACATGCATACACACACAAATAACACACACAACAAACATGCATGCATGCACACACACGCATGCACACACATACCACACCCACATACACACACAGACACATGCATACACACACAAACAACACACACACAACAAACATGCATGCATGCACACGCATGCACGCATGGCGGCACACACGCACAGAAGTAGGAAGAGAGTACTCATGTCTACTCATCCTAGCTTCAGGCTCCTCAGTCATGAGAGAGCTTGAGTATACTCAACTCAAAAGTTGGCTGCAAGGATCTGGGTGAACAGAGAAATCTAAAACCCTAAGCACCCCACCTGGTGTGCAGGACTGCCTCCTGCCAGCCTCCCAGGATGCACAAGCTCTCACACAGGAGGAGCATGAAGGAACCATCTGCCCCAGGCATCTCCACCAGGTTTACCTGTTGGAAACAGAGGGTCTAGAGACATGGCTCAGGCATTAGGACCACTTGCTATTATTGCAGAAGGCCAGGTTTAGTGCACAGAACCCACACTGGGCAGCTTGCAATTGACTATAAGTGTAGCTCCAGGGGATCTGACTTCTAATAATGAATGCTCAGGTACCAATGAGACAGTAAGTTCACTCCCAGGAATACACATACAGAACTGATCTGAATGACCACCCAATGATGACAGGTGTACATGCTCAGCAACTCAAATCAGGAAGCCACCCAAGTGCCCAGAAAGCGAAGAATGAATAAACAGAGGGAGTTCTACACTCCGAGTGAGATAGTTCACACCAGTGAGAACATACTAGCTATTCAACATTATGGCAAGTTGAAGAAACCAGAGCAGTGTCTGTCATATGCCTCTGTTTCTAAAAAGTTCATGATCAAACACTATTCTACAGTGAGAGAAGTTGGGCTTCTGTAAGGGGCAGTACCCAGAATTGGGCACTGGCATCTTCTTGGGAAGAGGAGTCTGGAATGTGTGCTGCTTAGTTTGAGCACTGACTCCACAGGCTTGTCCAGTTTCTGGAATTCTGTTGAACTATAGGAGTTTAAGCTCTATGTTGTTTAGGACATAAGCTCTATTTTGGAAATCACACAAACCTTTAATAAGAAGTCAGTATAAATTTTCATTTATTTGTGTGTGTGTTGGTGTGCTCACCCACACATGCTCATACAGAGGTCAGAGGTCAACACCAGGTATCCTCTAGCCTCTAACTCCATCCACCATTACTAGAGTTACAAGTGCAAGCCTCCACGCCCTGCTGTTATGTGCATGTCGGGGATCCAAGCTCAGGTCCTCGGGTTTGCACAGCAAGTGCAATCTCTCTAGCCCCAAAGTGTGAGAGTTGAGCTGACTAAGTAGGCAGCAGACACTTAGTAAAAGTCAGTGGATTACTCTATCTCATAAATATTTGCAGAGCTCTGTGCTAGAAAACAATATAGACTTCTGGTCACACGGCTAATGAGACTGGGTATCTATTTCCATCATCTTCTTTACCTTCATCATCATCTACATTACAGTACCAACACCAAGGCTTCCTGATGCTCCTTACCACTCTACGTCATCTTTGCCAATACCATCACCATCATCTTCATCATTCCCTCCATCAGCACCAACACCAAGGCTTCCTGATGCTCCTTACCACTCTCCATCATCTTTGCCATTACCATCATCACCTTCATCATCATTACCTGCATTAGCACCAACACCAAGGCTTCCTGATGTTCCTTACCACTCTCCATCATCTTTGCCATTACCATCATCACCTTCATCATCATTACCTGCATCAGCACCAACACCAAGGCTTCCTGATGCTCCTTACTACTCTCATCATCTTTGCTATTATCATCATCTTCTTCTTCATTCCCTCCATCAGCACCAACACCAAGGCTTCCTGGTGCTCCTTATTGCATACCTAGTGTGGTTTCTCTTTTCTTTTTAAACAGCAAAAATGAATTAGCTTCATTTACATAAGAATTCGTTCTACAGGCAAAGAGATGGCAACAGAGCTGAAGCAGCTGAGCAAGGTCACACAATTTGTCAGAAGTAGAGTGAGCAAGTGAGCACCCACCATGCTCCGGAAAGCAGCCTTGCACCATCTCTCTTCGAAAGAGTCTTGTCAGCTCTACCAGCTGCTGCACCCATGGAGTGGATGGGTCCTAACATCTTCACCTCCTTCCCGGACAGCAGTGAGGAAGTATCAGCTTGGTCTCTGAAGGACAGAACAGTTCCCAGTCCTATCTCTATCCAGCTGCAATGTCTCAACACACTAATGTATACTGGAAATGGAGAGAAACAAAAACTAGACTCCGTTAGTAGAGAGCTTGCCTAGAAGCCCAGGGTTAATCCCCAGCACTGGTTAAAGCCAGTTCAGTGAGGCACACCCGTAATCCCAGCGCCTGGGAGGCAGAGGCAAGAGGCTCAAAACTTCAAGGCCAGCCTGCGATACATGAGACCCTGCCTCAAAAAATAAAAAATAATCAAAAATGAGAGTTAAAAGGGTTAGTTCTTCTACTGCCAAAGTCCACAGAAATTAAATTCGTTTCCAACGGACTTTGGAGCTATTTCTGGCTGGGGGACTATTGACATAGCTCCCTCAGATCACCTCTCACCTGATGGCATTCTCTTTCCACTCTGCCCTGGTCAAGAGGACATCAAGTAGGGGCTGTGGTTGCCTCAGGGGAAACAAAGTTGTGTCTCTGGGGGCAGAAAGTTTGGGGGTGGGCTGTGAGTCCATGTCCCCGAGCTTGGCATATGAAGCTTGTTTCACACGAGAAGCTTTGCTTTGGCACACAGGCTGGGTGATCAGTGTACATAACCCGAGGGGTGGAATGCTCAAGGCACCCTTCCAGACCATCAGCCTGGATGCTGGGGACAGAAAATCAAGAAATAAACATCCACAAGGACTTGGGTCTGGCAGAGAGGTCCACACAGGTGTGAGGTGAAAGCTTACACAGCCAGGAGGTAGCTTGGTCCCCACCAAGACCACTCTTCACCTAGAAAAAGTAGAGAGGGATTCCCAAAGACCAGCTGACCCAGCCCTATCCCACGTGCAGATAGGACAGCGACACAGCTATCTGTCTGGTCATGCTTCTATATAGACCTATTCCCCTCAGATGAGCTTGGGGCCAGAGGCAAAGAGGGATCTGGTATTACCTGTCAAAGCATTAGCTTATCCTGCCCTTTTATGATACAACCCTTCAGATAAACACCAGCTTCTGCCTCCTAGAGTAGGCTCAGAACAGATCTCCCTGTGGAGAAAATGTTCTTTTTCATAGTGTCTAGCCTAAGCACAAATTCCTTTAAAACAAGTTCCTACCTGTTGTTAAAGCATGTGGAGTTATACAGACTCTGAGCTAAGTCACGTCACACACCACCTTGCCATCAGCTATCCTGACAACTCTGTGAGAAAGGGATGCTGAGATCTCTAACACACAAGTGTCAGTCTGAACAGGTGAGAATTATTATTATGTGGTGGTGATGATGGTGGTGGTTGGTGATGATGGTGATGGTGGTGGTGTTGGTGGTGGTGGTTGGTAGTATTGACGGTGATGGTGGTGATGATGGTGGTGGTGTTATTGGTGATGATGATGGTGGTGGTGGTGGTGGTGGTGATGATGGTGGTGGTGTTGGTGTTGGTGGTTGGTAGTGTTGATGGTGATGGTGGTGATGGTGGTTGTTGTTATTGGTGATGATGGTGGTGGTGGTGGTGGTGATGATGGTGGTGGCGGTGTTGGTGATGATGGTGGTGGCGGTTGTTGGTGGTGGTGTGTACATAGGTGAATGAGTGTGCTCTCCCATGGTGATATATTGAGGCCATGGACTGATGTTGGGTACCCTCCTCTATGACTCTGTACACCTCCCCACTTTTTAATGCCCTGTTTCTCCCTGAATCTGAAGCTCACCATTTGAGATACATCGACTGGCCAGTAAGCTTCAGGGATCTACCTGTCTCTGTGCTTCCTGCTCCCTGCCTCTGCACCGATATCATTACATGGACGCTAGGGGCTGGACTCGGGTCCTCATGCTTGCACAGCCAACCCTTCACTGACATCAGCTCTGACATCAGTGAACACTATTGAAAGCTGACTGTGACAAGCCAATACCCAATGGTGTTGACACACAGGCATGAAAAGCCAGAAAAGCCAAAAATCCTACTTTTCACATCTGCAGACAAGGACTCCATTTATCCCATTCAGTCCGTCATTCTGTCTCCCTGGCTACCCACTCAGAGAAGCACTCCAGACAGTAGGGGTTCCTACAGGGGCGGAGGGACAGGGCACAAACACCTACATTACCCATGAGCTGGGAAGTCATTGCCCATGGCATGGTGGCGGCATGGAAGTGCACACACGGGAATAGAGGCAGGAGTTCCTCTGAGTACACTTGGTGCTGCTTTGCAGGGTCACCAGTAGGTACCTCAGACACCTCACCCCACCCCCACCATGCCAGACAGCTGTCTGCCCAGCTCCTCCTGGTGGAGAGGGGTTCACACTTGAACTCTAACTCCCTACTAAGTGCCAGTAACCCTCATTGACCTTCCAGATGAGAAACGAAGAAACCCGGATTTTACTAACTCCAAAGCCCTATTCTTCTCTGTTCTGTTTAGTGTATTATACATGTGTGTTTGTGTATGTGCATGTGTGTGTGTGTGTGTGTGTGCATGTGTGTGTGCATGTGTGTGTATGTATGTATGTGTGTGTGCACGTGTGTGTGCATGCATGTGCGTGTGCGTGTGCGTGGCGTGTGTGTATGGAAGTTAGATGTCAACCTGGGATGTCATCCCTCAGGAACTGTCCACCTGTTTTTGAGACAGGGTCTCTCACTGACCTTGACTGAAAGCATGGATTAGGCTGCTGCTCAGTGAGCCCCACAGGTCACCCATCTCTCTGTCTCACTGACTCTGTCTCTCTCTCTCTCTTTCTCTCTCTCTCTCTTCCCGGAACGGGATTACAGGTGGGTGCTAACATGGTGGTTTGTAAACATGGGTTTGGGGCTCTCACACTCAGCTTCTCATGCTTCTGAAGGAAGCGCCTTCCCAAGTGAGCCATCTCTTACTCGTACTCTTTCGCCCTATTCTAGAAGGCCGTTCTTCAGGCCGTGCTATGATGATCTTCCCTATGCTACTGCCTCTGTAATGAAGGCTGTACAGTCCCTGTCACCCATGCCTCTGTGACATGAAAACAGCCATAGACAGTCAAGTAGAAGCAGGCATTAACCATGGCAGAACTACAAGCTGTATAGCATTCAAAGTTAACATCAATAAACAATGTTCTGATAAAACTTTATAAAAAAAAAAAAGGTGACAGGCCTGGTGTTGGTGGCACACGCCTTTAACCCCAGCACTCAGGAGGCAGAGGCAGGCAGATCTCTGTGAGTTCAAGACCAGCCTGGTCTACAGAGCTAGTTCCAGGACGGCCTCCAAAGCTACAGAGAAATCCAGTCTTGAAAACCACAAAACAAACAAACACAGGTGACAGGCTGGATCTGGCTGCTGCCAGTGCCTCATCTACAGAGTTTGGCTTATTTAGACAAGTTTACTGCCTGCCTGTCTTGGTCCCTGCATTACTCTAAGTTCTGGGGGTGAGGTGAAACCCACAGTATCCTGACCACCGTCTTGCAGCTGGATCCTGTTTGCTTCACCTGTGACCTGGGTCTGCCATGTGCCTTGCTCTCTCTTCTTAGGAGGAGCTTCTCAGCTTGGACCTCAGGTCACCTGGGGAACTTGTAAAACTTCCAGTGCTGAACTAGGATGATGGGTCAGTCGGTAGAGTTTTCGCCATATAAGCATAAGGACCTGAGTTAGACCCCCAAGGTCCACATTTTAAAATAAGATCCAGGTGAACCTGGAAAGTGAAGACACAGATCCTGGGGCTCCCTAGCCAGCCATCTTAGCCAAATCACTGAGTACCAGGTCCAGTAAGAGACCCTGGCTCAAAAATTCAGGATGGAGAGTTACTGAGGTATGCACTCGACATCTACCCCTGACCTCCAAATGCATGCACAAACATGAACACACACACGCACATGCATGCACATGTGTGCGCAGCAGTGGGGGTCCACCTGGTACCTGTTCTGCCTCAGATGCTTGTACACGCTTCCCCTATGTTTAGCCATAGTGGAGACACCCCACTCTGTCACCTGCCTTCCACTTCCCACCATTTATTTACTATGTGAGACAGGGAAAATCTTTTAAACCTCCCAAGCTTGCTCACTGCCCATCCCAGAGGCTAGACGTGGCCATTATATTTCCTGGAAGTGGAGTTACAGTCGCCTGTTTAGCCTCTATTCAGGTGCTGGGACCCAAACCCAGGTTCCTTGCGAGCGTAGCCAGTGCTCATAACCACTGGACTGTCCCTCCAGCCACCAATTTGAGCCACCAGTTTTAGAAGCGGATGTATGGCAAGCTTTCTCCCATCTCAGTTTGTGGATGGGTGAGCTGCCAACCTTCTATCTGTCCCAATAGAGAGCCACCTGGGGCCACCTTGTCCCTGGCATGGGAAGCTCAGATGTGTGCCCCACTTTTGTATAAAGATCTCATCTCCAGTCAGAGACCTCATGTTTGGGCATTGCTGATAAGGTTGAATAAATGGCTGATTTACCCGGAATGGTGGACCAATGATCAACACATGGACATTCTGAACTTAGAACTGGAGACAGGGAAGGCGTGAGCATTTTACTGGGCACTGAGTTCTTCTCTAGATCCTTCCTATGGTGTTTCAGTCCATCTAAGAAGACGGGGGTGGCTGAACAGTTTGTGTCCTGGTGCTGACTGAACTCACTCCCTGGACTCTAGAGATTATTCAGCTGCACCCCCTCCCTTCCTTCTGCTGCTCAGAAAATAGGGTGCTGCTGAAATCACCTGCCCCTGTTCATTTGTTTAGCCAATGTTTACCGAGTCTCCTCTTTTTTTCAGAGAACCCAGGAAGGAACTCGTAGCTCCTCTAAGTGACCAGTCTGGTGAGCCTGGGTAGTTCTAACAAATGATACACAGGTTCAAAGCCAGGCACGTCCTCCCTCAGCAGCATCTCAGCTGCATGGTCTGAGCGCCCGCCTCGGCAAGAAATGAAAAACAAACAAACCAAAAATATGTGAGGAGAGAGTTGGAGCAATCAATGCGGCCAGGAAGAAGGAATTCACTGACCCCCAATCTGGGCCATCTCAAGAGAAGCTGGCCACTGACTGGGCCTCTTAAAAAGCTTAAAAGTCATCCCAGGCCACAGTTAAAGAGAAAGCTCAAACAAAATAAAAACAAATGTGTTCTTCAAAGTCTTAAATGTCAACTTGAAGGGTGGCTCAGAAGCTCTGGGACAGGACAAGAGGTCCTGCAGCTGCTCCCTCCAGGGCAGATGCTCTTCAGTCTAGGGAGTGGTCGCTGCCCTGGATAAAGTATCTCACACACACACACACACACACACACACACACACACACACACACACTACACACACACACACACACACACACACACACTGGATAAAGTATCACACACACACACACACACACAGCCTGGATAAAGTATCTCACCCTGGATAAAGTATCTCACACACACACACACACACACACACACACACACACACACACACACACACACACACACACACACACATCCTGGATAAAGTGTCTCACACACACACACACACACACACACACACACTGGATAAAGTATCTCACACACACACACACACACACACACAGCCTGGATAAAGTATCTCACCCTGGATAAAGTATCACACACACACACACACACACTGGATAAAGTATCACACACACACACACACACACAGCCTGGATAAAGTATCTCACCCTGGATAAACTATCTCACACACAGACACACACACACACACACACACACACACATCCTGGATAAAGTGTCTCACACACACACACACACACACACACACACTGGATAAAGTATCACACACACACACATACACACACACAGCCTGGATAAAGTATCTCACCCTGGATAAAGTATCACACACACACACACACACACACACACACACACACACACACACTGGATAAAGTATCACACATATACACCCTGGATAAAGTATCTCTCTCTCTCTCTCTCTCTCTCTACACACACACACACCCTGGATAAAGTATCACACACACACACACATGCATACAGCCTGGATAAAGTATCACACACTCACACACACATATACACACACACACACTCACATTCACACACACACTCACACACTCACACACACACACTAAAGTTCAAGGCTCCACTCCTTACTTGTGGGCTGCCTTACTAACCTTTGCCCAAGGCTTGTCATACAAGTTTCCATCAGTTTCTGACTGCTCTGCAGGCCTCAGCCTTGTTGTTGCCCCCCCCAACATCAAACACACAGACATACACATACACACACTATACCACAAACACACACACACCAAACACCACATACACACACACTATACCACAAACACACACACAACAAACACCACACACACACACACACACACTATGCCACAACAAACACCACACACACACACACACACACACCATACCACATAGGTACACATACCACACACACACACACACACACACACACACACACACACACACACAAATACAGGCATACACACTCCACACCACACACATACAACACATCACACACGGCATACATACTACATCACAAGGGCACAGCCCACCCAGTAGCTTTCTGCCTCTCTAAACGGCTCAGTCACAGAGAAATTCCCATCATGCCTCAGTCATTAGCATAACAGCAGCCTCAGACACACTCAGGGGCAATTTTCACTAGTTACCTTTTCTACAGGAAACAGGAATAAACTGAGGCTTAGGCACTTCCGCCATTGGTCTGGCATCACAGAAAATATGAGACCACAATAGGGCAGATGTTTCTACCCATATCATTCCATCTCTTGAAGATGGAAAAGCGAATGCTGAAGATTATAGTATTACCTTTATTGTTACCCGGGTTCTGTTCTTAGTCGTTTACCATGATGTCAACACTGAGCTAGCCATGCTCCCTATAGTCACCGTCTGGATGAGGAAGCGACTAGCCCTGCCAGGATGCCCTTCCTCACAAGCCTCTGCTGGCCCAGGAGGCAGCTTGGGAGTCCCCAGTCTCTCCACAGTGCAGTCTGCCTCTGTACCCAGGGCTGCGTGGCAGGACCCTCAGCGCAGTCTCTGGCTGTCAAGATAGAGAGAGAGAGGCATTGGCTTCCAAAACAATGCTAGCCTAACACCGGGAGCTGTTCCTTCTCTAAGTGTGTTTGTCCCGGAGGCCTTCAGGGATGGCTCAGGTGCTTTTCTAACCCATCAGCCAATCGGATTGCTGAGAAGACTAAAGCTAGCCAGAGACTGCAGCCCAGTCTGCTCAGTGTCATGCCCTTAGAGATAGAGGGCCAGAGGAAGAGTCCACAGATGTCTGCAGATGCCCTGGTCACCTCCCTCTTGCTGTGGGCTCTCTGAGGAGTCCTGCCCTGGGGCAAGAGCATGTTGGTGGAAGTTCTCAGGGTTCCCTATGCTTTTGAATTTTGATAGCATTTCACATTACCTTCTACTTTAAGTGATTGGAGTAAGAGAACTTGATACTTCCACTGGCCTTGGGAAAATCAAAGGAGGAAAACCCCAAGCCTTGCTTCTGTCTATTCCCTTCTATTTAATACTCAAATGTCTTTTCATTCTTGACTCTGAATCCAAGGCTGCCGGCTGAGGGGGACCATTCCCATGCTGAGTCAAAGAACACGGAGGCCAGGCTATGGGGAACGAGGCCAGGGAGAGAAAGGAAGTTCTCAGTGAAGCCCCTAGCTCTCCAGACACAAAAGCACCCAGCTCTGGCTGGCTGAGCCCTGGTCCTGCGCACCCAGCCTCCACCTTCCCCGGTGCTGAAGTCAGAACTTTGTCTCTCCTCTTTTTGTCCTGATGGGGGCACAAGTATTCCCCGAGTCTCCCAGGATCTGGAGAAGTTCTGAAAACCCAGCAAGAGTCAGACACTAGAGTGCATAACTCCTCAGGAACAAGACAATAATAGCACCATTGTGTAATTTTTGTGTTGTTTCAAAAGAAAAACCGGGGGAGGGATGAGGTTCACAGTGTCCATGAACAAACAGTAGAAACCTTCCATGCCGAGGCAAGGATTGACCCCACACTCATGTTTGTGTATATGTAAACAGGCATCCCATGTGCATTCACAAGGACCAGCTACCCCTTTACACACGCTGTCCCCAGGGTCACATGACCCTTTCTTCATGACATTGCTGCCTGCTCAGCCTTTTCTGGCTCTTCCCAGGGGGTCAATTTGTATAATTTTTAAAATCCTCCCCAAATCCTCAACTTCCTGTGGTTCTGTTTTTATTTCCAGATTTCCTTCCCCTAGACCCTTCATTCTCCCTGTCTCTCTCTGTCTCTCTCTGTGTCTGTCTCTCTGTGTCTGTGTTTCTCTGTCCCTGTCTCTCTGTCTCTGTCTCCACCCTCTCCCCATAGGGTAGGTACCAGCTCCCTCCCCCCTCCCACCCGAACCTTGTTGTTGGCCATCTTTGAAAGGTGTAAACCCAGAGGCTCTGCAGGACCTGTGGCTGCCAATGAAGGCTCTCTCTCTTGTGGCCACATTTGGGAACCCTGTTATGGACACACACAGGCCTGTGCACAGTGCAATCTCTGGCTGATAGACCCTGTGGCCACCGAAACACAGCACTGTTCCTGTCCTCCTCCAGAAAATCTCAAACTCCAGAAACTAATGCCACTCAGAAGGACAACACAACACTCCTCTCTGAGCTCAGAAAGTGACTTCTGTTCCCCCAGGGGCTTTCACACAAACCATACCTCTGCAGGGACTCTGCCCTGCAGAGGTAGGGTTTCCCTCCTACTCTGCAAGGAGCTGGCCGCATAGTCCCTAGGACTGCAGAGAAGCAGCAAGGCAGAGAAAGAAGAGTTAAACCAGGACCAGACTTCAGCAATCTGTGTTCAATTTTGATAAAAATCTCTCTTGCTCTCCCCCCCCACCCCCTCACTCTGCCCACAGCTCAGACAAGTCTCTTTATGTTACCAGTATACATTTTGTTTTGGGCACTTGCAGCCTGTGTTCCTCACAGCGAACCTGGAGCGAGCCCAGTATGGGCTCATGGGGCAGAAACATCCACCCAGCTCCTGAGGCTGGGCTGGACACAGGACTACAGTGGCCTGCCAGCAGCAGCACCACCATTCTCTCCGTTCTCCTCCTCTCCCTCCTCCTCTCCCTCCTCCTTCTCTCCCACCCTATTACATGTGGTCACCCTAGACCTCTTACGGGTTAAGTCAGAATCTCACCACGGTGAAAGTTCGACCATGGCATGGAAAGAGTTTGGGCTGTCCCACAGGTGCCAAGGGCCGCAGCCTGGGGAATACCTCTCCCAGATGCTTCTTGGCTGCCTGAGGTCCCGCTATCTGGAGAACAAGAGCCAATCCACTGGGCTGCCCATCTTGTTTGCCAAGGCCCTGCCTGCTTGGGGCTTGGAAAACCTTCAGTTCACCCAAGAAATGAGGAAAGTGGGCTCTAAAGAAGTTGTCAGCTTTGGGGGAGGAAGTGCGATCTATATTTGTTCACTCAAGCCAACGGGAGTCTGATTCCAAAGCCACTATAAAAAGTTTTCCAAAGTTTTCCAAAGCCATGTACACTGAATGTGCCCTCCCCTGCGCGCACACACAGCCTCCAGGCAGCCCACTCCGGGGGTCGAAGTCTCTGCAAACACTTTCCAGAACAAAACAGGCAACTGGTGGAGGGGCTGCCTTTCCGACGCCGACGCAATAGCGAAAAGTGGAGCCACAAGAAAGTGCGGCGATGTCGCCCCGCGCCCAGGTCCCCCGCGCTGCACAGCGCCGCACCTACCCTGAGGCCCGCATGGCGCAGCGAGGCTGCTACTGCCCTGGCTCCAGGCTTCCCGCAGGCACCGCGCTCCTTGCTCAGCTCGGTCCTTGGCTGCTCCGGACTCCGGAGAAAGCAGGCTGCTCCCTCCCGGCCGGCCTCGCGCCGCCGCCCGCCCCGCTCTGACGTCAGGCGTCTTGGAGCGAGGGATATTTATGGCTAGGAGAGACTCTGCTTTTTCCCCTAGGTGCTGATCCGAAGGCAGCAAGTTGGGATTTGATTTGCAATTTTCACACTGGGAACTGGGGGGCAGGAGGGAGACGGCAGCGCAAGGCACAATGAGGGTCCCCACTTTGGCATCCAGCCCTTCTTAGGGACTCCCCCTGTTTTGGAAGTGTGTCATGGTCAAAGAGGCAAAAGTGGTCACCTGAGCAGGGGTGCTCCCCTCTCCAGTAGCCAACCGGCAAAGGGCCCTGTGTGGAGCCACCTAACAGCCACTGCAGTGTGTGCCTGGAAGGTGCTGGCAAGGGACACTAGCCAGCCACACAGAGCAGGCGCCAATTACAAAGCCTGCTGCCTACACTAACAACGTGCCCAATTCTTTGGGAGCGCGTTTTTAAAACTTTACTTTTATGCAACTATGTTCCACGGTCCTTGCCTCTCCGCACGCCTTTTACATCTCAGAGCTAACCAGTTCATCCCCCACTGCTTAGATGCAGAGTTGGAGCCCTGTACACCACCTTATTCATACTTTTAAAACTTGCATTTGTTTAGTGTTCTATAAAGTGGGATTCCGGGCCTTCTCCTTGGCTGGGCCGGAAATGACCTCGGTTAAGAGCAGCTCTCTCTATAACCCACAATCCCTTCGGGTGCCTATTTATTGTTGTGTGTGTTGGCGGCCCCCATATGTCCCTCAGCAAGCAAATGGTGTCTCCAGCTCACGGGTCAACCATGGCATCCACATTGTCCGTGCTCCAACCACCAGTACCATCTCACCTAACGTTCCTCTTTGGGTTAGTTTTATATTTGCAGGAGAGTGTCACTTGTGTGTGTGTGTGTGTGTGTGTGTGTGTGTGTGTTTGTATGTATGTGCGTTCCTATGTGTGTGTGTGTCTATATGTGCGTGTGTGTTTATATGTATGTGTGTTTGTGTGTTTTGTGTGTGTATATTTGTATGTATGTGTATGTATGTCTGGGAGTCTATATGTGTGTGTTTATATGTATGTGTGTTTGTGTGTGTTTTGTGTGTGTATATTTGTATGTATGTGTGTGTATGTCTGGGAGTCTATATGTGTGTGTTTATATGTATGTGTGTTTGTGTGTGTTTTGTGTATGCAAGTGTGTGTGTATGTTTGTATATATGTGTGTCTATATTCTATATGAGTGTGTTTATATGTGTGTGTGTCTATATGTGTGTGTGTTTATATGTATGTGTGTTTGTGTATGTATGTGCATGTGTGTGTGTATGTTTGTATGTATGTCTGGATGTCTATATGTGTGTGTTTATATGTATGTGTGTGTGTTTATATGTATGTGTGTGTTTATATGTATGTGTGTGTTTGTGTGTGTGTGTATGTGTGTGTGTGTGTGTGTGTGTGTGTGTGTGTGTGTATGTGTGTGTGTAAGCGTGTGCTGGTGTTCGGGACTGACAAAGACCCTCGGGCATGGCAGAAAGTACTTTTTCTGCTGAGCCATCTGGACGACCCTTCATCCCTCTTTTCCAATTATGTATTGTCAATATTGGCCAGCAACATAGCAAATGTATGCGATCTTGCTACTACTCTAAAGAAAGGGGCACAGGAAAAGCAGGCGTAAGAGATTTATGCTGGCCTCCTCATTCTTGACCAGCCGCAGTGAACCATCTCCCTTTGGAGTCACCCCTCAGGCCAACCTAATTGCTTCATCAGAGGGAAGTGTGGAGAGGACTGGGCGGAGCCTGGGCGGGAAAGGCACCTAGACCCTGCATCTCCTGAGCCCGCTTCTGCAAGACAGACAGCACTTGGAAGCAGCGTCTCTCCAGACAAAGCGAAGGACGTGATGGATAGAGTTGCTCAGCTGACTAGCAACTCTAGCTGGTTCAGCAGGCCAAGGCGTGGACAGGCCTGAAGACCTGAGTTCAATCCCCAGGGCCTGCACAGTGGAGAGAACTAATTCTGCCAGTTGTCTCCTGCCTTCTACAGGCACATGGCACATTCTACCTATGCACGCACAATAAACAAACAAACAAACAAACAATAAATAAATAAATAAAATTTACATTCTTACGCACAAGATAAATGAACAAAATAAGACATTTTAATTTATTTAAACACATTTTAAAAACAAGAAAAAAAAATGGATGTGAGGCCTGGTGGTGGTGGCACACGCCTTTAATCCCAGTCCTCAGGAGGGAGGCAGAGGCGGGCGGATCTCTGTGAGTTTGAGGCCAGCCTGGGCTACAGAGTGAGTTCCAGGACAGCGGGGCTGTTACAAGGAGAGACCCTGTCTCAGAAAACAAACAAACAAAAGATGTGAGATGTGCCAGAGTCCTCAGGTAGTTAGTGTGTGTCAGGCTGGACAAGGTTGGGGACAGGGAAGGAAGGCTGAGGAGCAACAGCATGCTCCAGATGGGCAGCGGTGAGGAGTGGGGTGTGTGGTTTATCCCACCCCAGGAAATCTTACTCTGGTTCCCTTGGAATGGGGGAAGAGCAAGAAAAGCTCGGCTCAGGTGTGTTTTGGTGCTATGCAAATATTTTTGAGGATAGTGAGTTCCTGAGAGGCCTGTGAAGTGGGATGGCCAAGATGTCCCTGGAGGCCACACTAAGCCTAGCACACCAACAGTCCTGGTGGAGACAGGCCCTCCTGAAGGGCTCCCATCTCCCAGGACCGAAGTACATTCACTGGGACACTTTGGCTGCCTCAGAGCAGGCAGCCGAGAGCAGCATCAACTTTCAAAGCATCTACCATGGTGGGAAGCAGGCTTCTCAAGCCCATCCCTGGGGGCCAGAACCCTTCATCTGTGCTGCAGACTTCCAAGCAGTATTCAGGCAGTTCTGAGACTGAGATGGTGAATCATAAACTTTCCAGAACTTGGTCGTTCCAGTCAGAACACATCTGCTGGGCCCCATGCTCTGCTGAAGGAGGCACTGAACTCTGTTACCAGTCATGTTCCGAATGGCCTAACACATAGCTGAGCCTGTAGAGTGCTTACCTAGCACATATGAAGCTAGGGGCTCAGTCCCCAGTACCCACAAATGGCACAGACGCATGCTTGTGATCTCAGCAGGCTGGAGGAGCAGCAGTCCAAGCCCAAGGACATCTTCAGCTACACTGTCAGTCTGAGGCCAACATAAGACTCTGCCTTAAGATGACAAAAAGAAGGGTGAGATGAATAAAGGCCCTTGTCACCACCCTGTGACACTATGATCCTCAGAACCTACATAGGGGAAAAGAGAACCAACTCCTGAATATTGTCTTCTGACCAAGACACACACACACACTCACACACACACACACACACACACACACACACAGATAGACATACACACACACACACATGCACAGACACATGTACACACACACTCACACACACACAGACATACACACACACACTCACACACACACATAGACACACAGACACACACACACATACACACACATACAAGCACCCATACACACACACATACATACACACACATGTACACACACACATACACACACACAGATAGACACACACACACCACACATGCACAGACACACACACACACACACAGGCATACACACACACACACACATAGACACACAGACACACACACTCACACACACAGACATACACACACATACACACACATACACGCACACATACACACATACATACACACACATGTACACACACACAGACACACACACAGATAGACACACACACACCACACATGCACAGACACACACACACACAAGCATACACACACACTCACACACACACACATAGACACACAGACACACACACACTCACACACACACAGAGATACACACACACCAAACACACAGACACATAGACACACAGACACACACTCACACACACACTCACATATACACACACACCACACACACATACCCGCACACATACACACACATACATTCACACACATGTACACACACACTCACACAAACACACAGACACACACACATAAACACACACACACATACACACACACACCACACACAGACACATAGACACACACATACACTCACACACACACACACAACACACACACACACACAGTGTATTAACTAAAGGTAGGAGACATTATTGTAATGTAGAAGGCAGACGCAGCATTTTAAACTGGCTAAGTTTAGCAAGCACCCATCACTCTCCAGTGCTCTGTTCTGGGCCCACCTGCTGTCTTTATCTCAGTGACACTCAGTGTCCATCTCCACTGGACAGGACATAACTGCGCCTCAGTCGGCTCTTATTCCAATGGTACAACCAGAGAGGAAAATGCCACAGCTAGCCCAACTTCTTTCCGCAAAGCACTCCTTGATGGGGCACAAGCAGGAGGGACATCACACCAGCTTAAAGACACTTCTGTCCCTCACTAGCTGAGATTCAGCCCAAAGGGCTCAGAATTTAGAATTAGAATAAACTGGATTTTAACCCCAGCTCTGTTTCTTTTCCTTGAAAAGTATTACATTTATTTATTTACCTCTATGCATGGCAATCATGTGTCACAACACCACCGATGGAGATCAAGGACAATTTGTAGGATTTGGAGACTGAACTCAGGCAGTAAGGCTTGCCTGCAAATGTCTTTATCTACTAAGCCATCCCACCAGCCCCATCCTGGTTCTTGAAGCTGAGAGCATTATTGACCCCTCTCCATAGTACACACTAACTACTGGGGGGGGGGCAATCCCCCGGTGCCAGGAGTGCATTAAATAACAGAATATGTCCACATGACAGACAGTCTTAATTCTTTTGTGTCCCTTTCTCTCTTTGCCTTCTTCCTTGTCTCCCTCTCCCTCTCACCCCAGCAACTTCATTAGTGTGTTACTCGGGGCAGAGAGAGTGCACTCAATATGAACATTTAATTAATTATCAAGGTTCCCAAACTCTGTTCCTGAGAAACTCTTTGCCCAGAGTTTAGAACCTCCCCTCCCTGCCCACCACCACCACCACCACCACGGGCCAGACATGACCACGCCAAATAGGCAGAGATTGGAAAACTGTTCTGTGAAAGGCGGGCTCCCTCTGAGGGAAGAACGTACTTTCTACGGCTGTTTCTCAGGTTGTTTGCAGCAGTTTGGAGGGGAAGCTCTATTGACTTGCCTACGTCAAAGCCCCAAGTGTTTAACCACAAGACACACAATCCTGGGACATCGTGGCGGCTGCCCTCCACCTCCTCCCCGACACTGGGGCAGGCCACTTGTGTGTGGAATCTGGTATGTGTTCTCCCTTGGAGGCCAGTCAGGCAAACTCTGGCCCAGTGTATCACACCTGGTCAGATGTGGTGTGGAGTCTCATGCAGCGAGCAGAACACCAAAATGGACAGGAACACACTGGAATTCTTTCTTGACATCCCCTGGACAATCCATGAGCAGAATCAAGGTCTCCAAGCTGGGGAAGGCCAAACCCACTTGTAGCTGGAGGTGTTTATGTTATTCCTGGAACATGCGCCTACACCCACATAGCCATGTGCAAATTTTCAAGAGATCCCCATTTTCAGGTGCTCAAAGCCTTTGAAAAAACAATGCTTAGTCTAGCTCAGGATGAAAGTGGATTTTATAAAATTTAAAAGCAAAAAAGTAAGGCTGAGGAGATGGCTCCATGGGTGAAATGTTTGCCCAGCAAAGCCAGAGAACCTGAGTTTGAGCCCTAGACCCCATGCTTAAAAAAAAAGTCAGATGCAATTATGCATGCACTCATAATCCCAGCCCTGGAGAGTGGAGCCAGAAGGTTCCAGGATCCATGAGTCTCACTAGCCAGCCTGAAAAACCAATTGTCAAATTCCAAGTTCATTGAGAAACTGTCTCAAAACAGAAGGAGGAGAGGCACTGAGTAATAACAAACAAGTTGGCTTCTGGCTTGCAAATGCCATATTCATGAACACACGTGCATACATTCATGCACACACAAACACGTATACACACACACACACAAGAAATAAATCTTCTCAGCTGACCTGTATTTGAAGAAAAAATGTATAGAGAGGAACACACACACACACACACACACACACACACACACACACACATGCTTTTTTCCCTTGGAAAACAATTTGGAGGTGATGACAATGTTCAAGTACCTGTGATTTGGGCCGGTATAAAATGTGTTTGTGCAATGGAACGGAGATAACCAGGGGACTTCAGAAGTGTCATATGCTTCATCTTTCCTTGGCCATATATTTGAGGTGACTTCTCTTTCCATGACTACACGCACTCTTCTCTTGCAAAGGGATGCCATTATGATGCTAAGGTGCTATTGTCTGTCACCCTGAGAAGGCAGCTGTCTGTTTCCTCCTGGTTTCTTTTGGAAGGTTCGCAGCAACCCTTGTCTCTCTGGCTGGGTTTACAGAGTCACACAGACACAGGGGAAGAGAAAGCATTCCTCACAGCACTCAGGAGGAGCATACCAACCTCATCCTTCTCTATGCTAACTATCCCATAAACACAGACTTCGTTTTGTACGGTGGGGGGGGGGGGCAGGATTCGTAAACATCCAAATGGGTTTGTTTCACTGACACATTGAAGGAAAAAAAAAGGAATATTGGGAAAGCCCTTTTCTAATGCTTTTGTACCTTCAACTTTGTACAGGGTCAGCCACCCGAGCAAAGCCTACAGATGGGTGTGAATAAGGTAGAGTTCCCATTCTTAAGGAATTCACAGCTTCATGGGTCACGCAACCAAGCTCTGTCATGTTCAGGCAAAAATGAAAAAGGTACAATCAGGCAGGATGGCATAGTCCTGAATCACAGCACTTGGGAGGTAGAAGCAGAAGGACCTGGAATTTAAGGCCATCCTCAGCTACATACCAAGTCCCAAGCCTGCCTGGGCTACATGCCTCAGAAAAACACACGCATGCACACACACACACACACACACACACACACACACACACAGGCCCTGAAGAAATGGTTCAGTTAAACACTTCCAGCAGACCCTGGTTCAATCCCCAGCCCCTGCAAAACAGCACACAACCGTCTCTAACTACAGTTCCAAGGGTATCTGATGCCCTCTTCTGGCCTCTGTGGGCACAGCATGCATGTGTTGCACAAGCACATGTACAGGCAAAACATCCACACCCACATAAAATAAAACTTTCACAATTACTGTGCTTGGGAAATAAAGGGTGATACCGTAGCCATAATGAAGATGGTGAAAACATTTCCTGTTCTACTGGTGCCAATCAGGCCAATATTTCTAAAATATCTCTTCAGAATGGGAAATCACTGATTTGGTTTACCAAAAGGGAAGGGGAAGGGTGCATCATAAATAAGTTGGATAAACCTTACATATGCTTCAAATGTCCCCACCCACCACTGAATCTCACAGTACACATTGGTACACAAGTACATGGAGGGAATCTGCCTGGTGTGCTTAGCACAGTATCCCCCACAGGATCCATTTCCCACATAACATACACTAACAACCCTAATGTTAAAAACATTGTTTAGTCTGTTGCAGACCAGAAAAAGTCTCCAAAAATAAACACAAGTGTAACAGGATATGCAACTGGAATCTCTAATGAGGCATCCGATTCACCAGATAAGATGCTCCAGGAGAACATTGCAGAAGGAGGAGGGGCCTTCCAGGAGCCCTTTCAAGTCCTGTCCTACAGGAAGTGTGGGGATCCACCCCTACAACAGGAGAGCTGCAGGTGGCCCATTACCTCACTTAGTGGTCCCAGATCCTGGAAGACACCCTCTGCCTAGAAACCTAGAAGCCAAGAGACACAGATGATGAGTTGACCTTTTGTCTGTGAATTTAGTGGATCAGGATCCACTCTTTTTCTGAAGATCATTCCGTACAAGGAAGAACACTGGGTACCACTTTCTGATCTTACCCAAGAGGACTACATGGGAGAATTGAGACCACCATCTCCAGAGGTGCTGAGCTGGGGACTATTGGAGGAGCCAATTGAGTGGAGGAGAGCTAGAAGCAGAGGCACCCTAGTGAAGATTAAAGGGGACGGAGGATGGCCTGGTTAGGGCCTGTGCTTGTGAGTTTAATCTGAAGCATACAAACAACAATTCTCCATGTGGTGGTGGTCACTGGAACCCTGGAGATGAGGACACAAGACGGTCTCTGCGCTTGCTAGCTCACGGTCTAGCAAGTGAACTCCAGGTCCAGTGGGAGAATGTGGCTCTAAAAACACCAGGTGAAGAAAAAGTGAGGAAGACCTCAGCACTGACCTCTGGCCTCGACTTGGGAACATGGGCATGCTTATATGCACACAAATGCACAGGTACACACACACATACATAACGCATGTACACACACAAACATATGCACACACGCATGTATACACACAAAAACACACATGCATGCACACACATACACATACAAGCACATGAACACACACACACCCACATGCACACACACACGTACACACACACAAACACATGTGCACACACACACACATGCACTCACACACACATGCTCACACGCACAAATACAGGCATGCACACACACACGAAGAGACACAAGGGGGACATATAAATGGCAAAATATTACCCATATGTGAGGGGAAAATACAACCAACAGAAATTATCTTGACTTTCCTAAAATGCCAAATTTTAACAGAGTAAATTAAAATTAATCACTCTAAAAATTTTTAATAAAAATTATATTCAAAGAAAAAGGGAAAGGTGACAACAACTTAACAAATGGAAATTGTCTATTAAAATGAAAAAAAAAATCCAAGTGAAAACTCTTTAATTCAAAAATTTGAAATAAAAGGAAAAATAATTTAAGAGGCTCAATCAGAATCATCAAGTTTGCAGAAGGAAAAACTGAAATTTAAATCCAATCAGTAGAAATTACTCTGAGGGTCAGAGAGAAAGACAAACTCTCAGACACTTACGCCATAGCATAAACTAAACCAAAATTTATCTCGTAGGAATCCCAGAGAGACAAAATGGAGATGGGCAGGGGGGACCTGAAGATACAGTAGTATAAATTTTTGCAAATTGAAATTTGTAATAGCACAATCTAATTCACTGACCTTAGAAGCTCAATAGGCTCTAAATGGGATAAACGTAAAAGAAATTCATACTTAAGGCTGGCCAAGGTAGCACTCACCTTTAATCCCAGCACTCTGGAGGCATGGATCTCTGAGAGTTTGAGGCCAGCCTGCTCCACATAGTGAGTTCCCAGGGCCAGGGGCTGCAAAGAGAGGCTGCCCAAGAAGAGGAGGAGGATGAAGAGGAAGAGGAGAAGGAGGAGGAAGAAATTCACAACTAAACAGAGACAATGTCAAAAGAAGCAAAAGAGAAGTAACTCACCACAAAGAAAACGTGTCTGTAAAATTAGCAGTTAACTTCACGCCCAATGGAGAACAAGACACAGTAAAATAACATGGCTAATAAGATAGAGAGAAAGCAAACAGTGAACTGGTAATTTTACATTCGAAGGGACATTCTTCAAATATTTAGGCAAAGGCCCCAAACACTGTTCTCAAAGGAATTAAAGAAGTCAGACTGGTTCCCATAAAAGATTATTTGACATACAAAGAAAGAATTTAAAGAGAAACGAAAAAATAGCAAGATGGCAGTCACAAATACAAAAATAGTGTATGTGTATAAACAGTCTAAGAAACAAAGTAAAAGGACAAAGATTATCAGGCTAGGTTCAAAAAGCAAGAATTAATTATATTATGCCCGTCCAAGAAATGCTTCTTAGCCTCAAAAATACAGGTAAGTTGAGACCAAAGGATGGAGAAGAAGACACTGTGCAGTCTATATTTAAAAGGGAACTGGAATGTTGACATTAATGAGGCAAAATAAGCTTTAGAACTAGGAATCCTATGAGAGACAAGTATGCACTATGAAGACAAAAAGACCAATACGTTAGAAAACTATAACAGCAAGAGAACCCCCAAAGTCCTAGGGTAAAACGTGGCAAAACTGGAAGGAGAAATTGCAAATTCCACAATGATAGCTATTCTAGTGTTCCCTTCTCAATAATTGACCAAGCTACTAGACAACAAAGCATCAAGGATACAGAAGACTTAGTTGTTGCTAATATGACTGTAGTGACCTGGATGTATCTCTTCCAAGACTTGGGTATCATCAGTGTGATAATACGAAAGGGTGGAAATTGTGACAGGTGGCTAGGCTATTAGGACCATGCCCTTTACAAACAACTGGAAGAACGTACATTGAATGATTTGCTACAAGAAGATGATGAGTATGTGAAAAGACAAATATAGTTACCCTGATTAAATACTATATATTAATATCAAAAGTTGGCACAGTGTTCCATAACTTTGTACACCAAAGAAATTAAAAATGCTGTGGACTTGAAAATAAAGTAGACAGACAAAATACAGAGAAAAATATTTGCCGATTGTGTATGTGATAGAGATAGGAGAGATAACAAGTTCCTACAACTTGGTAGGAAGAGCTCAACCTAATTTGAAAGCAGAAAATGTTCGAATAGATTGGGGCAATGACACAGTGGGTAAACAATGTGTAAAGTATTTGCCTCAAGAGCGAAAGGACCTGACTTTGATTCAATAATCTCATATAGTGATCAGAATAGCAACCTTCTCCATAAAAGAAGACACAAAGATATTTTTTAGATCCATCCTCTTCCACCTGGACCATACAAACATGATGGTGAGGGTGCTGGTTAGTTTGTTCAGCTACACACAAACTTGAGTCGCCTAGGAAGACGGATTCTCAGTTGAGGAAGTATTTTCTAAATTAGTGATTGCTGTGGCAGAGCCCAGCCCAGCCCACTCTGGGTGGTGTCATCTCTGGTCTGGTGGACAGAGCTAGCCAATAAGAAGCCCTAGCCATCGGCCAACAGTTTAATAACTAATATTGCGTCTCTGGGTGTTCATTTCTGGCTGAAGTGGCTGTAGGACCTGGGGAGGCAGAAAACCTCTCTGCAACATCCGGTTGTATGGGAAAGCAGGCTGAGCAAGTCTGGAAAGCGCGCCAGTAACCGTGTTCTTCCATGGGTTCTTTTGCTTCAGTTCCTGCCCCCAGGTTTCTTCCATGAGTTCCTGCCTTGGCTTTCCTTAATGTTGGATTGTAACCTCTGAGCCAAATAAAGCCTTCCCTGCCCAAGTAGCTTCTGAGCAGTGTTTTATCACAGTCACAGAAATCAAACAATGACAATGTTTATAATTTTATGACCAAATTAACTGCTCTTACACATCTTAGCTGATAGTGAGATGAGAAAGCAGAAGAAAAGGAGAAATATGTGAATTTAATCTTAGGAAAGTAAGAAATACTCATCGTTCTCAGGGGTGCCATTTCTGCACCTGTCCAGCCACATAAATACCCAATGTTTCCTTTGCTGGGTGACCATGTTCTTCATCTGATGAAATGGCCTAACTTTTATTCCTACAAGACATGGGCCACCAGCAGTCTAGCCAATATGGGTTATTACAGTCCATTATGTGCCTCTGTGTGTGTATGTTACTAGGGATTGAACCTGGAGCCTCACGTTTGCAACTGAACTATATCCCCTGCCTTTTTTGCCTTTCACCTTGAGACACGATCTCACTGAGCCACCCAGGCTGTTCCAGAATTTACTCTGTAGCCCAAGCAAGCCTTGAACTTGCAATCATTCTGTTTCATTATCTCAGGTGGCTACAAAGACAGGCCTGCACCACCAAGCTCAGCTTTACTGCTGACTTTTATCACAGGACATTGAACTACCAAGACGTGCCCCAAAGAGCCCCTGCCTTCCAGATGTTCTAGCACATCCCACTTTACCCCGTTAAACAGGAAGTAGAAACTGCCTTTCCACAATATCTGTCACCTCCACTGGCAGAAAGACCCTTTCTTTGCCTAATGGTTCTTGAAATTGAGAATATGAGGAACACAGTTGTAGCTGGGGTTTGACCTTAAAGGAATCAGCATGGTGGTGGATGATGTGCTTATTAATGTAATTTGTCTAGAATCAACTAGGAGACAAATGTCTGTATATCTGAGGGGTTCTAGCTCGGGTTAACAGATGTGGAAAAACCACCCTCAATATCACACCGGGAAGCCCCAGTCTGAGTAAAAGGAGACAGTGAGCCGAGAACCACTAGCCATGTCTCTTTGCATCCTGGTTGGATGCCATGGCCATCTGCTTCCTTCCCTGAGTTAATTTGTCAGGTATTTTCTCACAACAGTGAGAGGCACTATGATCTCTGAACCATGACTCTGAGAGACAGGCTCAGGTGCTCACTGGGCTCCTCCAGAGAAACAGAGCTCCAGGGCGAGTACAGACAGGGAGAGGTTTGTGATGGGACTTGTCTCCTAAGATATTCCCCTTTCTGCCCTCTGCAACCTTGGGCTCCAGGCTGGGTCTGACTGGGTCTGAGGCTGACTGATAGAGAGCCAGAGGTGCTGTAGCAGTGAGTTTTATATTCTAAAGATGCAGGATCCAGAATCTCCAAAGTCAACAACTCAGAAGGGCAGAAGAAAATGGGTGCCCTGGTTCAAGAAAGAAAAGGGTAAATTCTTCCCTCCACTTCAAAAAAAAATGTTATTAATGTTCTAAGTGGATGAATGATATCTGACCACAGTGATGAGAGTGATCTTCTTCACTCAGTTTCCTGTTTCAAATGATAATATCTTCCAGAAACATCCTCACAGACACACCCAGAGGAAAATGAAAATGAAGGATGCCTTGCTTGAACAGTTATTAAGAATTTTCAGACAGTGACAACAAGCCCTAACTAAAACACAAAGCCTCTGGGACACGGGCCTGTGAGACCACCCAGCTTCGTACCATGTATGGGCCTTGATAACTGGATCTCCTGGTCATGTGACTTACTTGTGCCTTAGAACTTTCTGGAACCCAACTACATGTGTGGTACTTCAATTTGATCAAAATGGTGGCACATATGTTTAGCTGTATGATTTAAAGTTCATGATAAGCCCTTACTTGTCATCGTAACCTTGAGGATCTTGTCAAACGTCCAGATTCCACTAGGGCCAGCAGCAAGCCATCCTCCCTTCTCAAAGTAGATGCAGACACAAAGACAGTGTCAGCTCAAAGGGAGTAAAAGTTCATCCGTGAGCTAAATGTGATGGACCATGGCTCAGAATAGGATGTTTTAATATAGAAACATTTTTGAAGTTTTTATATTTGCTGTGTATAAGAAAGTCATAATCAAGGCACTTCTCAGATCCATTGGTTGGAGTATTAGGTAGGTAAGGGCACTTATTACTCTTTTGTTGCTGTGATAAAACATCATGACCAAAAGCAACTCATGGGAGAAAGGGTTTATTTCGACTTGCGGTCCCAGAAGGATGTAGTTCATCGTGGCTGGTACACATGGCAGCAAGCAGGCAGACAATGACAGGAGCAGGAAGCTGAGAGCTACAGACATGAAACAAACTAGAAATAGCAATAAACTGTGAACTCTCAAAGCCTGCTGCCCGTGGTGTACCTTCCTCCTGCAAGACTGCATTTCCTAAACCTCCAGCAAATAGCACCATCAACTGGGGGCCAAGCATTCAAATGCCTAAGGCTATGGTGGATTGTGCAGGCTCATTTTACATCAACTTGACACAAGCTACTCATTTGGGAAGAACTCCTCAGTTAGGAAGATGCCTCCATGATATGAGGCTGTAGGCAAACTTGCAGGGTATTTTCTTAAGAGGTGACTGATGTGAAAGGACCCAGGCCTTTGTGGGTGGAGTTATCCCTGAGATGGTGGTCCTGGGTGCAATAATAAAGCAGGCTGAGCAAGTCATGAGGAGCAAGCCAGTAAGTAGCATTCTTCCGTGGCCTCTGCATTGGCCCCTGCCTCTGGGATCCTATGCTTCAATAATGGACCATGATCAAGACATGTAAACTGAAATAACCTTTTCTTCCCCAGGTTACTTTGGGTCGTGGTGTTTGATCCCAGCAATAGGAACCCTGACTAAGACAGGGGCATTTCTCACTTAACCCACCACAGTAGGTTATAGCAAGGTGAAAAAGCTCTGCTGTGATTTTCCCATGCCATCTGATGACATTTTTACCTTTTGAGTTGTGGATCTTATCAGCCAGGATCTGATAAGTTCACATATTCCAAAAGGTACCCTTGTTAGTCACAAGGACATTAAGTCAAACATAGTGGCGTCCAATGAATGAAAATAAAAGGCCTAAAGGCTGCCCAGGAAGATTTGACTCTGGATCTGCTACATCCCAATTCTCTCCAACCATGAAGTTCGAACCAATCAATCAGTCTTGGGAAATAACATAGATGCGGCTTTTTCCCCGAGAGCTTCAGTTCAGAGACAGTTGTTATCCCTATAGAGTGTAAACCTTTGCTTGACATCCTAGGGTCTATGCTGTGATTCTCTTATTGAGGTTCAACAAAGGCCACACCCGGAATCCAAAATGCCATAGCTGCCTTAGTACCACCGGATACAGTTTCTGAGAAAGCAAATTCACACAGCGCTTTATATCTATCTCTCAGTCCTGCTTAAAATTGCTCATGCAGGGAACTGATAAACTATACCTTTCCACACAGGCCAGTCATGCGATTGCATTGTCCCCAGAGAAGCATCACTGCAGGGGTTTGGTCTGTAGATGTTTGGTCAGAAGCCTCAGTTCCTTGACTAGAAAGGCTACCATGTTAAGCCTGGAAGGTGACCCGACACTGCCCTGAAAACTGGGAACTGCACACAATCAAACTAAATACCTCAGCCCTGCACCTCTTGAGCTCAGAGGGGATGATAGATACCAATGAACTATGTCTACTATAGCTATAATGGTAACTCAGTAGCTATAGCTCCCTAAGGTTGCTGCAAACTCAGAGGGGCTGTGTGTGAGAAGCAGGGGCCTGTCACAGTACAGCATGAGGGATCTACTAAGACACACGGTGCTTACAGGCAGATGATACATGAAAGGCATTCACCAGTGTAGGAAGAGATCCTGAGTGACAGAGCCACTCAGTTACTCATGGAGGTTGGCTCTTCAGGTATGGGAATGAAATTTCCAGAATGGGATCCAGTTACTCCTAGCTGAAAGGGCTTGTGCAAGTCACATAGCCACCCTGGGACCCATGCTGTCTCTAACAGAGTCCAGTTTAGCCCCACGACTTCCAAGGACATTAGTGTCTAGAAGCTTAAGTCTTGGTGTTGAGTTATGTCATGAAATAGTGTTCTGCCTCTACTTATATGCTCTGGTAGAGGGCGTGTTGGCTCCAGTAGTGGGTCCAGCAAAGACTATCAAGACAGGGGTGTTCCTGTGCTTGGTAGATAGACCAGTGAGTAATGTGCTGTGCAAGCACAAGGACCTGAGTTCAATCCCTTGAACCCAAGTGTCTGAAAATCAAAAACAAAACCAAGTATGGCAACACATGCTTATTATCCTATCACTGGGGAGGCAGAGATACTCACTTGGCGACCAGCTAGTCTAGCCTACCCTGTAAGCTCTAGGCTAGTGAGAGAACCTATCTCAAGAAACAAAACAGTGCCACCAGGTGACCCAATTCCCCCGGTGGCCAGAAGACCATGGTGAACAGGTGTATGGTGGACAAATGGGACAGAGTGGGGTGGTTTGTGCACCGTGGAGCAAAGCAGAACTGCAGATGCCCAGGTGGTGAGGAGCAGGCTGCTATGGGTGGCCTACGCTGCTGCCTAGGAACAACAAATGTCAAGGCCTGCTGGATCTGTGGCCCTATCACAGCTGAAGTCTGTGTTGATGTAGGAGGCTCTTGTTACCAGAGAAGGTCATGTGGATGGCCATGATCTGAACCATTACCTGATGTCATGGTGACTTACCAGCCGGAGCTGCGCTTAACTGAGGGCCTTGTCTGGGCCCATGGACCTACCGCAGCTGGGGTCTGTCCCATGTTACCACCAAAAGTATGAGGATGTCCAGAATCTGGGTCACCACCTGAGGCTATGCTAGTGGCCCATGGCCCTGCTGTTGCCAGGGTCATACCAATCTTAGTGGCCTGTGTTGCCACCACTCAGGGCCAGGTGACCTCTGGGCTTGAGTTGCAGCCGAGGACCAGGTCTGGGTGTGTAGTCTTGTTGTAGTGGGGTCTGTGTTGACATGCATTTGTTGTCTTACCAGCTGGGGCCATGAGAGAGCTCCACCTGGTGTCCTGGGCACTGGAAAACTGGTCCTGCCCCTTGATAGCCACCTTAGCAGGAGAGCTGGTCCCTTCCCTGGGAGACTTGGCCCCAATGATGTGGGCACCGGAAAGTTGGTCCTGACCTTCGATGGCCCTCGGAGACTTGTCCCCATCCTCTCTGGCCACTGCAAAGGGAGAGTCGGCCCTGGTCCCTGCCTGGGGTTGGGGTGGGGGAGTTCCCAGGAGAGGTCTGGACTGACTAACTCAGCCACCATATAGGCTACATTCAAGACCTTGAGTTGACACATCCCAACATCTGTCTCATCTATGACCTACTGTAGTATGTGAAAGGACTGATCCTGTGGAACCAGAGATACAGGCTCTTGGTCACTCAGGGTGACAGCAGGATGTCTGAGAGAAGTTTCAGTGAGGGTCCAGTATAAATGATGTATCAGAAGCCAGAGCCTTGAACCTGACCAACAACTCGTGGCGAGGAACATTTGCAGGTAAAGTTGTTTGGAGAAAAGGGTATACTGTGTGACACACTGCAGTTCCCAAGGCCACTGTGACAAATGAATATGTGATGGAGAGGCAGGGAAGATGGAGGACCAAAATGTTTGGGGTTTGGGAGGGGGCTACAAGGGTGGAGGGCAGCTCTGTAAGGACTGGGAAGAAGGTGTGGTTGGGTTGCATGATGTGAAATTCCCAAAGAATCAATAAAAAATGAGCAAAAAAGTAGATGATGGCTCCCGAGGAAAGACACATGTGGGTGACCTTTCACCTCCATGTGCAGGGCCACACAGGATGCACACACCCTCACATGTACGCTAGTATTCTCTAAAACACTGGCAGAGTCTCTCTCATGGATGAACAAACTGTGTTAATCCCTGGCTATTTTCTTCCTCTTTGGAAGAGTGGGTAGATTTTAAGACAAACAGACTAATTAGGTATATGTTAGCATGGCCGCAAAAGCAAAACAACTCAATTTAACTCAACAGCAAGTATGGTGACAGAACTCAGCAGAGTGGAAGGGAAGCACAGTGACCCTTCCATTTCTCACACCGTGGGGCCATGGGTCCCCACCCCACAGCACTCTCTTACTGAGCCTAGGAGAGGGAGCCTTGGGAGGGTCTCTGCCCCGGAGCTAGGGGTGGAGACAATGAGATCCTCTCTTTCCATTCACCAGGCCCTAAACTAAGAGCAAAGACACCACAGACACTTAGGCAAATTAGGGAATAATTTAAAACAAATGTGCGCTGGAGTCCACATGCAACAAGACTCGGCTCAATGCACATTACATGGAGAACATCCCTCACACTGTGTCCTCCATGGGAAAGAGACCCTTTCCTGTTTGAACACGCCCGGGACCCCCAGGGATCTTAGGCCTACCACCACCACAACCACCACTCAACCACAGCACGTCCTTGGTTTTTCTTTGCTCTTTAAATAAGACTGTAGTCTGTTGACACTGTCCCTTGAACACCAAATCCTGCCGCATCAAAATATCCTCAACAGTAGATCAGGTTTGCTTGCTTGTTTCTGCAGAACTGGGAGCTGGACTAGGGTCTCCTGCAAGCTGGCAAGTTCTCTACCACTGAGCTACAGTACAGCCTGAAAAGGTCACACCTTGTTCATGTACAAGAAGTCCATAGTCTGGGAGTCCAAGGCTGTGGTTATCGATGGTGTGGGAATGTAGTCAGAAGGCACAGAACAGGAAACCACTCAGTTGGAATTCCCAGGAAGACAGCAACACCTTGAGCTTTTATCAGGTGAGCAAAGAGGAGAAAACTACCGCAAGCTACTATGCGTGGATTGCTTTTCAGTCGTTGTCCTTTGAAAATACTCTGAGTGGGCACTTGGTGCCGGGCACCACGCTAGACATGAGGTATGGAGGTAGCAAAGCCTCTATGATCACATGACTGGAAACATCACAGATTCAGAGGATGATAGATAAGAGGCAAATGAGGAACTGGGGAGCTAGTTTGGCTGGCAAAATTCTTGTTACACAAGCTGGTTCATTTCAACTGTCTACTTCTCCCCTGGGAAGAGAATCTTAGTAAGGGGTCATCTAGACCAGATTGGCCTGGGTGCATGTCTGTGATGGATTGCCTTTGTGTTTAAATGAGGTAGGTTAACCCAGCTCACTGCAGGTGGAACCACCCCCTAGGCTGGGCCTTTCTCTGCTCTGGACTGGATGTAATGTGGCTAGCTCTTAGGGTTCCTGCCTTGACTTTCCTAAAATAATGGACTGTAACTAGGAGTTGCAAGTCAAATTAATTCTTTCCCCCTCTATGCTGTTTTTGCATAAATGGATAGAGGACACCATGCAAGCATGAGAGCCCAAGTTGTGTTCCAGCACCCGCATAAAAGCCAGATGTAGCAGCCATGCACTTACAATTCCAATGACGAGAAGAAAGAAAATCAGAAGGATCCCCAGTCCAGTCTCTGTAGCTGAATTGGTGAGTTTTGGGATCAGTGAGACCCTGACTAAGGAAATAAGGTAGAGAGTCATTGAGGAAGAGACTCGAAATTGACCTGTGTTCTACACACACACACACACACACACACACACACACACACACACACACACACGCACGCACACACGCACACACCCACATGAATGTGAAAGCTCAAACATACACACACACACACACACACACACACACACACACACACACACACACGCACATTCTCATGAACATGCACACACACGAATATACACACACATAGACATATACAACTGAAACAATAACTGTAGCTCAGTGGTATCTATGACACAGTCAAGGTACTGTTGTAAGACCAGCAGCCTCCAAAAATTATGAATATGGCTACAGTCAGACAATGGAGATCTGGATGCAGTTCAGAAGACGTATCATGTACTCATTATCAGGCCCTGAACAATTATTTCATAAACCTGTATGACAAAGAGGATGAGGGGGCTTAACACAACTGATGGGTGCTGAAGTGAAGGTGGGATTTGAACTCGGGTTCCTGAAGATCCAGCCCATGTCCTTTGTGCACACACCCTCTGAGCAGATGATGAGAAAGCTGACTTCTTTGGGTTCACTGAAGGAGGCAGGCCTGAAATCTCTGCTGGTGCCCGACAGAGATGCAACAGACCCACAAGGACCAAAGTTGTTAAGGATCACATTACATGCCCCAGACCTAATTGCCTCACAGACTAAACAGCACAATTTACAGGCAGTTCTGGGATAATGACGTCTCCCCTCCCAGTTCCGATCTGTTCTGAGGGATTCCAGCATTTTCCTTGAAGACATTATGCAGGCCTGCGTGGTGTGGATCTCTGGGCTCAGCGGCAAGCATTGAGGGCAGCACTTGCTAAGTGCTATTGCAGGCATGTGTTCAACACAGGGGTCAGCCCAGATAAATCTCACCAAAACCATCTGGACAGGACACGGTGACACTGAGGTCAACCAGAAAGCCGACAAATTAACTGCCTTTGCTCATTCAAGTTTTCAAATAACGAAATAACTCAAACCCAGGTAGACAGTCCTAAGCCCTACCAGTGGCTTGCTTTGTAAATCACTGTTAGAAAGCTATTCCACTCAGTGCCCTCCAGGCCTCTCCCTGTTTAGTAGAAAGTTGTCATTTCTAAAAGATTAAATGTGTCCAATAAGTCACAGTATATCTCTCTGTGGTCAAGATTAAAAAAAAAAAAAAAAAAAAAAAAGTTGTGTGTCACATTCCACAGACTTTTTTCTTAAATGTTTTGAGATTGTAGCATAATTACACCATTTCCCATTCCCTTTTCTCCCTCTATACTCTCCCATATACTGTTCTTGCTCTCTCAAATGCATGGCCTCTTTTTAATTAGCTGCTGTTACATATATGCACACATGTGTGTATGTTTATATATGCCATATTACATATAATATATATTTTTAAATACATAAACACAATCTGCTTAGTCTGTCTGCTGTTACTTGTTTTTTTATGTTTTTAGGGTTGACCGTTTGATATTGGATAATTAATTGGTATGCATCTCCTGGGGAAAGACTATTTCTCCTTTTCTTGGCATTCCTTAGTTACCTGTAGTTTGTTGTGTAGGTTGTGACCTGGTGGGCTTTCCCCCTCCACTTTGGCATGCCTACCCGTGTGATCCTTGTTCAGATCCTGTTTAGGCAATAGTGTTGGTGAGACTTTATGGGTGTGGTTTCTGACATCACTAGGACACACAGTCTCATGGCAAACTTGATCCTCTGCGTCTTACAATCTTTCTGCTTCTTCTCCACAATGATTTCCGGGCCTCGGTGCAGGAGTTGCGTTCCGATCTTCGTAACCCTTAGTTCCACATGCTTCAAGGTTCCCTTTGAAGGTAAGGAAGACAAAGACATGTTGGAAAAATCTGGGGGAAAAAAAAATAAGCAAGAATACAGAGTGATGTTTGTACTGCATTAACCCTTGTGGAATTGTTATCAGTTGTTCAGTAAGGCCCACATTTGTGAAGATAGGTAAGCCCCATCAAACGCACAATGAAACCACATCAAAGCCACACAGGGAGACTGGACCCCAAGTGACTCTTCCCAAGTGTTCCCCAAGCTGAGCGTACAAAGTTTAGCTCTTTGTCCTGCGCTGTGACCATCCCAATGCAGCAGCCCAGTAAGAAGCAGGAGAACCCTTTCTTTGCTAGATTCAAAGTGAGAGCCTTGCTTTGGCCGCACAGAGACCCCACATTTCTCTGGTCTGTCCTGAGTGACTTCACTGGGTCCCGGGGATCCATCTCCTAAGTGGCAAAACTTCCTGACCCCAGAGCAGTGGGTGAGCTTTGTGCCGACACAGCGACCCCACTCTCACCTCTCACCACCAGTGTTCTTTTGGTGGCTTGACTGTCACTGCACCCATGATCAATCGTGAGTGAAAGCCTTTTGGGCATGAGGGCTCTCCTTGTCCCCACAACGTGTCCCCTCATTCTACACTGTAGAAAGCCACGAAGTGCTGCGCCTACCCCTGCCAGCAAGGAGTTCTGATCTGAAGATTCCCCTTACGGGCCGCCATTTGTGCCACCCTCGCCAGCAAGGAAGATGCGACTCCGGGAAGATCTTCTTCATGCAGTTTTAATCAGGATCCTTGAACATGCTCTTCTGACCTTCGAGCGCTAACCAACCCCAGTGAGCTACATGGACCCTGCAGATAGGCTCCTCTAATGCGGAAGCAGACAGGCTGAACAGACTTAACCAAATAAGGGTTTGTTTAAGAGAGAGCACTCACCCTTGGGGAGGTGGAAGGCGGAAGCTAGCGCCATCTTTAAGGCGGCACTTTGCGGCTATCTACACTACACAAGACTGCACTGGCCAATAGGTCTCTCTAATTCTCCGCCCTTGTGTGTATGAGTTTATAAGATGAGCGAGCAAAAAGACTTGGAACTTCTAACCCATGGGATCCCTAATCCACAGGGGGAAACTGGGAGCCAAGCCTGCTGGAGGAAGAGAATTCAGAAGCTCCTGCTTAAGAGTGAAGATGGATTGGAGTCCTCGGCACCTAAATGAACAGAGAAAAATGGGAGAGGATACAAACCGTGAGACAAGAGGAAAACTTAACAGTGGCCCAGTCGGTATTCAACACTTTAAAAGTCCCAGCAAATCCCAAGTTGTTAGAAACAGCCAATCAGCACTTCAAGCAGGGATGCATAGCCCCCATGAAATACTAAATTAATAATTCTGAATAATGAAATAATAACTCTGGCTATGAGAAAAGAGCCAGGGTTCTTTGAACATGTACAGTCTTATTACAGAAGAGGCAGGCTTTTTAAAAAGCTCTTTTGAAATACTGAAAACAATTCATTGCTTTGGATAGACCCCTGGAGCCTGGAGCCTGGAGCCTGGAGCCTTCTACAGAGGCAGGGTTTCCAGGGAAATTACTGTCTGTGTGGTGTCCCTAGCACAGGGCTGAGGCATGGGTCCAAAGGGGCAGACTTGGTGTGCTGATTGGCCTGGACTTTCCCCTGTCAAAATATGGGCTCTGATGAGGGTGGTGGGATGGGCCAAACGTGACCCTGGGGATCAGGACCTGATACTCCTCCAACATGCCTAAAGCCTGTGTCAGCATCCAGGGTTTCAGTGGGGCGGATGTACACAGAGTCAAAAATAAACAGTTCCTCAGTGATTCTGGCCTTACCATTAGGATTCAGGACATTGTCAAAGTTCATTTCTGATTTGATGTGTTTTTGTTTGTTTTGTATGTGTCTGTGTGTTCACGTGTGTGTGAGTGCATGGATGTGTGTGAAGGCCGGATGTTGACAGTGGGTGTCTTCTGCAATCAATTTCCATTTAATCTGTTGAAGTAAGCTTTCTCACTGAACCAGACTTTCCGGATGGTATCCCAGGCTGTATTACACTGCAGCCTGTATAGTTTGTGTGTGTTCTGGGGATCGAACTCTAGTTTTCACACTTGCGTAACAAGTCCTCTATCTCCTGGCCCATCTCACTAGCCCTGTGACTTGGTGTTTTCATGTGTCAAATGGAGAGCCAGCTGTAGCAGACTTACCTTGGTGTCATGCTAAGAAATTCACCCCAGTCAAGTCACAGCTAGGGGTTCCCTCCTTATGCTCACAGCATCTATACTGTGGCACTTCCAAAGTGGGAGCAGGCACCAAGGCTCTCCAAAGATTACACTCCAGCTGGGTACGTTGAGGGAGCACTGGAAGGTGCATACCAATGACTTCTTTCCATTGTGCCCCTAATTATTTCTTTTCATCATGCCCCTGACTTTTTAAGGAGATCTGCACGCAAAAGCCGGAGTCATAGAGATAGTAACACCTGGAAGATGCATGGGGAAATCATGACCTTTCTGTCTTTGAGCCATTGTTTGCATCATCTCTCTGGAAAAACAGGTCTCCCTTAAGCAAGAGTGCCTATGCCCTGCCTTTGCTCATGCTCATCTTCATTAACTGCTCCTAGTTTAATTCTGTTGCTGTCTTAAACACCACAGCCAAGAGCAGCTTGGGTGAAGAAAGGGTTCACATGGCTTACACATTCAGGTCATAATCCATTATTGAAGGAGTTCCGGCCAAACGGGAGCTTGTGGGCAGGAACCATGGAGAAACACTGCCTATGGGCTTGCTTGCTGGCCCGTGCTCATCTAGCTCTCTCATAAAACTCAGAGCCACATGCCTAAGGACGGTGCTGCCCGTAGTAGGCTGTGCCCTCCAGTGTCAGTAACCGGTCAAGATAATCTCCTAAATTCATGGACAGGGATCAATCTGGTCCAGGAATTTCTTCAGCTGAGCTTGCCTCTTCCCACACTACTCAACAATAGAAGCTAGCCAGTACAGGCATGTACCCATAAATTAGTTTGGATGTCAACACATGAATATGTACTGTTACGGCATGTTGTTCCCGCCGGCCTCCTGGTTCTGCCGCCATTGTCCTGCAACCACGTGTGCCCCAAATAACACTCAGAGACTCTGTATTTGATACAATCCTGTTGGCCAGTTACCATTACTGTTTATGGGCTATCTCTGTCTTAATTATTAACCCATTTCTACTTATCTAAGTATTTCCACGTGGTCGTCTTATAGGGGAGCCGCGCGGCAGGCATCCTGCTTCCTCCACGGGCTACATCTCGACTCCGCCTTCTACTTCCTCTTTCCTCCTCCTAGTCTCCTAGCCCCGCCTATCTAGTTTTCTCATTGGCCACAGTGCTTTATTAACCAGTATGAGAAACATATATACAGAATCACATCTCCCATCATCTCCTCTTTTCTGTCTAAAGTAAAAGAAGGGGTTTAACCTTAACATAGCAAAATATACCATACAACAGTTATCAAGAAAGAATCACAGTTAACAATATTTAGTCCATTAACATTTTGTAAGACTTAAAGAAAATATCATCTATCCTATCTTTGTCAGTCTAAAGTCCTATATGTAACTTATTTTTAATCCTAACTAAGAAAAACTATAATCATAACTACCTGTCTTCAACTCCATCAAAGACCACAGAAGGATAATATATAAACTCTAGAAATGACAGAGACAACTTATTGCCTGGTCAGTCACCCGAAGTTCTTCTGTAATGTTCCATCTTCAGCCCATAGGCCATAGTGTGTGTCCAGACTCCTCAACAAGGCAGGAAACTTTAAACTGTCCACCTGTATTGGCAGTTTGTCAGTCACTTTTCTCTGTGTCCTGTAGACTATCTGGCTGTCAGGCAGCCTCTTCCATGAAGCAGGAATCTGTAGCAATGTCCATCTTGCATCAGCAGTCACCTTTTTGTGGGTCCTGCATGTCCAGTTTCTACAACATAAAGTCAAACAGTCTAGACAAGAGAAGTACCTTGCTCAAATGGCTAGTCTTGCCATATTAGAAGCAAACTCCATAATGTGTTTCTTCGATGTCCATCTTCCTTTCTTCTGTAGGTGGTGTTACCAGGAGCAGTTGTGCCTCACTGTCAAGAAAAACCCTAAACCATTTTAAATGCCATATTCTGTAGGTATTTGAAAGGTTTGAAGAATGCCTATCCATCTCAAATACATCTCTATATATCTAGAAAACCTAACTAACTCCAAGCTTGATTATCATAGGTAACTCTCTAATCTTTACTAAATTATACATTACATTTCTAAATGAGCTATATAAACACAATACCTAAACAAGAGGAGAAATATACATATTACAAAATTGACCTTAAATTGTATCAATAAAAGAAAATCCATTTCAAAGCAAAGTATTCATATCTATACCATAATTCCCTTTTTACCTTAAAAAAAGATTGTTTGTGGTTATAGACATTTATAACCAAGTCCATTTAAATGAAGACAAACATTTATAAACAATATTTGGGAATTTGGGCGTCGTTCTTTCCAAACTACTTCCTGCTGGTAGAGGGCGCTGTCATGGTAGAAGATGCAGAAATCTTGGCAGTAGTCTGCAAGGCTTTGTCTCAACTGCTTTGAATGTTGGATCACCTGGGGAGCTGTTTCGGGGGGTCTGGCTTGATCAAACCATATAAGTCTGGAAAGAATCCATAGCTTTTCATTTTCTGTGGAAACAAAAATAGAAATCCTTTTCCCCAGTAACTTGTCCTTAGGCTTAAATTTTTGAGTCAAAGCATTTTTAAAATATATAAATTGAATTAATCCAGCAGCATTTCTTTTATTAGTAGTTGTTATTTTCTCAGCAATCAAATAATTTAAAGACAACAGGAGCATATATAGTATCCAAAATTTCTCTGTGTTTTCCATCTTTACGTGGCTTTTTTATTACTCTATTTATTCTACTTCTATTTTTACATATTTTGAGACAGGGTTTCTCTGTGTAACTTTAATCTGTCCTGGAATTCACTCCATACCAGGTTTACTTTGAAATTACAGAGATCTGCTTGCCTCTGTCTGCTGAGTACTAGGATTAATTCTACTTCCTTTTTTCTTTTTTAAACCATTGTATCCCGTTTCTTTTTCTCTCCCAAGCCAGCGTGTTTTTTAAAACACAGTGTAAACCTTCATTGCAGCTCTAGTACACACCATTGGATTGTTAGCAGAGCTCTTTAAAAGCAAGGTGGCTTTTTTTGCCGCTTATGCTAATTTTGGAAACCTCCCTTAAAGGAGCTGTGCAAATCTCTGTTTACAGCAAAACAAATCCAACCAAGAAAATGCTGCTACCAAGAAGTCTTTCTAGTCTCTGTTCCCTTGTTTCTAAAAACTATTTTTTAAGCTTTCGTTAAGTTTTAAGCGAAAGTTCTCAATCCCGCTTCTGACACCATTATGTTACGGCATGTTGTTCCTGCCAGCCTCCTGGTTCTGCTGCCATTGTCCTGCAACCACGTGTGCCCCAAATAACACTCAGAGACTCTGTATTTGATACAATCCTGTTGGCCAGTTACCATTACTGTTTATGGGCTATCTCTGTCTTAATTATTAACCCATTTCTACTTATCTAAGTATTTCCACGTGGTCGTCTTATCAGGGAGCCGCGCGGCAGGCATCCTGCTTCCTCCACGGGCTACATCTCGACTCCCCCTTCTACTACCTCTTTCCTCCTCCTAGTCTCCTAGCCCCGCCTATCTAGTTTTCTCATTGGCCACAGTGCTTTATTAACCAGTATGAGAAACATATATACAGAATCACATCTCCCATCATATGTACAGTATTTTTCTTTCAGAAATATAGCAGATATTGCAGGAGCCCCAAATCAGAAGCGAAGCCATGAGAGAATACTGAATGTAGCAGTGTGTATGCATGTTGTAGGTTGGGGAGTTTCCAATCTCCTGTGTAATCCAGGACAGAGCAGTTTCATTGCATGGGGGTGGAGAACAGAGACACTGGGGAACAATGACTCTTTCAGTTATGACTTTCTGGGGTTCTAAGAGAGAGAAGGATGAATGGTGGGGTCATCTGTCCCCATGAACCCGCCTGCCACTGCACCCCATCCCCAAGCACTGAGATGATCAGGCTCCGCTAGTCCTCCAATGCCTGACATTTTACACGGGTTCTGGGGATCGAACTTAGACCTCCGTGTTTACACAGGAAGCACTTCACCAAAGAGGAACCATTTCCGCAGCCCCTGGACCTATTCGTAATGTCTTTGCTCTTTTATTTTCTTATTTGTAAGTTAGAATTGATACTAGCCACTACTCTGGAAGGGTTGAGGGAGGAGTCGATGCTTGTGCCCACAGGCCACGTCTTGGGGAACAGGTTTCTATACACACATGTACCACACCAAGGGTGATGAGAAGTCAACACTGAGTGTGGCAGAGACGTAGGTGCTGCTCAGAGCCCTTGGGACGCAACACAGTTGTTTAAGGGTGCCTGAGCTGCAGAGGAGGGGGAGGCTGAGGTAGAGCAGGTGAGGCAGGGAAGCCCGCGTCTCGCTTTCATCCAGAAGCCACTAAGGAAACTCTGGGTGATTTAAAGCCGAGGTGAGGCTCAGTATGGACAATACAGGGTAGCCCTCAGAACTGGGAGAGGATGCACACTGGAACTCCATGGAATGACAGTGTGGATCCAGACAAGGGCATCGATGACTCAGAGGAGTTCACACTTTCCAGCTTTAGGGAAATGGTAACAGTGGTGTTAGTGACGAAGATGCAGAGCAAAGCAGATGCCTTTCTAAAGGTGAGAGAGCAGAAAGCCCAATGTCTTAGTTATGGTTTCCATTGACGTGAAGAGACATCATGACCCTCGCAACTCTTATAAAGGCAAAGTATTTAATTGGGGTGTCTTACAGTTCAGAGGTTTAGTCTATCATTGTCATGGCAAGAAGCATGGTGGTGTGCAGGCAGGCATGGTGCTGGACAAGGAGCTGAGATTATACATCTTGACCCATAGACAACAGAAGGAAACTGCATACCACTCTGGGTGTAGCTTGAGCATGTAAGACCTCTAGGCTTGCTCCACAGTGGCACACTTCCTTCAACAAGACAACACCTCCTAATAGTGCCACCTCCTACGTGCCAAGCACTCAAACACATGGGTCTATGAGGGCTGTTCCTATTAAACCATCACACTCTAATTGGAATACTAAATGAGACACTCAGTGACGGTCAGAGCAATCTTAACAGGATGCAAAAATCAAACCAAGTGCCTCTTCACCAGGAAAGGCTGAACCCACAAATGTGGTGGCTCAGAGACATGTCCCAGAGGAAGAAGATCTAGTCCCCAAGGGTTTCTGTGCCCCTCCCCTTGTGTGTAAAGAACCAGTTGCCAACATGGGATAGTTCACCTACTCTTGCATCTTCCTGGTGCCCTGGTGTCCTCTGTGGCTTCCTCAGTGCTAAGCCTGGGACATGCAACTATTGCCTTGGCTTCCTTTCAGAGCCTTTGTAGCCTCTGCATTTTGTGACCAGCCACCAAGCACACCACCTAGCTCTCCCTCTGATCCCTGTCCACAGTGCACAGTCTCCCTAGGGCCTGCTCTTATTCCCAGATTAGCTGGACCAGATGAAGAGAGGCTCTGCTTTGTTCTTTCATCTACAGAGGAAATCTCAGCTGCTCACACACAGGCCCAGCCAGAAGTGGCTTAGTAAACCAGGTGTCAGGCAGAAGCAAAGGCCTCTGCAGCTCTCCTGGACTCAAACACATTTTTTGTTGTTGTTGTTTAGCAAAGATATTTTATGAAGTGGTTGGCTATTTTGTGGAGATTTTTTTTAGGCATCTTATAGCTCAGGCTAGAGCTTACTATGTAGCTCAGGTTGTCCTCAAATTCTTAGAAAGCCTGGCTAGGCCTCCCAAAGCTGAGATGATGGACATAAGTCAATGCCCACACCTTGATGTTTGTATTTTCATGTCAAATCTAAGTCCTCTCTTTTACAATGTCTGCTTCTTTACCTATTTTTAATTCAAAGATTGTGAGGATTTGGGCATGGAAGGAGTAGGAGGGTAGGGAGGATTTTTTAATACTGAAGAGACAGTTCAAGTTGAATTTTAGTTGAGAGAATCCAGAAAAACATTAAAACTTGAAGACAGAAGCAGGAGGATTATAAGTTCAAAGTTATCCTTGCTATATAGCAAGGTCAAGGCTAGTCTACCTGACATGTATAGCAAGGTCAAGGCTGGTCTATGTGACATGAGACTCTGCCTGGAAAAAAGTCAGAAAGATACAAACAAATAAAAATCTACACTAACACCAAACAGGTGAGCTGTATTCTATTCCTAGCTTCTCAGTTGTCAGGACCAAAGAGGGCCCCTCTTCCCCAGGAAAGTTAATGAGGTGCAAAACTCACAACCTATAAGTTCTGTGGTGATTTTTATGTAAAACTGTCTCCCAAGTGCCTAGGAAGAGAGAGGACTTCACAGCACAGCAAGAAAAGTTAGAGCCAGGCACAAGAAAGAACTCAGCAACGGGAAATGCTGATAGTCACAGAAATGGCTTAATCTTGGGGCAGTTAGGATGGAATTACACTGGAAAGTAAAAGGTGGGTGGGGCAAGAGCTTCCTCCCATCCTCTAATGACTACCCAAGAAGAAAATTAGCCTGTGCGGATGCATAGTGAAGTAATTGATGCTTCTTATGCTTTGGAGGCAGAGGGATGCGCCTGGGATGTCCCAGCACCATCCCTCCTTCACCAGGAGGCTCTGCTCATGCATCTTCTTTGGTTTTCTGGTCTTTAAACAAAAGTTTTATGGTTCAGGTTCAAATATGAAATGCCCCAACCAGTCTCATGTGTTGGAACACTGTTTCGTCAGCTGGTGGTGCTGTTTCTAGAGGCTGTGGATCCTTGGGAAGTACCCTCTATCCACATGAAGTAGAGCTCCGAGCAGTGTGTCTGAGGGCTTACAGCCTAGCTCAGCAGCCAGAGAGTTTCCTCCTGGTCTGCCGAGATGTGAGCAAGCAGCCAGATGTTTGAACGGCTACAGCCATGAGCTGCCCCCTCACCATGTCTCCTCCATCATAATAGAGATATGTGCATAATGCATACTGACTGTAGCCTGGCACCATCAGTCAACACGTACCCTTCCCTCTTTAACTGGCTTCTTGCCAGGTAATGATGGGCAGACTTGAGGTAAGTTAAAGCGAATCGTGGTGAGCTAGGTGGAGCATTCTGCCACCAGGGGAAAATGTGTGTCAGGTGAGCTACACATAGTAGGTACTCGACTTTTGAAAGCTCGGGCTGGCCTTTTCATTTCCTTCTGCTCTTCTGAGCACATGACAAAGCCCAGGGCGCTTAGCACTGGTTTCTATTACAGCTGAAAATGCATTCAGCTCTGACAGGGAGTGAAGCTCCAATTCTCAGGGCAGAAAACAAACCGCATTGTCTGCTTGTTTATAATCAGTGACATATAACCCATTATGTCTAGAACTGGCTGTGACTGCCCAGAGGGACAAAGCTGAGGCTCTTTTCCAGAGGCCCCAAAAGGGACTCCTGTGTGCTCTGGCTTAAGCTGTAGTTTCTTTAGGACACCAATGTCTATGATTCTGTGGAATGAAAACAGTCCAGATTCCAGGGAAATGCCCAGCACCCAAATGAGCCCTAGTGAATGGGGGGTGGGGTCACTTCAAAGTGCAGCCAAAGCCAGCCCTCCATCTTTTCATGTGTCTCCAATGTGTCCCTTACTGTGTCTCTTGTGCTGCTTCTCTTGGACCAGAAACAGATTTGAAAGACATATAATACTGGGAGCTTCCCAGGAGACGAGACAATGGCATTGCTGCTATATTGTGCTGTCGTTTTAATACATTTCATTCGTTTTAGAATTTCATACATTGTATCTTGAGCATGTCCACCCCACTCCCAAACCCTTCCCAGGTCTATCCCCAATTCCATATCTGTCAGCTTTGTGTTCTCATTAAAAACCAAACAAAACCCATCCTATCCAATCATTGTCTGTGTGCCTCAGGTGTGTGGCCGCCCCCGGAAGTGCATCACACACCTTTCAGGAGCTGCACCTGTAAAGAATCTGTCACTGCAGGTTCAGTCACCTATAGCTACTCACTAGGTGGGACTTGACTCACATGGCTGGGGGCACCGTGCCGGGATTTTGTCTGGCATGTCTTGAACAGGCCTTGTGCATGCTTTCCCAGCCGCTGTGAGCTCATATGTTTAGCTGCCTTGTTAAGTCAGGAAAGCAGTTTCCTTAGAGCCAGCTTCTGTCCCTGGCTTTTAGCCTTTCTTTCCCATCTTCTCTAATGGTCCCTGAACCTGGGTGGCTGAAAGGCGTGTTATAGATGTCCCATGTAGGACTGGCCACTCCATAGTCATTTATCCTCTGCATCGTGATTAGCGTGATTTTTGGTGTTAATCGCTATCTGTGATAAAAAAAAGAAACCTCTCTGATAAAGGTTGAGACATGCATTAATCTATGGGTATAAAGATAAACCCTCAGAAGGCAGTTTAATACTATGTTCTTTTAGCAGAATAATAGAGGTAGGTTCTCCCCTAGACCCATTGACCTGTCCAGCCACAAGTTCTTGGCTCTGATAATTGTGCCAGATATGGGTTTTAACTTTCAGAGCAGGTCATTGTTATGAACCAAAGAGACAATATACTATTTTATGGTGTTACATTTGGAAAATTCAAAGGACTGTTGGGGCTGAGGACATAGCAAAATAATTGTCATGTAAGCATAAGGACCAAATTAGTGAGCCCCAGGTCCCAGTGTCTCACCCTTGCTCCAAAAAACAAGATGATCAGTTCCTGAGGAATGATACCTGAGCTTGACCTCTGCCCCCACATGTGGTTTTCTGTTTATTTGTTTGTTTGTTTGATTGATGATTTTTGAGACAGGGTTTCACTGTGTGGCTTTGTAGATCAGGCTGGCCTTGAATTCACAGAGATCTTCCTGCCTCTGCCTCCCAAGTACTGGTATTAAAGATGTGTGCCACCACTGTGTGGCTTTCCACGTGTGTTATGTACACATAGATATATGCACCATATATACACATGTGTGCATGAGCGTGTGCACGCGCGCGCACGCGCGGGCGCGCGTACACACACACACACACACACACACACACACACAGAAAGGGCATCACCCTCATACCTTTCCATAGGAATGTGAACTCACTCCATTTCCTCTGGGCAGGGCAGGCAGGATGGACATCCCTTATGGTCACTAGCAAAGAGAAACAAAAAAGTGGTAGAAGACCCCGCCCATCAATGCCACCACCGGCACAGCTCACTCTTCTCTGAGCAGATGATATCCTGAAAGCGTTTCCCGGTGTGCACTATCATACCCTTCTAAGTCCTTCTGCCCAGTTCTAGAAGACCCTCGGGGTGGTGGTAGTGACAGCAGTGGGATCCATCAGTATGGATGCTGCTTAAGGACAGAAGGGGTCAAAAGAGCAGATCTGGAAGCGAAGTGAAATACAGCCACAGCAACCAGCGGCCAGAAATACAATTGAGAACCTTCTGTAAAATCAATGGACCTTATGATGAATTACATTCCTGAGCCTGGATCTGGGATTACAGCCCTCTCCACTGAGCCTGGGTCCTCAGCAGTGAGCAGAGATGATTTTTAATATTCTCAGCACAAAGGAATGATATGTGTCTCAGGTGATTTGGACACATGCATATATATATATTTACCCTGACCTTATCATTATGCTGAATATGCATGCATTGAAATGACATGTTATACCAAAAGCATAATTAATGTGATAATTAAAATATATTTAAAGGCACATTTTCTTTTGGAAAATATTTTTCTGTATTTTTTATTAACTTATTTTTATATTGCAATCATATTAAACTACATTTATTTATTATTTCTTGTGGTGTGTGTTTGTGCCTGTGTGTGTGCATGTGTGTGTGGGCATGTGCATGCTGTGGCACACGTATGGAAGTCAGAGGATCACCTGAAGGACTCATTTCTCTTTCTACCATGCGAGTCCTAAAAATTGAACTCAGGCTGTCAGGCTAAGCAGTGAGTGTCTTAACACACTAAGTCCTCCTGCCAGCCTTTCAAATATAACAACAACTTACCGTATATAATATATACAGCACAGCAGCCTCAACTGCCTTGGGATAGTTAGCACTATCACCATGGGATTCTCCGGGGTTTGATGAGCATGTGAGCATATCGTAACTTTGGATCTGGTTTCTAAACGCTAAGCGTTTGGTGTCCCCGAAGCATTCAGCCAAGGGCTGAGGGAGTTGCTCAGTTGCGTTTAAATTTGCCACCAAATCCTCAGATCTGATGTTCCACATATAGCAGGAGATCCCAGGGACCTAAATCAGTACAATGAAATGTTTTCAAAGCCACTAAATGGTCCCCTGGTGACCCGAGTTAATCAGATTTCCCTAACAGCTTAACCACACTGTGGAAAAAGAGTTTGCATATGGGAGTTGCTGGCTTGTTGCATTTCTATTTGATCTCTTTCTCCTTTGATGCAAAATGTTTCCCACAGGGAACTTTTAAAAAAGAAGAAAAAAAAAAAACTGACCATTTAATTTTGGTGAACAAAAAGAATTTTTTTATATATAAAGGAAAAGCCTAAGTTGGTGTGCTTAGCTCCAGACGCCGACTTTCCAAGGGTATGAATTTTGCTGTTGGGAGATTTTCCTCCCCTGAGCTGTACAATAAAGGCTTTGTTGTTGAACATTCTATTAACCGCAACCCTCTAGTATCCAGCACATCTGTAACCCTCAAGTACAATCATTGTTGTTCATAATCATGACCCTGGGGCTCTGCGTGGTCTCAGATGCTGTCTGAACCATCAAAGAGAACATCCTAGCACAGGCCTGGATTCCCCGAGCACATATCAGCCGACCATGGCAGGAAGGAGTCCCGAGAAAGGATTGGTAGAAGGGGATTTAAGCGGTGTCTCAGATTTGCCACAGGCAATTCACTGTAGGTAATGAATATCCACCCACTTCAGCGGCATCCTCTCCCTCCCTTAGCACCCTTCTTCCCGCCCACGTGGATTGCATGCCTGTCCATAGCTTCTGAAAACACACCAAAGTAAGAGCAAGCATGGGGTATCCTATTCTATTGCTTCTGTTTATATGAAATTTTATATATCCATGGAAATTGTTCAAAGGCTTCCAAAAATCTGAACTCAGGGCCTGGGGAAATGGCTCAGTTGGTGAAGCGTTTGCCACACATGCACGAGGGTCTGGATCTAGCCATCTTCACAAGCCCTGGCGCTGGGCCCTTGCAATTTCAGCCCTGAGTGTGAGATGAGAACTCTCAAGACTCACTGGCCATCCTGCTTAGCAGAACATGTGAGTTCCAGGTCGCACTGAGAGATTCCTATCAGTGGACAAGGTGGATGGCACCTGAGGTTGTCCTCCGGCCCACACACATGAACATGCACACACAACCGCCCCTACACACATCCCAAGTGACTCTGAGCATTTATGAGAGTGGTTGAGACAGCCCTTCCATCTGATGGCTTCCGTGCAATGATTCCCATCTTCTGACCACACACACACACTCTGCTGACATTGGCAGGCCTCAAGATGAGCAAGGGTAATCTTCACACGGAATGCTTCACGGGAAGCGACGGAGGAGAAAAGAGAGCAGCAAAAAGAGAATGACACCAAAGAGCTAGACTTATTTATTTTTTATATTATTACAAGAGAAACAATACAATATTGTTTCAAACCACTAAGGCTCTGAAATAATATTTCATTCATTCTTTGAAATTTTCATACATTTATGTAGTGAGCCTCGTTGTATCTATCTACTGCTATCTCACTGAACCTTCCCCTAAGGCCCCCAGTCTTATCTTGCAACTTGGTGTCCTCTTTGCTGTTGTTGTTATGAATAATAAGGCGTCCAGTTTGTCCTCGCATTATTCTCACAGGCATGGGACCTGGATAACATGCCAGTAGCCACTGGGATGGGAGTCTTCCTCCACCGACAACCATCAATTGCCAGGAGCTTCTCTGCCAAGGGTGGGGTCTTTGGGGCCTCCCCCCCATACCTGCCGGGTTTGACTGGCCACATCTTATTCAGGAGGCCACAGCTACTGTGAGCGCCTGAGTCCACCCCATAGCTTTCCTCCAGCACGAGCTCACACACTCTTTCCAGCCTTGAATGGGGAGAGTTTGGGGAAATTTATTATGCAATGCTAGTTGACTGGAACTCAACCCAAGGACTATGGGTTACTAAATCCATAAATAAATGAATAAATAAATTAATAAACAAGTTCTCTTTTCCAGGCTATATTGAAGCCGTGCTTTATGTCTCTGCATTTATCCATGACTCACACAGTCTACACCTGTGTCAACCACGCTGATAGCAATGTCTGCTATTGCCATCTCAAAACCTCCGTTTAGTAGATTTCTGCTTGGTATGTTTTGTCAGAGTGAAGTTGGTTCTTCCAATCATCTCAGGAATAACCTCTACCTATGTATAGGCTATAAAGGATCATTTATGACAAGGCATCCTGGGAATTGACCTTCTCCTGTAGCCACTTCTGGACCTGGTTTTATCTGGCAGTTGCTATCTATCTTCGAGGGTTGTCTTGGCAACCATATTCAGAGTTTCATCTTTTCCTGAAGGCACCATTTTCCCCCGAGGTAGATGCTCACATTTAAATAAATCAACCCTGCAATTTCTCTGATTTATTTCACCTTTGATCGTGGGTTGCTTATCTAGCAAATTTTTAGAATATCCCAGTGTTATCATTCTTGTTGCCAAAAAAAGAGTTTTGTTATGTCTCCATTTCTGTGTTTTATTAACTTGGAGGAGTTAACCCTCACACTTGAAAAATTTCAGAAAGGTTATAAACTGCCTGTTGCTATCTTTGCATAATCCTACCATTGGCCTCGATGAAGTATTCAAGGACCTCCTCCTCCATTTTTGGAGACAGTTATTTTCTGAAGCCTGGAAACCTGTGAGGAGTCCTCTTTGATTTGCAATCTCTGTCAAACAAGTGCAGCCCACACCAAACCCCTTGCAAACCAGGATGGGAAGAACAAGTCTAAATTAGGTGCAATTTTGGCAACCATTTTAAAACATGTTCTCATTTTTTTAAAGGATAAAATTAATAACAATTAGTTTATACATTCTTTTGAAAGCTGGACACATCCAAGTCCAAAAGTATTAGGCCGATGACAGCTGCTTTGGTGGTGTGACTTATTGCCTTGTAGCAAAGTTCACTCTGAAAACGCTTTGATGTTGTGTTTCTTGGGGCCACGTAGGTGCAGCATCAAGGCAAAGGACAGGGATTCCATGTCATCTTGATGAATGAAGACAGAGTCCAGGTCAAGAGTGGGTTCGCTGAGCTGAAACCTCTTTCTCCTAAAACTTCATTTTACTTTACTTCAGTTCATGTGTATGGAAGTATTGCCTGCACATATGCAGGTTCACCATGTAAATACAGTGCCAGGGGTGCCCAAAAGAGTGCATCATATCCCTTAGAACTGGAGTTGCAAACAGGTATAAAACACCATGTGGGTGCTGGGAATCGAACCAGGGTCTTATGAAAGATCAGTCAGTGCTCTAAACAGCTAAGCCATGTCTCTAGCTCTTGCAATCTATTTCTCTCAATGTCCTAGCATGATTGCAGGGTTGGACCATCATCCCCAACCTGTGGGAGGCAACAAGGCAATGGAAAATTAAGGTATGGAAAGCTCTTAGATATCACAAACTAATAGCTCCCCCAGAGGCTCCCAAAGTCAGGAATGCCTGAATACAGTCCTAGTGGTCTGGCAGGGAATCAGTAGGGCTTATTCGGGATCTGTGGGTGGGTTGGTTAGTGCCCTGGTTTGAATGACGAATGTCCCCCATAGATTCCCGTTTGAACACTTGGATGGTGACCCTGTGGGGGAGGATGGGGAACCCTTAAGAGGTCACTTTCAGTTCTCTGTCTCTGTCTCTGTCTCTGCTCTCTCTCTCTCTCTCTCTCTCTCTCTCTCTCTCTCTCTCTCTCTCTCTCTCTCTCTCCTGCTCCTGCCAACTCTCTGTGCCACCCCTGCCTCTGTCCTTCTGCAACCACAAGCCCAAATAAACTTTCTTCCCTGAGTAGCTTTAAGTTGTGGCTTTTACCACAGCGACAGAAAAGTAACTAATGCCACACAGTGGCAATTAGGTGACATATCCATGTCCACTGCTTTACTTCACCATGAGCTATGAAATAAACTAAGCCCCTCAACTGAGCCTGACCATACCCATGGCTGTCGGAAACATTTAGAAATCCAGGAAACCAAAGATCAGAGAGTTTAAATGTTGACTCACGGTCTATGAGTCCTCTGATATAGGAGAGATAACCTTGGATGTAAATTCTCATCTGCTGATGGGGAACCCTTACCCACACACATAGAGCTTCTCTGAAGGCAAGGACAAGACAGTGTGCTCTCCATCAGTCCCAGGTCCCAGTCTTAAAACGTGCAGACAGCTAACCCACACATTCTCAAGTAGTTGGGTAGGAGAATGTGAACCAGGAAGGAGAAATTCCCCTTACAATGGGCAGGAGATGAGTACATTGTATCTTTAGCTACTCTGGACACATGCATTCCAATCCTGCATCCTCACATAATATCTGACAGGTGTTGAAGTCTTTGTTGAAGGAAATGGTAATGATGATGGCAGTTATAAAGCCTTATATGAAATGAAAGATTCATATATACCTTTTAACTATTAAACTCTTTGCAAATTCAAAGCAACCTGAGTGGCAGGTGCTTCCCATACTGCACACGAGAAGCCAGCTAAGCCAGGCAGGAGTGTGATAAGTGACTTACATGGCTAACAGGTGTCACAATCTAAAATGGAACCAAGACCTGTGAGATGGCTGAGGAGGTAAAGGCACTTGGCTGTCAAGCCTGAGTTTGATCCCCAGGACCCACAACGGAAAAAGAAAACGACTCTTTTGGGTTGACCTCTGACATCTACACAAGTTCCAAGGCGCACGTGAGTTCCCTTTCACTCATATGCATGTGTGCATGCTCGAGCATGCACACACACACACACACACACACACAATAATTAATTAACTAATTGGCTGATAGAATATATTCAAAACTGATTAGTGGGCATATGACTAGATTTAATTACTAAGAGATTGGAGATTTTATTTAAAAGTAGGCAAACTTTATATATATATATATATATATATGTATATACATACATATATATACATACACACACACACACACATATATATATATATATATATATATATATATATATGTTTTTCTTATTTTATAAAAGGTCCTAAGAAGGCAACTGTGGTGGGCTGTGACAACCCATTGAATATGGAGTGTAAGGTTGAAGAACAAGAACGTGTCAGGAATGATGCCAAAGTCCCTGGCCAGGCCAGCATGCAGGAGAACACTGCTATAAAGTAATACTTGGAAGAGAAGAGCTGGAGGTTAGCCTTCATTATATTAATTTCCAGCAGGCTGTTGAATACTTAAGTGGAGATTTCCAGTACAGTTGAATGGAACTGCACAGAAGTCACAGAAGGACAAGAGAGGGAAGGAGGTTTGGGATTTTTCCACCTATCAGAGTGAGCCTAAGGTCTGCGAGCACTTTATACCCACATTGGAGGATATCAGCGTCTGATGGCCCAGTGGAGGAAGCTTGCTGTACTTGAAAGGCATTTTCAACTACCTGGGAATGGTTTGCTGATAGCAGGCTTCCCTGGAGTTTCACTATAGTGTAAATCAGAAATGCCCCCGACTGTGCTGGATTGAAGGCCCAGTGTGTAATAGAGCTTGCTGAGCAAGCATGGGGATCTGAGTTCAAATTTCCAGCAGCCGTGTAAACAATAGCCATGGCTGCTTGTGCACCTGTAACCCCAGCGATGTGGGGGGGTGGGGGGGGACAGGAGGATGCATGGGACTTGCTGGCTGCCAGCCCAGCCCTGGGTTCAGGGAGAGACCTTGTCTCAGGGAAATGAGGTGGATTTCCTTCTCTGGCATTGGAGCGTGCATGTATGGGTGTGTTCATCTTACACACACACACACACACACACACACACACACACACACACACACACACACACACACCACATACCATATGATACCGCCTGGCATTTCATATTTTGAATGTTGTTCCCCAGATGGTGGCGCTGTTTGGGGAGGTTGTGGAACCTTTAGTGGGTGGGCCGTGGCTGATAGAAGTGGATCAGCAGAGCAGGGCTTTGGACAACCCACAGCTGGCTGCTCCCTGGCCACCACGCTGAGAAACCCTGTACATGGTCCCGCTGCGAGGCATTGCAGCATCTGTGTGGTAATAGGAGAGACATCACAGCTTTTCATTTCTTCTTTCTTGTAACTCGGGTCTTTGAAGTTGGCTTCAGAATCTCAGACTTAATCAGCAGAGGTCGTTTAATGAAGCCTGGAGTCCTTCTCTTCTGCCGCATAGCTGGGAGCTGAGCTCCAGCCCAGTGAATGTCTGTGGATGATGTGCTGAACGTCAAAGAAGTCCTGAAAATGCTCAAAGACTGACTCCGGGAACTCTGAACTCTTAAAAGAGCTCTGCGTGCTGTCCTGGGTTCCCCATAGCCTTCAGCACATAGACCTGGAGGTAGAGGAGGAAATAGAAAATGCATTGACCTGGAGCTAGAGAGATGATCAACTTAAAATCTCTTGCTGTTTTCATAGAAGACCCAAGTTCAGTTTCCAAACCTAAGTCAGGTGTCTCAACTGCCAGTAATTCTGGCTCCAAGGGGATCTGCCACCCTCTTCTGGCCTCTGTAAGCACCTACACTCAGGTATACACACACACACACACACACACACACACACACACACACACAGTGAAAAATTTGTTAAGCATATTGTTTTTAAAACCCAGAAAATTCATTGGCCTGCTAGATTACGGAAAGCCTGAATAGTGATTTTGGTTTGCCTCTGTAAATAGGCCCTCAGCTGGGAGGAAATTTGGGACAATTGTTCAGGCCAAAAGAACTTCTGTTTTGTCTCAAGAGGCATTGGTTCCTGTGGGTTTCTTTTTAAGGTTTGCATTGGTCATTTCATTTCTAGTTTCTACTTTCATTTCATTTCATTTCTACTTTCATCCTGGTCTCCCAAGAGGTGTGGCAAGTCTTTTCAGATGCCATTAATGTATTGTGCAATGCCTTGCAAAGAGCAATGGGTTCCAGATGATTCAGCTGTAGGCAGGTCCTCAGACCCATTCATTACCCTCCATGCCAACTGAGAGCACAGATAGAGGAACCTGACGTGGGTCTGAGCATGAAGCAGCAGAAGAAAGGCATGCGTGTCACTCTGTGGTCAGAGGGAGTGAAGAATCTTACCAGTGGCTCATGTGGCTTTGGGGAAGCAAATGCGGTAAAGGGCAGCCGTTGATGTGAAAAGAGAGACAATATTCTTGTGTGTGTATTCATGAGTGTGTATTTGTGAATGTGCACATGGCTGTGTGCATTCATTCTTGTGTGTGTACAAATTCGTGCACAAATGTGTGGATGCGTGTGCAGAAGTCAGAGGTCAATGTCTGGTGTTGTCTTCACTCGGTCTCTTGTTGGACATGGATTTACTAGAGTGCTTTGGCTAGACTGGCCATCCAGCTAGCCCCAGGGAATCTACCTATATCCATCTCCTCAGTGCTAGAATTCCAGGCTTTTCCTGCTTCCCTACAGATGTTGGGATCTGAATTCAGGTCTTCATATTTGCACAGTAATCTCTTTACCAACTGACCTGTCTCCCCAGTCCCAAGACAGCAGCATGTCCCGGTGATGTGTGAAGAACCCGCCATGCTCACGCATTAAAGGAGACTCTGAGGCTGCAAAGCCCTGCTACCCTGACCCACAGTGGCCTGGTGAAAGAGGGCTGGAAAATCAGGAAAGACAAAGAGCTCACGCTGTGTTTTGTGTAGCTGCTTTGTGTGGGTTCTGGCTAAGCTTTAAATCAAACATCATCCTGAAGCCTTGCTCCCAAGGGAGAGCAACTTCCAATGCCCTCAGGTAGAATGCTGGCCAGAGCCTAAGGTGACCTGGAGGAAACAGCCACAATCACCTGCACCAAAGCCCACTAGGCTACACAGATCTCCAGAGACACCCTTTGAGGATTGTCTCTGGCGTGCAAACATCACCAGAAAGCAACATTTACAACCACTCTGGAAAGTTCTTTTCCCTGTAGCCTTCAAAAGGAGTCTATTTCACTGGAAATTTAAGGTGTGACCTGTGGTATTCCTTGGCTCCTGATTGCCAGATGCTTTTCCATCTGAGCTGTAACACTCAGTATTCTTTGGCTCTCGAGTGCCAGAATCCATCCCCATTCCACCCAAACCACCAAAATGTTTATGCTGGGGCTGAGGAGATGGCGTCAGCAGGGAAGTGTTTTCCATGCAAGTGTCAAGGCCTGATTTTGAAGCCCAGCACCCACATAAAAGGCAGAGCATGGCAGAATACATATCTGCGACCCCAGTGCTGGGGAGGCAGAGATAAGGACCCCCATAGCTCCTAGGCCAGCAAGTCTATCCATATACAAATCTGTAGACTTTGGGTTTTTGAGAGACCTTGTTCCCCAAAAATAGAGCATCCAGAAATGGGAAAGGCAGGTGATACTGACCTCTGGCCTCTACACACACACACACACACACACACACACACACACACACACACACACGTACATGCCTCCCCATAAATTCACCCCTTTCTGCTTTGCTTTTCAGTGACATTTTCTTTTTCTTTGTCTCCAAAGCATTTTTTGTCAGCATTTATTTTTGCTAAAGATAAAAATTGCCATTCCACATAAACTCTCACTGCCAGAATGCCTTTCTGCTCCCATGGAACACACACCACACAGCCCCTGTCTTAGCTTGTTCCTTCATGTGAAGGTTGGCCATGGTGTATCAAATCAGATTCTTTCTCCTTCGGAAAGAGTAATCATTCTACTGTAAAATAGAAGGTGCAACTTATAAATTATTCAAAGCAGATTTGCAGAGACTATAATAATTTTTATTCATCTTGACTGAGGGATCTGTTTTCTGTTGCTGTGGGTAAATATGCATACTTTTTTGTTAGCTATATTTTTAAGTTAAAGAATAATGGCATCCGTGGCATGAATTCTAATTGGTAGTACTAATAAAAACTCAGAGTCAGCTCTCTGGGGGTGAAAGCTGAAAGATCAGAGAAGCAAAGTGGCCAGCCACTAGAGTTCTTACCTTTGCCAATGCTCAGACCAAAGGGGTGATGCTACCCTCAGATTGCATCTCAGACTCAATCCTCAGACTGCTTAGACTGCCATGGGTTCCTGTCTCCTCCTGCCTTATATTCCTCTCTCTGCCCAGCCATAGCCCTTCCTGTGAACACCTCCTGGGATCACAAACACAAACCACCATAGCTTCTACAATAAGTAATCTAGATTTTATTTTTTGTAAAGACTAGCATAAATGTTTGTGTCTTCAAAATTCAAGTATGATTATTTCTTTGTCTAGTTTATGTGTATGCATGTGTGTGTGTCTGAACGTGATCATGTGAGTAGAGGAGCCCTGCAGGGTCCATCAGATACCCTGGAGCTGGTATTAGGGGTGATTGTGAGCCACCTGACATGGGCGCTGGGAGCTGACATGGGTCCTGTGCAAAGCACCTTGTACTCTTAACCTCAGAGCCATCCCTCAGGCCCCCCAGGCCCCTCAGAGAGAGCCATCCCTCAGGCCCCCCAGGCCCCTCAGAGAGAACCATCCCTCAGGCTCCCCAGGCCCCTCAGAGAGAACCATCCCTCAGGCCCCCAGGCCCCTCAAACCACTCCTCAGGCACAACATTATTTAAATTTTTATTTAAATAACTCTTTTTCACTTATTTTACATACTGACAAGTTTCTCTCCCTCCTCCCCCTGCCCTCCTTTCTCCCCCTCCTCCCCCCTGCCCCCCTCCTCCCCCTTCTCCCCCTCCTCCCCCTGCCCCCTCCTCTCCCTCACTTCCCCCCTTGCTCTTCCCTGCTCCCCCCTCCTCCTCCTCCTCTTCCCTCCTCCCCCCTCCCATCAGTCTCCTCTCCCATCTCCATTCAGAAAGATGTGCCATGCTTTGTTCAGGTTCAACAATTTAGACTAACATCTGAAAGCAACTTTTAGTGAATCCCTAAACAGCAGCAACAGTGAGAAAGCTGTTAGTGTGAAATCCACAGAATGGACAGACATTCTTAGCTCTGTGTAAAGGCCTCATAGAGTCCAGTGGCAAAGGCAGCTGCCTGGGGCATCTGTGGAGGAGTCATGCTGGCCTCTGGCTGACCCATGGCAAGACAGTCACCGTGAGGTCTGTGATGTCCGGCCAGTAGGAGCAAACCCTGTGCTGGCTAAGAGTAAGAGTGTCATTATAAAATAGCGCATTGGCACTGGAGAGGTGGCTCAGCAGTTAAGAACACATACTCCTCTTGGAGAAGACAGATTTGTTACGGGACCACCGGGCCCTCACAACCATGGGCAATTCCAGATCAAAGGGATTTCGTGTGCACTCACTGTCACATGAACACACTCCCTCATGACATATGCACAGAACTAAATAGTAAAAATCCACCTTAAAGTTCAGAAAATCTGTCTTTACAGAAAGAGGTAAACCTCCCCAGCTGCTGTCATGAAAATCCCAGATCTGGTCTACTCAACTCCAGGGCCTTTTATACACTGAATTTTGTGACGAACTCTAAACCCACTAACACAATCTCCAGCCTTTGGAAAACAGGAACTGGGATTTCTAGATAACACAACAATGGCTTAAACTCAGGTGAGAGGTGTAACCCAGAAATACTTTGAAGTATACACATGTATGTATGTGTATGCATGACAGTGGCATGCCCCTTGTCCCCTAGCCCTAGAAAGGACAGGAGTGAAGTAAGCAGGAGCATTTGCAACCTGGGAGCAGCCCTCCAGGAGCTTCCTTGCCCCTCCCCCTCCCCCGGAAAGGAAAGCATGCTATGCTCCACCTTGGAGAGGGTGTTGGATGGGACTCCTTTCCCACCATATTAACTCACCCAGCGTGCTTCTAGCATTATTTCTCTCCCCATTCCTATATTTTCGGAATCCCGGTCCCAGTGTCTCCTTGGGGCTGCAGCATAAGATGATGTTATCCCCCGGACCCAGACATCGTCCCTCAAAGGCAAAATACACAATTTCCACTAGTATTTATTAAGTGCTGACAGTATACATCAGAGGGGAATGTGATGTGATGAGGAGGAGCACCAAATTGATTTCCCCTTTGTAAGACCCAGGATGTGTTTTGAAGGCTCACTAACCTAGCCCCCTGGAGCTAAGCTAAGCAGCCAGGAATGCCTCTCAGAGAAAGCACAAGGCCTGTATGTAAATGAGCAAGGGTTAGGAAAGGGGCGGGGCCTGGGGAGGGCGCTGTAGAAGCCTCTGGCTCTAAGGGGAGGGAATGACAGCACCGTAGGGGAGCGAGATGCTGCCTGAGATGTGGCTCCAGTGCTGCAGATTGACTTTCAAACCTCTGAAAAGCCGTTCTAACATGGGACAAAAGAAGGTGTGTGGCTATTTAATTGATCATTTATAAAGGTTCATTCTTTCAAAATTAAGAAGTTGGCTCCTGGATTCATCAACTGCCCCCCAGACAGCGTGAGAAAGACTCACCCGGTTAACATCTCACTCCTGCCTTCCCGGCTGAGCTGTCAGACTCCTCTTCTGTTGCTTTCAATTCAAATGCTAATTTACTTCTTTATTACCCTGGGAAACTTGTAACTATCTTTCTTTTTCCACCTGAAGAAAAGGGGGTTCAGAAACCTAAATAGGGACATTGCCCTGGCTTCTGCTCTTCTATTGAGAATCTGGTCCATCTGATTGTCTCTTGGGTGAGAGAGGAGGAAGGAGGACAATAATTTCACCATAGAAACATGGTGAGCCTCAAATAAAAAGTCTTGAATGTGTAGAGTTTGCCTTGATTCTTGCCATTAGTTAGGCACTCATTCATTCTGACACATAGAAATATCTGATACCTAGCTAAGACCTTATTGGTCACTAGAAATCCATAAACAGGACATAGTGACAGCTCTTGAATGGTCCCAGGCTGACAGAAGGCCATACACGTGCGGGCAGCATTAAGGGGATGGTAGACACCAATAGTAGAGGATGTGTAAGATGTAGCTGCATGAAAGAGAGTGACAGGTGATATGAGCTCGGTCTTGGAGGATGGGGTGGATGTCTCTATGGATAAATGTGGAAGGCAGCGCTCACACACAAACAACAGTACAGAGGTGTAGTAAAGTGAGACAGGCTTGGCCTGTTTGGACTCTGCTGAGTTCACTGGCCCCAGTGGCCCTAAGGGATGTGACAAAGGCTATGAAAGTAATACAAAGGCAGCTTGGGGCCAGTCTGGACTGGGAAAGGCCTTTGGACTTGTTACAGGGCAGGACTGGAGATTTTCAAACAAGGAGTGCTGTGAACTTATTGGTCTCAAACAATAGGGACCAGCAGGAGAATGTAGAAGAAACGGGAGAGAGGATGAGATGGAGGTGAGAAAGTCAGCTGGATGGATTTTGCACTGGAGCTAGAGGGAATTGATGAGTAGACCAAGTAGAGCTGAACACACACACACACTCATACACACACACACACACTCATACAAACACATACTCATACACACACACACTCATACACACACAGGAGAGAGGGGGAGGGAGGGACTGAGGAGAGAGAAGGGAGTGGGGAGAGGTATTATAAAGGCAGGCTTGGAAACAGGTTGGATATAGTCATGTGAAGAGAAGCTAAGGTCAGCTTGGAGGTCAAGGCTTGCCAAATATGTCTGTCATGAAGATTCCGGGATGGCAGTTGTTCTGACTGCTGGAAAGATATAAAACTGCCTAGACTGAATTGCTACATACAGATTCAAATTGGTTCAAGCGTGGGGAAGTGACGTTCTGCGTGAAGCCCAGAGCCCCTCTTTTCCTCCCGTGACTCCTCTATGAAGTAGGGTCGTTTTCTATGGGTGATAATTTATGGCAATCTATTTAGATGCTCAAAAGTTCTTCTCACGCTTTAGGCCACGTCTGCAGCATCCATTAAGGTTAAAATTAAAATTAATACAGGGATGGTGACTGTTATCTATTAAGTTTACATTCCAACCACCGTTCTCCCTCCCAGCCCCCTTCCCACCCCTCTTGCCTCCTCCTACCCTCCATCACCTCCCCTCTAGCCCACTCCCAGTCCACTCCTCCTCACCAATAATGGTGCTCATGAGGACTCAACAAAGTCTGGCATAATAGGTTGGGGCAGGGCCAGGCCCCTCTCCCATGCATTAAGGTTGAGCATGATATCGTACCCACACAGGGAATGGGCTCCAACAAGCTAATTCATACACCAGGATTATACAATGGTCCCACTGACTTTGAGCATGGCACCCCACCACAGGGAATGGGCTCCAATAATCTAGCTCATGTACCAGGTCCTACTGCCAGGGCCTCCTCAGATAGTTCAAGATTCACAACTATCTCGCACATATGGAAGGTCTGGTTCCATCCCCTAGACTCTCCATAGCCATCTGTCCAGAGTTCATGAGTTTCCACAAGCTTGCTTCAGTTGTTCCTGTAGATTTCTCCATTATGGTCTTGACCTCCCTTGCTAATATAGTCCCTCCTCCCTCTCTTTGGTTAGATTCCCAGAGTGTGGCCTAGTGCTTGGTTGTGGACCTCTGCATCTGGTTCCATCAATTATTGGGTGAAGGCTCCATGATGATAACTGGAGTAGTCACCAATCTGATTAGAGGGAAAGGTCAGTTGAGGCATCCTCTCCACTGCTGCTACGAGTCTTGGCAGGGTCATCTTTGTGGATTCTTGGGAATTTCCCTAGCACCAGGTTCCACCCTAACCCCATAGTGGCCCTCTCTATTAAGATATCTCTTTCTGTCATTTGAGATTGTTCTGTTGAGAATTCCCTATTTAGATCTGTACCCCATTTTTTAAGTGTATTATTTGGCAGTTTGAATTCTAATTTCTTGAGTTCTCTGCATATTTTAGAGATCAGCCCTCAGTCAGATGTTGGGTTGGTAAAGATCTTTTCTCATTCTGTAGGAAGCCGTTTTGACTTGTTGACCTTGTTCTTTGCTTTACAGAAGCTTGTCAGTTTCAGGAGGTCCCATTTATTAATTGTCACTCTCAGAGTCTGTGCTACTGGTGCTCTATTTAGGGAGTGGTCTCTTGTGTCTGTGTGTGCAAATGTGTTTCCCACTCTCTTCTATGAGGTTCAGTGTGGATGGATTTATATTGAGCTTGTTGATCCATTTGGACTTGAGTTTTGTGCACGGTGATAGATATGGATCTATTTGCAATCTTCTACATGTTGACAGCCAGTTATACCAGCACCATTTGTTGAATATATTTTCTTGTTTTCCATTTTATATTTTTAGCTTCTTTGTCAAAAATGAGGTGTTCATAGATGCTTGGGTTAATATCAGGGTCTTTGATTTGATTCCATTGGTTCACCTGTCTGTTTTTATGCCAATACCAAACTGTTTTCATTACTGTAGCTCTATAGTAGAGCTTGGAGTCAGGAATGGTGATGCCTCTAGAAGTTCCTTCATTGTACAGAATTGTTTTGGCTATCCTGGTTTTTTTTTTTTTTCCATATGAAGTTGAGTATTGTTCTTTCAAGGTCTGTGAAGACTTGTGCTGGGATTTTGATGGGGATTGTGTTGAACCTGTAGCTTGCTTTTGGTAGGATTGCTATTTTTATTATGTTGATCCTACCTATCCAAGAGCATGAGAGATCTTCCCATTTTCTGATGTCTTCTTCAAGTTCTTTCTTTAGGGGCTTAAAGTTCTTATCATACAGGTCTTTCACTTGTTTGGTTAGAGTTACTCCAATATATTTTATATTTGTGGCTATTGTGAAGGGCAATATTTCTTTGATTTCTTTTTCAGTCCATTTATCTATTGATTATTTTAAATTAATCTTGTATCCTGCCACATTACTGAAGGTATTTATGAGCTGTAGGAGCTCCTGGGCAGAATTTTGGGGATCACTTATGTGTACTATCATATCATCTGTGAATAGTGAAAGCTTGACTTCTTCCTTCCTTACCAGTTTGTATCCCCTTGATGTCTTTTTTTTTTTTTTTATCTTATTGCTCTAATTACAACTTTAAGTATTATACTGAAACTACATTGAATAGATATGGAGGGTATGGAGAGAGAAGATAGACTTGTATTCTTCCTCATTTTAGTAGAATTGCTTTGAGATTCTCTTTGTTTAATTTGATGTTGTCTGTGAGCTTGCTGTTCGTTGCTTGTATTATGTTTAGATATGTTCCTTTTATCCCTGCTCTCTCCAAGACCTTTATCATGAAGAAGTGTTGGATTTTGTCAAAGGTTTTTCAGCATCTAATGTTAGTATGGTGGGTTACATTGACAGATTTTTGTATGTTCAACCAACTCTGTATCTCTGGGATGAAGCCTACTTGGTCATCGTAGATGATAATTTTTGATGCATTCCTGGATTTGGTTTGCCAGTATTTTATTAAGTATTTTTGCATCAATGTTCATGAATAAGATTGGTCTGTAGTTCTCTTTGTTGCATCTTTGTGTGGTTTAGGTATCAGGGTTGCTGTAGCCTCAGAAAAGGAGTTTGGCAATGTTCCTTTTGTTTCTATTATGTGGAACCATTTGAGGAACATTGGTAGAGCTCTTCTTTGAAATTCTGGTAGAATTCTGTGCTAAAGCCATCTGGTCCTGGACTTGTTGTTGTTGTTAGGAGATTTTAGAGGACTGCTTCTATTTCCTTAGGGGTTTGTAGGTCTATTTAAATTGCTTATCTGGTCTTGATGTAATTTTGGTATGTGGTACCTATCCAGAAAATTGTTCATTTTTTTTTTTTTTTTTTTTTTTTTTATTTTCCAACCTTTGGTTTTTGAAGTATGACCTGATGATTCTCTGGATTTCCTCACTGTCTGTTGTTACATCCCCCTTTTAATATCTGATTTTGTTAATTTGCATATTCTCTCTCTGCATTTTGGTTAGTTTGGATAGGGGTTTTTCTATCCTCTTGATTTTCTCAAAGAACCAACTCTGTCTCATTGATTCTTTCTACTGTTCTCTTTGTTTCTATTTTATTGATTTCAGTCCTCAATTTAACTATTTCCTGTCATTTACCCCTTCTGGGTAAGTTTGCTCATTTTGTTCTAGAGCTTTCAGATGTTCTGTTAATTCCTTAGTGTGGGATGACACCAACTTCTTCATATAGGCATTGAACTTTCATTTTAGCACTTCTTCCATTGTGTTCCATAAGTTTGAGCATGTTGTACATTCATTTTTATTGGATTCTAGAAAATCTTTAATTTTTTTATTCTTCCTTGACACAGAGGTGATTGATTCAGTTGGGCATTATTCAGTTTCCATAAATTTGTAGGCTTTCTACAATTTGTGTTGAATTCTAACTTTAAGCCATGGTGATCCTATAGGATACAGGGGATTATTCCTCTTTTTGTTCGTGTGTGTGTGTGTGTGTGTGTGTGTGTGTGTGTGTGTGTTAAGATTTGCTTTGTAACTGAGGGTGGGATACATTCTAGAAAAAATTCCATGGGGTACTGAGAAGAAGTTACATCCTTTTGTATTTGGGTGGAATGTTCTATAGATATCTGTTAAGCCCATTTAAATTATGACATCTCTTATATATGTTTTGTTATTTATCTGTTGAGTTTCTGTCTGGCATACCAGTGGAGAGAATGGAGTGTTGAAATCTCCCACTATTAGTGTACGGGGTTTGGTGCTCAATTTAAGCTTTCATAATGTTTCTTTTATGATGTGGGTGCCCTTGGATTTGGTCATCTTGATGTATTTTCCTATGATGAATGTGAAATGTCCTGCATCATCTCTTTTGATTACCTTTAGTTTGAAGTCTGGTTTATTATTTTTTTTTTATTAAGATAGCTACACAAGCTTGCTTCTTAAGTTCATTTGATTGGAAAGTCTTTTCCCAAACCTTTACTCAGAGGTAATATCTGTCTTTGAAGTTGAAGTGGGTTTTTTGTGTGCAGAAGGATGGATTCTGTTTTCTTATCCATTCTATTAGCCTGTGTCTTTTTGTGAACAAATTAAGTCCATTGATCTTAAGGAATAGCAATGACCAGTGATTGTTGATTACTGTTAATTTTTGGTGGTGGTGGTGTGTGTTTTCCCTTTTTTTTATTTTTTTAGGATTTGCTAGTATGGGTTTTATCTATTGCCTGTGCTTTTCTGTGTACCTCTAACTTCCTTGGGTTGGAGTTTTCCTTCTAGTGCTTTCTGTAGGACTGGATTTGTGAATGGGTATTGTTTAAATCTGGTTTCATCATGCAGTATCTTGTTTTCTTCGTCTATGGTAAATGAAAGTTTTGCTGGGTATAGCAGGCTGGGTTGGCATCCATGGCCTCTTAGAGTCTGCATAAAGTCTGTTCAGTCTTGATTGAGAAGTCAATTGTTATTCTGATAGGTCTGCCTTTATAGATTACTTGACCGTTTTCCTTTGCAGCTCTTAATATTCTTTCTTTAGTCAGTATATTTTGTGTTTTGATTATTATGTGGTGAGAGGACTTTTTTTTTGGGTGGGTCAATTCTGTTGTTCTATAATTTCACTGTATCTTTATAGGCATATACCCTTTTTAGGTGTGGAAATCTTTCTTTTATAATTTTGTTGAATATATTTTCTGTACCTTTGAGATGGTATTCTTCTATCTCTATTATTCTTAGGTTTGGTCTTTTCACGGTGTCCCAGATTTTCTGGACATTTTGTAGTATGTCTTTGCTGGCTTTAATGTTTTCTTTGACTGATGAATCTATTTCCTCTATCGTATCTTCAATACTGGAGATTCTCTCTTCCATCTCTTGCATTTTGTTTACCCAGATTTCCCATTTCCAGAATTCCCTCGTTTTTGTTTTCTTTATTTACTCTATTTCAATGTTCAAGTCTTGGACTTGTTTAAATGTTTTTTTTTTAACATTTATTGATTTATTATTTATTATAGATTTCTTTCAGTTTTTGTTTGTCTTTTCCTCCATTTTTTAAGGGAATTTTTCATTTCTTCTTTAAGGGCCTCTATCATCTTCATAAAGTTACTTTTAAGGTCTTTTCCTTCTGTTCCTTCTGTGTCGGGATGCTCAGATCTTCCTGTTCCGGGACCACTTTAGGTTTGCTGAGTGCCCTCTTACATTGGTGTCCACCCATCTCTTCCTCCAGGCAATGCAGGCAGTAGGCAGTGTATTTGCCTTTTGATCTAATCCTTGGAGACAGTGCTTGTGTCTCAGGAATCCTCAGTTAGACCCAACAGTGTATGCAAGGACATCAGGCCTGGGGATGTCCTCCAAGACTGCCTCGAGTGTGGAGACCGGTCTCCAGTTGCACTTCCTTATAGTGATGATTCAGCAGGGCAGGAAAGAAAGTAACCTCTGCCTGGTAACTGGTGATTAAAAACAATGCTATTGGCCCTCACTAGTCTCTCCACCCGCTATCATCAAACTTCTCCGCTGAAGCCCTGCCCCTACCCTGACGCCTACTTGAACATCTGCTGGGATCAATAAAGTGAATTCCCGCCCTGCCCAGGCTACCCATGTGTCTGATTGTCCTTACGGTGGGCAGGGGCTGGCTAAGGGCAGACAGTGCACTCAGCTTTCCTTGATCCTCTCCTCTGAGGGAGGAATTGCAGAGCGGCGACCCCACTAGTATGGTCACTGTCTGTGTCTCAGGGAGACAGTTTTGGTCAGCACTCTTAGTTTTCTAGATTAATTTAATGTAGGAAGATGTATAGAGTGGCTGGGGAGATGGGTGGGTGGGTGAAATACTTGCTGTACAAACATAGGATCTGAGTAAAAGTCCAGCTTGGTGCTGAGAGCCTGTAACTCAGGGCTAGGGGTGCAAGCCTGTAACCCAGGGGGAGATAAGAAGCTCAGTAGGGACACTGGGTAGCCAGACTACACAAGATGCCAAGCTCCAGCTTCAGTGAGAAATGCTTCTCAATCAGTAAAGTGGAGGGACTGGAGAGATGGCTCAGTGGGCAAGAGCCTTAAGGCTCTTAAGAAGGCTGGAGTTTGAGGCAGTGCAAACCCACCTGTGACTTCAGTTCCAACACCAAGGGCCTCCATGGGAGCCAGGACATACACGGTCTACCCATGCATGTACACACACACACAAATGCACTCATGCATGAATGCAATAAATGAATAAATGAACCTTTAAAAATTAAGACGGGTAACAACAGTAGATAACAAAGTAGTCAACAAAGTTAACTCCTGTTCTCCACATGCAAGCACAGATAAGTGCAATGATACACACACACACACACACACACACACACACACACACACACACACACACACACACCTCACAATGATGCATGCATAGTTGCATGTGAAGTGACCCCAGCATGGGTCCTGGAAGACTGATCCCTAGTCTTTTGGTTTGTTTGTATGGTAGAGAAAGGCATTTGAAGAAGAAAGAACCAGTAAGTGAAAACTGCCATTTTAAAATATGACATCCCCAACAGAAAGCAGACACATGAAGCTGTTCAGTGTCTTCTCGGAAAGTCAGTATTTTTGGCTTGCTAAAACTGGCTGGACTTGGTGTCCATAATGAAATGTTAGGTAGTCTCCACTAGATACCATTTTCTTTCACGTTTCAATTCCTACCCTAACTGAGCTATGCAGAGGAGCATGCACATAAAAGCCAGGAGGAGGTAGGCCAGAGTAGGTCATTTTCTTAGAAGAAAGGAGTCCTGGAGTTATTTTCAGCTCAGCCCATCCCTTGCAGCGATGGGTTGCTGATGGAGAAGCCGGGATGTTTATGAGAAGCCTGGGTATAAACACACACACAGTCACATTTTCCATTCAAAACTGGAGGCTTCCCTCTGTGCCACGGCACTGTCGTTTGGTTTGTGTGCTTCACTCTGTAATCCGGTCACAGCCTGGGCTGTAATTCCACATGGCTGGCCACCAGCTTCTAGCTCTATGCTGACTTTGATGTTGCTGCTCAGGGGAGCCCCAAGAGGCCTGCAGGAAGAGGATCAGACACACTGAGGGAGTAGAGGGCCCCTGTCTCTCCATCAGAGTGTGATGGGCCAGCAGGAGGGAGAATCCAGTGCGACTGAAAAATCTCATTGCACCACCAATAGGCAAAGGAAGTCAACACATATGTACCAACACCAAGATTCCCACAGCACCCTGTAAATCCAGAGTGTGGGTGAAGTTTTATGAATTTCAATCTGCTGTGTTTAGAAATATGGTTATGCTAATGAAATCATGCTTTAAATTAGCCAAACATATTCTCAAAAGAAATGCCTTTGCTGAAATTATATATTACAGATTTTGTGGTGCCACTGCTCAGCAGTATCAAAGCATGCTTATTATTCAACATTTAATGAGTACCAGAAATTGCTGTGTAAATTCTCCATTCATTCAGAAACAATGGGCAAATGCCCTGTTGAGATGGGGGGGGGTATGAAGGGTCCCTCTGGTCCTGACCACCCACAAGATAGATGGGTGAAGCTGAGCTTAAGGACATTCCTCATGAAAGCGTCCTCCACTGACCTGCTGTGACTTTTGCATCTTTCTACTCCTTTCTCCCACACTTGTGGACTGTGTACGCAGTGCCTGTCATCCTATGCACAGTGACAGCTAGGATGGCAGTCCATATCAAATGACTGCTGTCTTCTTAATACTGTGTGTACTAATAAGCAGGGAATTCTTATTATGAACCTTGCTTTGTGGGGGAAGTTATGAATACCAGGCCTGGGACTGGGTGAGTAAAAGCATGAGGTTGGGTCTTAGCATGCTGTCCACCTGATATGGAGGGCACGGCTGGGTAGTCATGAAGACACTGAGTTCTAGACAAGGGAAGAATCATAGCATCTGCGAGTGCATGTGTACAGTGACCCTGCCGTGCCCAGAAAATTCTGTATTGTCCCTCTTCCACAAGATCAAACCAGCCAAATTCCAACATGCAGTGGGGAGGGGCTTACAAGGCCCTTGGTGAGCAGAGGGACTAAAGACAACTGTAGCTGCCTGTCGGGGACAGGACAGTGGTCCTTGCTTGGGGACTTGGCCCCTCACAGGTTGCCCCATGGTCCTACAGACAAACACATACTGCATCCACTCAGAGAACCCAGGGCCTTTAAAAACAAACAAAAAGATCACATGAAGTTGGGAGGGAAAAGGGGAGAGGCTATGGGAAAGTGGAGGGGAGAAAGCGGGAGTAGATTTGATCAAAATACAATATACGCCTGTAGGGAATTCTCAAGCCATAAAAGGAAAAATAAAAGAAGAGGAAGTTTACTGCAATAACTGCATGCACATATTCTATGTTAAAATTACTAATCTACTTTAAAAAAAACTGGTTTATGTTGAGATGTGTAAAGTAAAATGAAGCATTTCATGATTGTAGTACCAACAGCTCTGAGAGGTAGTTGAAACTAACTCAAGAGCTGCAACTTTTTTCTAAAAACAAAACAAGACCAACAGGCAGATGGAGCCCAACCAACTTGCCTACGGACTAATTTGCTGCAGGCTTGGCTTAATTCTTACACACTTGGGGGCAGAGGAGCCCCAGTCCATTGGCTTGGTGCAGCCATCTGTGACTTGGGCCACTGCAGAGCTCAAGGGACCTTTAACAATTAAATAGCATCTCGATTACATCTAAATAAGGCAAGGTACAAATAAGAATACCAAGTAGAACTCCAGTTGGAGGAAAGACGAGGAAGCTAGGAGATTTAATCGCGAAGCTCAATCTGTACCCATTACAACCATCTGCTGGGGATTAAAGGGAAGCGGTCCGAGGCAGAGCCTGGGAGCCTCTTATCCCATAAATGGGAACAGGTTTGAACTACTGGCCATGCATAGGGTGTCTTCAGGCAACATTGTGCATTAACCATTTGGACTGTGAATGCTTTTTCTTAGATGCTCTAGTTTCTGGGTTCCAGCACAATGCCTGCTGTCTTTATCTATCTACTTAAAGTACGAACATCACAAATATGGCTCCAGGAGATTCAGAGCTTGCAGTCTCAGGATGCCCTATGCGCACTTAAATGGCTCTTTAGAAGGCTGTATTCACGGGGCTGAGGACCTAGTTTAGTCGGTAAAATGGTTGCTGCATATGCATGAGGTCCTGAGTTCTATCCCCAGAACCTACATGGAGAAAAAAAAGATTGGGGTAGTGACATGTGCATATAATCCCAGAGAAGGTGAGGTAGAGGTATGTAGGAGCCAGCCTAGACTACTTGTTAAGTTCTTTTCATACCAATGTACACACACATACATACAAGCACACATGCATATGTGCATACATCCCCCAAAGAAATATTCATTAATTTTCTTGTTGCTGTGACCAAATACTTGGCAAGAAACAGCTTGCAGAACATAGCTGGAGTCCATCATGGTGGTGAAGGCACAGCTATGGGAACAGCTCCTGGCTGTGGCGGCAGAAGAGGTGAGGCTCATTACTCGCATCTCAGAAGATCGGGAAGAAGACAAAGATGAATTCGAGCTTTGAGCTAGCTTTCCTCTTTGTTTCCTTTCAGGATTTGATTACTGTCCAACAGATTGTGCTGTCTGCATTCAGAGAAGTCTTCAGCTAAACCTCCCAGAACCCCCTCATAGACACACCCAAAGGTGTGTTCCATCACTGCACCTCAAGCCCTCCCATGATCCTTTGCAGTCAACTCCCCTTCCTATTCCAGCCTTTGGAAGCATCTGTTTTGTGTCCTTATAGTTTCCCTTTATCTAGGATATCATATAAATGACGTTAGATTGCATATAACTGATGATCTGGCATCTTTCACTGGGCATAATAAATTTGAGATTTTATCATGCTGTAGGCACCTACAGTCTACCCTTTTACTGTCCGGATTGCACTAGCAGTTTATCTGTTGGCCCGAAGATTTTGTTTCCAGTTTTTGGCAATTGCTAACGGAGTTGCCTTGAACATCCCCGTCTAGATGTCTGTGCTTTTGTTTTGGACCATGAGACATGGGTATGCTTAACTTTATTAGAAACTCAACGGCTGCTTTTGAAAACGATGTGCACATGTTTTCTTACTACTGAACTTGAAAGTTCTAGATACTTTGGATCTATGCCAACACTTATTACTGTCCATATACTCTCCTCATTTTGACTTTTATATAGGTGTGCAATGGTGTCCCATTGTGGTTTTAATACATCCACCATCTTTTTTTATTATGTATTTATTTGCCAGCCACATAATCCTTTCATGAATGAAGTGTTAGATGTTTATACTATCTTTTTAAAATTCAAATTCAAAAAGATTTATTTATGTGTGTGTGCATTGTGTGAAGGTGCCCTCAGAGGCCAGAAGAGGGTTGGGGGGGGGCGGAGTTACAGGTGGTTGTGAGCTACCACACATGGGTGTTGGGAATCAAACTCCAGCCCTTGGGAGGTAGCAACATAGATCTTAACCACTGAACCTTCTCTCCAGACCCCAAATTGGATTTATTCTTGCCTTAGGATGCTGGAGATTCGAACTGGCTTTCCACATGCTGTGCAAGTCCTTTGTCACTGAGCTATGTCCCCAGCCTTAGTTATTTGCTTGTCTATGACTGGATTTTAAACTGGTTTTAAAACTGTATTTGGACATGCCTTATTAGCTATATGTTTTGAAAAATAAAAAGCTCTCAATCTGTGGTTGGCCTATTTATTCATTTGCTCAAGAATGTCATTTAAAAAGCTATTTTTTGGGCCTGGCGTTGGTGGCACACACCTTTAATCCCAGCACTCGGGAGGCAGAGGCAGGTGGATCTCTGTGAGTTCGAGGCCATCTTGGTCTACAGAGCTAGTTCCAGGACAGGCTCCAAAGCAATACAGAGAAACCCTGTCTCCAAAAACCATTTTATAAAAAGCTACTTTTTGAACTAATTGTAGATGCACAGTGGTAAACATAATAGAGATAACTGCGTGTCCTCCCCCAGTTTCCCACAACAGGAACCTCGTGTAGAACCATATAGCTCAACAACAAGACATTCACCATGAGGGCCTTGCCAGTCTTCATTCTTGTTGGACTCCCACGTTTTCTGTATGACTGTTCTACTCTCTTGCCCTCTCTATCTGCCTGATGACCTCTAAAGGCCCCATCTCTGTTATTTTGTCACTTCTAGAGTGTTATATAAAGGGACTCATAGACACTATTTAACCTCTGTTTGTTTTGAATTCAGGAAGTTCATCTAGGTTGTTACATAGTATCAAAGGTACATTCCTTTCAAGATGGCATTCTAAGTTTGCATAACTGTCTGCCTTGCCCCCACACAGGTTTTCTTGTGAACACATGAACACAAGTTCTCATTTCCCTGAGATAAACGTCCCCAAATTGTAGCTGTACCTTCCATTTCCTGAGAAAACAAAAACAAAAAATCAAAACCCACACAAAGGTGGGGATGGAGATGCATTCAGAACTTGGGCTTCTGAGGAAAAACCATGGTGAGATGGATGCCATTATAGGATGGAGATACATGCATATACACACGCGTGTGTATATATGCATTCATATGTGTGTTCTCAGTCACTATCGATTTTAGCCACATTGCGGTTTGGTGAGTGGAGGTTGGACACGTTTTCAGAGGCTGTCTCCCAGGAGCTCATCGTCTCCAGACCTTTCCCATGGGAAGCAGTCTCTTCACAGGGAACTCAGCACAGCCCTTGCCCTTGGGTTGTGATTTCTGGCGAGAACCGCTTTGTCATACAATGATTTCCAAGTGAACTCAGAGCAGCTTGGGAGCCGCAACCAAAAACAGCCTTTTCTTCCATGCGTGATAAAGGCAGACTGACCACACAGACTTAAAGGAGTTAAGGAATGAGTAAGGAGTTGTTACAAAAGGGGCCAGGCTGGGGATTGCAAACCCTTTCAACCCAGGTCCCTAGAGCATCTTCCACACACATGCGCAGCACCGACTCCCTCGGGTCAGTCCCGCTTTCAGCCCCGCCTCTCAGTTCATGACCAATTAGAGTAGAGGAGGCGGGATCCCGCTGGCCGCGGTGCTGCTTGGGTAGCATCCTTGGTTACTGTTGCTAGGGCAGTGGGTCTCCGCAGAAGGTGTGAGTGGGAAGTTTTGGGGAGGCTTTAGTCGAAAAGGTCAAGGGGTGAGCGTGGAGTCTCCGCTGGTGATGGTGAAGCAGACGATCCAGATTTTCGCTAGGGTGAAGCCCTCGATGCGGAAGCAGCAGCAAGGGGTACGGGCCGCGGGGTGCGGCGTGGGGCGCGTGGAGGGGAGGGGGAGAAAGCGCGGGGGCGGGGGCGCGACCCTCAGCCCCGAGCCTGGTACAGGTGTGCACACTCGAGCACGTGGGCCTGTTTGCACCGACACCTGTGCGGTGCCCCATCCACAAACAGGTGCTGCTTGCACGCTTCTGGGCCACTGCCCCCAGTCCCCAGTCCTGCATACACAACTTGGAGCTGGGGCTGAAGGGTCCTCAATGGGAAAACCAGTGAGCAGGTGTTGTAATGCACGCTCGTGAGTGGAATCACACAATTATAGGCAAGCGTGCACAGGCTACAGCCTGCGGGGTTTCTTATCTAACTGCTTTGCTGTTCTGCGATGTTCACAGATTTGTTCTTTATGTTTTGTTTTGTTTTGTTTTGTTTTTGTGACATGCATTCTTAGTAGATGTGCTGTGTCCCGACACACACCCCGCCCCCAGAAAGCATTAACCAAGGTGTGTGCTAAATCCAGAAGTTTGCCAAGGTTGTGAAGAGACGTCCCCTTCTGTCCTCTGGGTGATGAGCATGGTCAGGGCAGTGTTCAGAGAAAGCACCACCTGCCAGGTCCCTTTTCTGCTTTAACGCTGGTCCTCTGCTGGAGCTGTCATTGTCCTCATTTACCCAGGAGGACACTCTGTGATAGGTTAAGAAAGCGGCCGGGAGCCCAGTGGTGAGTCGCAGGAACTTACCTTTGTTTAATTTTAGCTTATTTTCTTGTTTGTCTTGAGACAGGGTTTTAGTTTGTAGTACTGGCTGGCGGGAACTCAGTATGCTTCAGTATACAGATCGGGTTGGCCTTGAACTCACCTGCCTCTGCTTCTTAAATGATGGAATTAAAGGCATGGGCCACCATGCCTGCCTTTATTTATTTACTTTCTTAACTTCACATTTGTGTCAGGAATTTTAATTGTTTGTTTCACTCTTCATTTCCTCTCTTTTACCAACTTTACCACCCAAACCTGCTTCCCAACAAGCTCCCCACCCCCCTTCCAGGTGATTTTGGTTTGCTTGTTTGTTTGTTTTCTCTTGGTGTGAGGCACCACGTTTACTTTTAATTAAGGCTTTTGAAACTTACATTTCTGCTACAGAGAAAAAAAAAATAAACAAACCCCCAAAACTTTTTCCCTGACTTCCAAAGTGAGTATTCAGGAAATTTGATTCATGTTTATGAATGCTTAGAATAAGTGTATACTTAATGTCGCCTTCTCTCTATTCCTTTGCAGTGTTGTATGTATGCAAATATGTAACATTATAGCATCCTATAATTTAGCATTGACCTTTGGTAACCTATGTCCTTAAAACAAATCAGGAGATTATAATGCTTCTAGCATTGTGATCTGTGGCCTTTATCCCTTGAAAAACATTCAGGAAAGAAAAGACCCCAGAGAAAAATATTAGCCATTTAAAACGTTTTAATTTATTTGTACAAGTGTTTTACCTACAGGTACATATGTATTAAAAGTTTCTCTACCCTGATAAACCCCTCCACCACCACAGCAATCTAAATTGGACCAAATCAAACCGAATTAGACAACGCACAGGGTTAGTAGATAAAACACTCCCAGATGATTTTCCAGACCATGTGTCTGTTTTCTGGTGGAGGGCAATTTAAATACCCTGTGGGGAAGGTCTTGAGCATCTCTGGGGGAGGAGCCCTGTTTGGCAGGCTTTCTGGGATGAGGCAGGGTGTGGGGAGAGATAGGGCAGGGGTATTGAGGTGGAGCTTCCATCAGAAGCTTTTATAAAACATGCATGCAGCTGTGAGCCCCCATGTGGGGGCTGGGGATCAAACCCAGGTCCTCTTTTAAGAGGAGTAAGTGCTCTTCACCACTGAGCCATCTCTCCAGTCCCAATATTAGTCATGTTTGTTGAGAAATAAAATAGTAGGGAGAGAACTTTGGGCATCTTTCTCCTACCTCCTAGCAGATACCGCCCAGAGATCTTTCAAAGTACACGTAACACTGACCTCCCAATTCTCAGTCTTTGGGCTTGGTTAGCAGTCAAAGAGGAGTTCAGCCATGGTTAGGAGGTGGGCAGGGGTAGAACTGGGGAACTCACAGGGAGTCTTGAAGCTCAGTTTGTTCTTTGCCATGAGCACAGAGTGGGTTGTGCCGTCCTCCAGGGAATAAGCTCAGATGTCATATCACATCTTCATGATACCAGCTTCTGTCATAGCAGCTCGTTATGCTGCCACAAGCACAGAGTTGACACACACCTAGCCAGTGTGTTCCCTCTGTCCTCCAGAAGCCCCACTGGAGCAGGGTTCTTCCTGTCCCTATAAATGTCGTGACTGTTTATAGTACAAAACCAAGAGCAGTTCCTAGGCTTCATCTGTCTAACTCCTTGAGTCATAAAAACATCAATCATTCCAATTTACAGATTAGGCCAGGCCTGGGGGCACATACCTGCCAGCCTGGGCTCTCAGTGGTGGTGGTGGGAGCGTGAGGGGTGTGAACCAATGTTAGTTTGAGGTCAACCTGGCCCCATAGTGAGCTCCAGCCACTCCAATAATATTGGCTACTATTGTCTGAAACCCTGATTTCTTGTTGCATTTGTTGTTTTGCTTTTGTCTCTTTTTGAAAAACAAATGAACAAACATCTGAGTGAGGTGGCACACATTTTTAATTCCAGTAGTAGGGAGGCAGAGGCAGTGTCTCTGTGAGTTCAAGTCCAGCCAGGTCTATATAAGTGAGTTCTAGGATAGTCTGGACTTTACACTGAAACCCTATCATGGCTTTCATTCTTGCTCTTATGTGTAGTGCTCTCTCTCTCCCTCCCACCCCCCTCTCTCTCTCTCTCTGTGTGTGTGTGTGTGTGTGTGTGTGTGTGTGTGTGTGTGTGTGTGTGTGTGTGTGCCCAAGTGAGTGCAGATACCCTCAGAGGCCAGAAGGGGTCAGCAATTCCCCACAGCTGGTGACTATGGGTGCCAGACACCAAACCCATGTCCTTTGAAAGAATAGCAGGCATTCTTAACCACTGAGATCTCCACCCAAGATACAGATGTTTTAAAAAGTATGTGTCACCCTGGGTTTTGTGTATTTCATGTCATACACTTCTTTTACTCGCTTCTATTAAACTAGCAATGCCCTACCCTACAGGATAAATTGTTTTGTATTTTCTCATATATCACATCCAGACCTCAGTTTTCCCTCCCTCCTCCCAGCCCTTCCTCCCCCCTCCCAGCCCCTCCTTCCTCCTCCCAGCTCTTCCTCCCCCCTCCCAGCCCCTCCTTCCTCCTCCCAGCCCCTCCTCCCCACTCTTCTTCCCCAGATCTACTTCTCTGTAGCCCTTCAGGAAGGGGCACGTCTCCCAAGATACCAACCAAACATGACATAACAAGTTACACTAAGACTAGGCACATCCCCTCATATTAAGGGCGGGGAAGGCAATCCAGTAGGAGAAAGAGCCCCAAAAGCAGGCAAACAAGTCAGAGAGAGCTCCCACTCCCACTGTTAGGAGTCCCATAAGAAACACCAAGTTACACACCCATGGCATGCATCAGAGGGCCTAGGCAGACCTGTGCAGGCTCCCTGATAGGCTTCCTCTTATTGAGCTCCTATGAGCCCAGGTTAGTTTGTTCTGTGGGCTGTGTTCTTGTGGTGTCCTTAACCCCTCTGGCTCCTACAATCCTTCCTCTCCCTGCTCCTCAGGATTTCCTGAGCTCTGCCTACTGTTTGGCTGTGGGTGTCTGCATGTGCTCCCATCAGTTACTGGACAAAGACTCCAATGATGAGCATGCTAGGTTCTGGCCTGCGAGTACAATGGAGTGCCATTAGGAATCATTTCATTGACTTTTGGTTTTGTTTTGTTTGTTCACTTATTTATTGCTGGTTGTGTTAGGTTCTATCCTAGCAGCATAGAGTTTTTAAATGTCTTTTAGGAGAGAAAAACAAATCTAGTCAGAAAGCCTCAAATGCCCCCTTCCTCTTCTGCTTTCAGAATTTTTATTTCACAAAATGGCCTTTTCACCTGAACTTTTCATGTTTTTTAAGTAAGTTGTTTCAATAAGAAGCAGCTTAGGCCAGGCATGGTGGCACATGCCTTTAATTTCAGCACTTGGATTTGGTGGCAGTAATAGATGGATCTCTGCCAGCTGGGTCAACAGAGCCGAGTTCCAAGCCAGCCAGGGTTACATAGTGAGACCCTGTCTCAAATTCAAAAAAACAAAACAAAACAAAACAAAACAAGAAAGAATCTGCCTTGGGAATTATTCATGCCTTCTATAAACTTGGGTTTTCCACGGGTAGGAATATGACTCTCACCCTCTAATCATACGTCAGACAAGTCTAACTTAGACAGGAAGTACTGCCTGTAAGAAAGTATTTTATTTCCTGCTGAAAGACAAGAAGCCCTTTTTCAACCTTCTTTTTATGGTGGATTACAGAATACTTCCATTTGCATTACATCATCCGACCCCCACCCTTGCTCTCCGGGAGGCTGGAGATTTTGTTTCCCACACTTTGTGTATCGAACCTTTGATGCTAAGAGCAGTGGCTGGCCACACACCTGGTAGTGGGGTTCAGCATGTAGACAGTAAATAGTAGGCTTTTTGTTTTGTTTTATTTTGTTGCCTAGAGTGTTGAACTGTTGTACTAACAGTTCAAAGAAAAGTTTACATATTATACTGTGCTATGATATTTTGTCATAAAAGTACAGTTTTTGTACCAATACAATGCTGATCACATTTAGGTAAGAGGTCATGCTGGAATTTTACCATTTATATCCACCTGTTCTTATATTTGCAGATTTATACTATAGATGAAGATGAAAAATTAACACCTAGCTTGGAAATTCTCTTACCCCGAGATCTGGCAGATGGATTCGTGAACAATAAGCGAGAAAGCTACAAGTTTAAGTAAGTTCTGTGTCCCTCCTCTTTGTTTACTAAGCAAGTGCTTGTCCTGTGTCAGTTTCTGTTGCCAAAATCATCAGCCCCATTTCTGTGGTGAGCTCAGAAGGTCATTATTGTGGCCACGGTTAAAAGGTAGGTTTCTGTGTTTGAGATTATATCCCAGGGCTGGAGAGATGGCTCTGTCCATAAAGTACTTGCCTTCCAAACCTGGGGACCCGGGTTCAGATCCCTAGAACCCATGAAAAAGCTGGACACAGTAATGCACCCATGAGATCCCAGTGAGAGTAAGATGGGAGGCAGGGAGAGGTGGAACCCTGGAAGCCCATGAGCCAGCCAACCCAGCAAAGTTGCAGGCCAATGAGAGCTGTGTTCTCAAAAAAAATCGGAACGACCCCTGATTATGGGCATGTGAAGCTGTCCTTTAATTCCACAAATATATTGTGAACATGTGCACCCCACACACAAGTGTGCACACATATGAGCACCTACACACCACACATGGATAATAAAGAAGTAACACCCTATAGTATCAGCTTCCAGCTTTAGTGTTATGATTATCTTGCTCTGCTCATTGTGGGTTAGTCCCTCAAGAAATCTACAAATGTGTAGATATTATTAAAGGTTGATGTCATGGTCCAGTCTCTGTGTTACTTAGGTGGGCTGTTTTTGTGTGATATAAATGATACACAGATCTCAGGTGCACAGTACCTGTGATGTCCTGTGAACCATCCACTTGAATCACATCTGTCCTGAAATGAGGTACTCTATAATTCATTCTGAACATTCAATATGTAAAAAATGAAGAGAATATAAAATATCTCAGGAACTTTTTTTTCATATTGATCCCATATTATAGTGACAAAAATTTGAATATATCAGCAATTCTAATTAATTTCCCATCTCCTGTTTTTTTCTTTTATTTTGAACTGTAGCTGGAGCACTTTAAATAACATATATGGATAGTTTTGTATTTCTCTTGGGCAGTGTATTCTTCACTACCATCCTGAGAGATGAAAGCTCCAAGCCAGAAGGACAGGAAAACAAAGTCCTCAAGACAGAAAAGTGCTTGTCTGTTTGAGGACAGAAAGGGGACCATGAGGCTTACAGAGTAAGCAAGGCACAAACAGGAAGAAGACAGGTACAAGGCATAGAGAGGCCAACTTATATAGGAACTTATGAGTGACTGGAGCTGTCACCTCAAATGCCATGGGTAGGAAAGGGGTGATGCTGAGGAGGATGAAGGCATCACATCCCTGTTGCCATAGCGTGGTCCTTGCCGACCTTGCAGTAGGATGGCACTTGCTGTCAAGGCAACACATACTGTAAGGGGGTAAGGAAGACAAGTAAAATAATTGTAAATAATTGGTGGGAAGTGGAGTGTTGAGAAATGTCCATTATATCCTGTTCTGCATCCATGGTTCTTACCAACCTAGGTACTAAACAGAATTAAAACTATCTGTACTGAACACAAACAGGCTTTCCATTAACAGCATAGTATAAAGCTATTCAAACGACATTTGCACTGTGTTAGGTGTTGTGAGAAATCTTCAGAATATATGGAGAGAGGAGCATGAACTGTGTGCAAATGCTCTAAATGATGTAAGATGTCTGCACACCTCCAGACGCGGGTCTGAGGATACCAAGGCTCTACTCTAATTGGATTCTGGGCATTTGGAGGCCAGAGTTGACTGAGTTTGCCAATGAACTCATTACAGAGTAAAACAGAGAGAGAATGATCAAGGGTTCTGGGGAGTTTGGGACTGAGCATTTAGAAGGATGGAGTTGTCATCTTGTGGGGTGAAGAAGGTTTCAAAATAAAGGCTTGAGACTAGGAGATTAGCCCTGTGCAGTTAAAATGGGTTTCAGACAGAGGCCACTCAACATCCTAATGAATGAAAGGACATCTTAGTCCTAGGGAACTCGACGTTCTGTCTCTGTGTGTTGTTGATGGACATGAGGCCTCCGGGTCACATCTTATCTCCATGGCCTCAGCTTAATCTTCATCAGAGTTTGGACTGAACTTGTTGCAGCTGTTCTGAATTCTAGGATTCCCTTTTGGTTCTTCAGAAAACAGCTGGTCAAAGTTCCTGTCCAGATTGTAAAATAACTCTGTTGTGAAAGTGAAATGTTTGGAGATATTTGATGCTCAAACAATGAACTTTGATCTTGAAGTTTCCATCCTGAAGTATGGAGATAATAAAATTATCTCAATTGTTTCTTGTTCCACTATGCTTTGAAAGATCTGGAGATGTAATTTTAAAATTATTAATGGATGTAAAAGTCCCTTAAGTTTTTAAAATTATGTGTATGTGCACATGTACACTGTATTAGGTGTTGTGAGAAATCTGTTTACAGGTGCCCACGGAGGTTAGCAAAGGGCTTTGGATCCCCTGGAGTTGGATTTACAAGTGGTTTCAAGGTTCCCTGAGTGGTGCTGGAAACTGAACTTGGGTCCTCTGTAAGAGCAGCAGGTGCTTTTAGCCTCTTAACCTTAATGGCGGAGCCATCTCTCTAGCCAGAGGGTATCATGCCCCTCCCCTAAGGATTTCAATATGTTTTACAAGTATTGTTCTCAAAGTATATTTCAATCTGATCACAACCTTGGCAGAATGTCTAGCATGTGGGAAGCACTTGGCATGCATTATGGAAATAGGTAAGTAAGTAGATGGCCTGTCCATAATTAACTTTATACAAGGAACCTTTCAGAATATGTTCTCTGGATAACTTGAAGGTACCTGGCACCTCCTGATGTTACAGTGATAGATGTAGTTCCTAGTGCCCAGGGAAATGGGGTGTGGAATGTCATATTGCCTCAAGGTCACCAACAACCAGCTGAGAGAAGCTGGCAGGCCCTATTCATCGGCAGCTTCCCAGAGGCCCTGCTGGATGTCTGTAATCATCACCACCAGGGAAGCACCACCATTCACACATGGCGGCTGTGTGTTCTGTGGACGTCTTGCCATGCTGGTGTTCAGATCCAAGGCTGTGGTTCTCCCGTAGGTTTGAAGGAATGGTCCAGGCACACCAACAGCAATGCTACCCTCTCATATCTACTGCTGCCTCCTAAGTCCTTAGACTCCTGATTCTCAACTTGTGAACTGTGACCCCCATGGGGCTGAATGGCCCTTTCCAAGAGGTTGCTAAGACCACCAGAAAATACATATATTTATATATGTATATAGCAAAATTACAGTTATGAAGTAACAAGATTGTTTTAGCGGTGGGGGTCATCACTGCATTAGGAAGGTTGAGAACTCTTCTTTAGACTATCTCGCCATTTGCTCATCTCAAATGAAGGTTGATAAGCCCTCGGGGTCCTTGGAAATTGATATTGGTCTGTGATGATAAATGTCTTTCTATTTTATGTTTCTAATCTACCTCTGGGCATCCATCTGTACTTCCCAGTAGGAAAACTCTCTTTTATGTCATCTGTAGTTCCGCCACTTCAGTTAAATGTGGCCAGCTGACTTGACAGTAGTCAGGCATGCTGACCAGAGATCCAAAGCCACTATGAAAGCTGCTTAAGATGCCCTCAAAAGTTTTGCTTGAGTTTTTACCTTAAAGTCTGTATCTGCTCCACTTTTATTTTGAAACATGTAAGGCTGGGAAGAGGTTTCAGTTGGCAGAGTGCTTACTTGGTAAGTGTGATAACCCGTGTTGGATCCCCAGAACCTACATTTTAAAAGTCAGATTGGAAGATATGCCTATAAACCAGGACCAGGGAGAGAGAGGCACTGGGACTTGGTGGCCAGACAGCTTAGCTGGCTCGGTGAGCTCCAGGCCACTGGGAGACACTGTCTTTAAAACAAAAGGTGGATGAAACCCAAGGAAAGACACCAACATTGTCTTCTGACCTCTGTGCATGCACATGTGCAGAGAGGGGGGCCAGGAGAGAGAGGGAGAGAAGGAGAGAGGGAGAGGGAGCGGCAGAGGGAGGAGGGGGAGGGGAAGAGGGAGAGGCAGAGGGAGGAGGGGGGAGGGGAAGAGGAAGAGGGAGAGGGAAGAGAGGGAGAGAGGCAGAGACAGAGGGAGCAGGGGGAGAGGGAGAGGGAGGAGGGGGAGGGGAAGAGGGAGAGGGAATGGGGAAGAGGGAGAGGGAATGGGGAAGAGGGAGAGGGAGAGGCAGAGGGAGGAGGGGGAGGGGAAGAGGGAGAGGGAGAGGGAGTAGGGGGAGAGGGAGAGAGAGAAGGAGAGGAAAGGGAGAGAGAGGGAGAGAGAGAGAAGGAGAAGGAGAGAGAACAGGGGGAGAGGGAGAGGGAAAGGGAGAGGGAGCAGGGGGAGGGGGAGAGAGAGGAGGGGGATGGGGAGAGGGAGAGGGGTGAGTTTACATGGAAACTGACACAGGCCAGCCAGTGCTCTGGGGAAGGTCCTCCTTTAATGTTTCAGTGGGTGCTGAACTTACAGCAGGAGAAGAGCTTATGTCACCCGGTGTCCTGCTGTGCTGGTAATCCTATACCAAACTTAAGAGTGATTCTGCAAGATGGAACTGGCACTCTGTCACCTCCTGGAACGGAATGAGACCTGGCTTTATAGGACACAGCAGTCTTTTCCCTGATGCTCTGATGAGACCTGGCTTTGCAGGAGACACCACCCAAAGCTGGAGTGAGTGTCGTAGGAGGAGGTGGCTGATGCCTGGGTAATAGCGTTCCAATGCTTCCATTCAGGGATTGCACAGTTCACGCTTGCAGTCTTCCTGAGCCCAAGGGCCTTCACTTCCTGTTCTTGGGTTTCCAACTCTGGTACTGCTAGAGGTTTGACTCTGACACTAGCCACAGACACTGTCCTGTTGTGGAATGTTTGTTCAACTAGGTAAAGATGTGTTACATTTTTTTATGCTGCTTTGTTTAACTGTGTAAAGATGTGATGCTGTTTTACCTTGCCTAAGGCACCGGATTAGTCTAATAAAAAGCTGAACAGCCAATAGCTAAGCTGTAGAGGGACTGGGGGAGTGGCAGGCAAAGAGAATCAGTAAGGAGGAGGAATCTAAGCTTGAGAGCAAAGGAGGAAGAAAGGAGATGCCTGGGGCCAGCTAGCCAGGGAGCCCCCAGCCAGGCAGACAGGGAAGAAGCAGGAAGGTAGGACACACAGAAGGAAAGGTAAAAAATCCTCAAGGCAAAACATAGGTGAAGAGAAACAGGCTTAATCAAGTTATAAGAGCTAACTAGAAATCAGCATAAACTAAAACCGAGAATTCATATCTAATAAGAAGCCTCCATGTCATGATGAAGGGGCTGGCAGTCTGAGAAAGCCTGCTACACTGTCCCTCTTGAGAGCTAAAAACACACAGTTTATTATGTGGTTCAAAGCTGGGGTGACTTTTTTCAGAGGGGGACAATTGTTCAGATCTTGTCAAAGCCATACTGTTTACTCACCATTTGTGAGCAGGAGTACAATGACACAGTGTGGGGTGACAGGGTAAACATTGTGTTAGGTTAGCTAAGCCCAGCGACATCAGCGTGGGGACATTTACAAAGGTGTTTATGAGAACAAGATTCATTAATCCAATAGTATTTGAAATAGTTTTGAGATAATTACCATTTTCACATTGCAGATTTCAAAGGATATTCGACCAAGATGCAAAGCAAGAGATCATTTTCGAAATCATTGCCAAACCAGTCGCTGAGAGGTAGGACATCCCAGACTCTGTTCGGTGGGTTTGTGGCTTCTCATCTTGTCTTAGTCTTCTCCTCAGGGAATTGTGCTCATTTGTTTCCATGTATCAATCACACACTCTGGCTTCAGGGTGTGAAACAATGGTGATGGCATTAATTATTCATTTCAATAGCTGCTTGTTTTGGACTCAGCTTATGCGCCTCCAAGCAAACCAGAGATGCAGCTGGAATGGCTTTTCTTAGTCTCAATTTAAAAGGTCCCCTGTAGGCGGGAGCAATGACTGGAGGGTGGGTTAAGAGATCACACTGCAATTGCAAAGACCAGGGTTCAGTCCCCAGCACCTACACAGCAGCTCACCTCTTATAACTCTAGCTCTGGGGTCCTAACTCCCTCTTCTAGCCTCCAAGGTCACCTGCATACCTGTGTACATACTAACATGCAGGCACATACACACAAACACATAAAGAAATCCTTTAAAAGGTTCCATGAAGTAAGGATTATGTAGACTGGCACTGTTCAAGGTGGTAGGAATCAAGATGGTTTTCTTCAGTATTTCGTTTATTATTACTATTGTTATTTAATTTTCATGTGTGTCTATGTGGTGGTGGTGGTGGTGGTGGTGGTAGGTGTGTGTGTGTGTGTGTGTGTGTGTGTGTGTGTGTGTGCGCTTATCAGATTTGATAGTGTGGAAATCAGAGGTCACTGGAGGTCAAAATGGAGATGTCTATCTCAATAGTTTTACTGCCTTATTTTTTTATTTAAATTAGAAATAATCTTATTTTATATATCAATCCCAGTTCCCTCTCCCTCCCATTCTCCCACTGACCCTCATCCCATTCCTCTTCTGCTCCACAGAAAGGGTGACACCTTCTATGGGGGATCATCAAAGTCGGTCACATCATTTGGGGCAGGGTCTAGTCCCTCTCCCAGTGTCTAGGCTGAGGGAGTATCCCTGTATGCGGAATGGGCTTCCAATGTCCATTCTCCTATACTAGGTATAAATGCTGTTCCATTACCAAGGGCCCCATAGACTGCCCAGGCCTCCTAACTGTCACCCATGTGCAGGGGGCCTGGTTCCATCCTATGCTGGTTTCCAAGTTATCAATCTGGGGTCCATGAGCTCCCCCTTGTTCAGGTCAACTGTTTATGTGTTTTCCCCCAGCCTGGTCTTGACCCCTTTGCTCATCCCTCTTCCCTCTCTGCAACTGGATTCCAGGAATTCAGCTCAGAGTTTAGCTTTACACCTCTGCTTCTGCTTCCATCAGCTACTGGATGAAAGCTCTATGGTGGCATATAAGGTAGCCATCAATCTCTGCTGTATTTTTTTAGGATAGAGTCTGGCACTGAGCCTGAAGTTGACAATGTCAGTAGGGATGGCTGTCCAGTGAGCACCCAGGAGCTGCCTGTTTCACTCTCAGTGGTGGGGTGAAAGCACTCTCAGTGGTGGGGTGAAGCATCACTGCCATGCCAGGCTTTCCCACGGAGTGCTGGGAATCTGAGTCCAGCCCTTCTTATGAGGCAAACTGAGTCGTTTCCTCCACCTCTCAGTATTTCAAACTAATGACTAGATGGACAAAGGAAGAATAAGGTTAAAAGATGACACTCAGGAAGCCCAATGATGGTTGGATCTGTCAAAGTGGTCCTTACTGTGTAGAGTCATATGTTACAGTATACCTGCAAATGAAGCTCTTAATCAGTTTAGATATTAAAAGGCAGAGTCAGATGTAGAGGGAAATGCTTAGAGATCAGAGAGAAGGAGCAAGCCACAGCACTCCTTACCTCCTAAGCGTCTCGGCAGACAAGAGAGCAATTTCCTGTTTTCCCTGCTTATATCCTGTTTCTGCCCAGCTACGTCACTTCCTATCTGTCTGTACAGACCTCCAAACCTCTATGGTTAGCTAGTGGCAAGCTCCATTCTCTGACCCCCAGACAGGCTCTATTTGTGCAGGAGAGATGTCACCACATGTCCCCACAGCTCCAGGATGGTGACTGCAAAGGATGGCATTTGCATGATGGTGCTGGGAAGTCAGCTGCAAACACACTGATGTGTCTTGGCAAAGTCTCCTCTGGTCTTGGTCACTGGTTCTCAACCCGTGGGTGGCAACCCCTTCGGCAAACCTCTCTCTCCAAAGTATCTGCATCATGATTCATAATGCTAACAAAGCTACAGTTAGGAAGTAGCATCGAAACAGTAAGCTATTAGAATGGTTCCGTAACCGCCCATCGTGACAGCTAAGATGAAAAACTATCTCTGCTAAGTGAGCCAGTTTTTTAGTTTACTAGTCCATGTCACTTTCTTCGGACACTGGGGGAAACCCATTGTTGCTCCTTGTCCCTCGCACGTCTCCATTACGGATCTCGCCTAATGCCCCGACCCGCGGGGGGCCTAGTTATTCGTGGGTCGAGGTGGGCTAGAACCTGAAAATAATGGGAGAGAAAGAAGGAAGGAGACCAAGCAGTGCATTTGTCAAGGTCTAACTTTATTGATGTAAAATGGGTTTTTAAGGCAAAGCTGGGAGGAAATGGGGAGGGGTAGCAAGCAGGGAGGAAATGGGGAGGGGTAGCAGGTAGGGAGGAAATGGGGAGGGGTAGCTTCTGCTAACTCTGGGGTCCTGGTAATTATCCCAGACAGTAAACACCAGACAGTAAACGGCTGCTTATCTTAGTTCCTGGGCCAGTCCCATCTCAGTTCCGGGCACTCAGTACCTGGAATGAGTGGAAGAGGCTACCTGTTAAGCAGGTTCCTGTATACCAGGATAAGGCTCAATTAAGAGGTCTAAGGTGTAAGCAATTCTGCAAGAGAATGTCACTCAAGGTCGGCTCCCAACAGCCTAAGGCAATCTCTTTCCATCTCATACAGTTTCCCTTCGTTTCTAAAATACAACCATAAAGGCTTTACGTATTTCTTCTATACCCACAGCCATGGATTAAATTCAGGGTTAACCAGGCTGGAATTGTACTCCTTCCAGTAATTGTTAGATTAGCTTATTTTTCTTTCAGAGCAGTAGTTTAACTTGCATTTAACTGTAAGAAGTTATATGTATGTGTAGATACCTATAGAAGACAGAAGTGGGCATTGGGTTCCCTGAAACTGGAGGTCCAGATGGTTATGGGCTGCAGTGTAGGTGCTGGGACCCAAACCCGGGTCCTCTGCAAGAGCAGGGAGTGCTCCTGACCATTGAGCCATCTCTCCAGCCTCTAGTTTCACTTGGAAACTTCTTCACTCATTCATGGCGGGAAACTTGTCTTCCTCCTTTACTGACTTCCCCCATCTCCACTCCCCACTTGGAGCCTCTGCCTCTTCCCTCAGCTTTTCTTTATCTAAATCTATACCGGAAGCTGATGCATTCACAGGTAATTCCAAGATGTCTCTAGCCATTCCAGTTTGTCTTACTGTCCTTCCAAAGAATGGTAGACAGGCAAGGCCAGCAGAAGCAAGGCCTAGGAATGCCTTCCTGCACGGGTGGACAGCGATGGACAGCAGCTGGAAAGGCTTTCATACTAGTGCTGGGCCTTGTAACCCACTGCCACTAGCACAGCCATACTTAAGACACATGTTAAATACCTGGAGTGTGGCTGGGTACACCAATGAGTTTTTTCAGTTCCTTGTCACCTGCAGATCCAAATCTTCACCTGGAGCGTGAGCGTGCCTGATAGGCTTTCTGTCCTCTGTGAATGTTGGGCGTCCCGTGAGTCCTAGGTCAGAATTCACAGCGTATTCTTCTCTAAGTAGCAAACCCTAAGTAGTACTTAGGGTTGTCAGCTAACAGTAAGAATACACTTATGTGTGCACCGGAGTGCTTTGACAACTTCAGCGCACTGTCATGAGGAGTCTCACTCGGCTGATGAAGGAATCTCAGAGGGTGCTTTGGTGGGAAGCCAGGACGCTGGGCATCTGATGCAGTTTTCCCCGACCACGCAGTTATGAAGCTGTGGATGTAAGATGAGAGTCTACCTCTTCCTGTGACTTGACATTTGCGTTGCTTTAATCGCACTTATCATCTGGCACCCTTGCTAACCTCATGGATGCCATTCATGTTACAGAAAGGTCATTTTGTCCAACCTCATCCCACCTCCCTCTCAGCATCAGTCAACCACGTCACTCAACTCCTTGCCCTTGAGAAAGGGAAGACTAAGATAAGCATATATCTGGGGCAGACTGTTTGGGGGTGGGGGAGCAAATTTCCCTGTAACTTCCCAGTTTCTGGACTTCCCTTCCTGTGATACAAGTGTCTGCAGTCTCCGATAGCCCTATCAACCACAGTTCTGTTTACTCAAATGTCATTTTTTTCCATTTGCCCTTAAAATGTATAAATGCTCTCAGAAGAAAATAATTATACCACATACATTAAACTTTAGCCATCTTTCATTTGGTGAAATTAATTAACTGAGTTATTAGCTAATAATTCATTTTGAGACAGAGTCTCACTACATAGCCTCGGCTGTCCTGGAACTCTTTGTAGACCAGGCTGGTCTCAAACTCAGAGATCTGCCTGCCTCTGCCTCTGCCTCTGCCTCTGCCTCTGCCTCTGCCTCTGCCTCTGCCTCTGCCTCTGCCTCTGCCTCTGCCTCTGCCTCTGCCTCTGCCTCTGCCTCTGCCTCTGCCTCTGCCTCTGCCTCTGCCTCTGCCTCTGCCTCTGCCTCTGCCTCTGCCTCTGCCTCTGCCTCTGCCTCTGCCTCTGCCTCTGCCTCTGCCTCTGCCTCTGCCTCTGCCTCTGCCTCTGCCTCTGCCCTCTGCCTCTGCCTCTGCCTCTGCCTCTGCCTCTGCCTCTGCCTCTGCCTCTGCCTCTGCCTCTGCCTCTGCCTCTGCCTCTGCCTCTGCCTCTGCCTCTGCCTCTGCCTCTGCCTCTGCCTCTGCCTCTGCCTCTGCCTCTGCCTCTGCCTCTGCCTCTGCCTCTGCCTCTGCCTCTGCCTCTGCCTCTGCCTCTGCCTCTGCCTCTGCCTCTGCCTCTGCCTCTGCCTCTGCCTCTGCCTCCTGGGATTAATGGTACACCTGGCATCATTCAGTAACTGTTAGCAAATTGCTAATGATGTGTCAGGTGCAGGCTGTAATTCTAGCTCCTGGGAGGCTGAGGCAGGAGTTCACTAATTGGAGGCCAATGTGATCTATGGGGATAGAGACAAACACATATATAGATGATTAAAAAGAAACCCGTGAAGTCTTACACAAACCCTAACAAGTCTCTGTTGATGTCTCCTTCCTAAGGAGGCACACCCTGGCCTCCTTGTAAAAGCTGCGTGCCCTCCCTCACCACCACTTCGCTCCTGATGCCCTTCCCATGCCTGACGCCCATTGTATCCACAGCACTCGTCACCTGGAACGTTGCCCCCTCGTACAGTGTCTGTTATTCGCGGTCTGTCACCTCTTCTCTTCTGCTCCCTGTGATTTCCAGGCACCTGTTGCAGTCACCTCCGTGGGTGTCCAGCAAGCATCTGTGGAATTAGTGATGTCTGAAACAGTTAGACAAACACACGGTTTGTAGTCCAGCCCAAGTTGTACATTAATAGCAACGCAAGGCAGTGTTCACAGCTAACGCTTTTGTGTTTTGCTTATTTTAATTAACAGAAATTACCCTTGTGGAGCCATGCACTGGCCATGTGCTCATCGGGATGTTTTGTCATTGTTGCACATTTTGAGCCATAAAGGACTTTCAGAATGCTGAAAACTTGCTTATAAAAATGAAACGGCTTAAACAAACCTCCCAGGGCCTTAATTCATATTTACTTGTTGAGAATATTTATTTCTAGGCTGCAGAGAGAGCTCGCTGTTTAAGAGCACTTGCTGTTCTTGTAGAGAACCAAAATTCACTTCCCAGAATCAGCATGGCGTCTCCCAACAGCCTCTGATTCCTGCTCTTGGGGATCCTGTGCCCTCTGCTGGCCTTTTGGGGCAGTGCACACATATGCACATACACAGATATACATGCCTACACATAATTAAAAGTAAATATTTATTTTGTTTAAAGGGCCTTTATCTCTTCTGAGGCCCCATTTTGCTGTGTTAACAAGTACAGTGCAGTTTTGCTGGAGTGTTGTCACTTCTCCAACTTTGGGTCCCTACCTGGATGTATTATGTTTGTTTTCCTGGATATTTTGTGTTAAGGATTTGTTGACCTTAACATTTTCTTTGGTCCATATATCTATTTCCTCTCGTGCATCAATGTTTTATGCTTATTTTCATTCATAGCTAAGTGTCCTGCACCCATGGCTCTTTAGGGATCCACATGCATCGTCACTAACCTGTGCCCATTCCCAGGCAGCAGAATTCAGACCGTCAGCGTTCCCTTTCTCTGCTGTAATAGGTGTTACTTTATCATCATCAAGTTTTCCTCACCTTAAGACAAAAATCAGATCATTATTTTATAGGAAAAATCTGTCATATACAAAAATCCCCCAAACTGTGGGCTGGGGATAGAATTCAGTGAGAGAACATTTGGCTGTCATGTATGAGCCCCTACATTCAATTCTCAGCAACACACACACACATACACACACACACACACACACACACACACACACACACACGTTATGTACTTTAACTGTATAGACTTGCATTTGCATATGTGTGTGTGTGGTATGTGTGTCTGTGGTATGTATGTATGCATATGTGTGTGTGTGAGTGGTATGTATGTATGTATGTGTGCATGTGTATGTGTGTGGTATGTGTGTGGTATATGTGAATTATGTGTGTGCATATATGTTTGTGTATGTCATGTGTGTGTGCATGTCATGTGTGTGTGCATGTGTGTGTATATGTCTGTCTGTGTGTGCACGGGTATGTTTGAGTGTGGGTATGTGTATATGTCTATGTGTGTTTGGGGGTGTGTGGTGTATGGTGTAATGCATTTATATGTGCTGCTGTATGTGTGTGTGTGTGTGTGTGTGTGGTAGGGTGTATGGTGTGATGAATGTGTGCATGCGTCTATGTGTGTATGTGTGGTGGGGTGTGTGGTGGGATGCATTTGTATGTGTTGCTGTACATGGGTACACATGAATATGGGGTTAGAGAATGACATTTGGTGTCTTCCTCTTGCTCTCCACATTACTTTTTGAGATGGAATCTTCCACTGAACCCATAATTAACCTGCTGGCTAGACTAGTTGGCCCAGGTATCCTCCTCCCTCAGCTCTACCCAGTACTAGGCTTACCCCCATGCCTGGAGGTCTACATGGATGCTGTGCTCTAAACTTAGGTTACATAATTCTAGGTCATCCTAGTCCTGTTTCTAACACCCCACTGTTGATAATGGCAACAATAATAACAATAGAAGCTGAATGACTACAGAAGGAACATCTGGTCAGTGAGGCCTGTGCGTATAATTGATGGGCAGGAGACAGACACTGTCAGAGGCCCATCTCCAGCGAATATGACAGTTTAACATTAGCCATTACATTGAGAGTGGGAGCAACTGCGGACCTTTAAGCTCCTCACACGAGTGATTCTGCCAGTGGCCAGAAGGTTCCCAGATCAGGTGCATCCCACACTGACTCCATCTGGAAGTCATGAGATCAGAAAGCCCTGCCCCTCTGTCATCTAAACATGCGTCTGTCCCTCCACAGCTTGCTTGTCCTTCCTCTCACCTACATTTACTGAGGTGGCTTCTGCCTTTGGTGCTGTTTGCTCTTACAAACTTGCCTGTTCAGGTTCCAACTGGGATTGTAAGCAGTCTTAGTAAGCAGTCGCATGGGAGGTCAATTAGATGTGAATTGCTTGTAAACACATTGCAATATACTAAAAATTACTCAGCCACTCAGCGTGTATCTCGGATGTGAATTTAAATGGTGACCCTGCATTTTCGCCACCCTTGCCCTTTGATCTTGTCTCTATGCATTTTGTTGTTAACATGCCAATCTTCATCAATGGGCTAAGCCATGCAGATAATGTCCTCGCTCCAAGGCCGTGTTCCCCTTTGCCCGCATCTGTCCTCCTCTTGATTTCCCAGTGCAACTGAGTATCCCTCTCCCGCTCCATTCGTCCCTGCCCCAGGCAGACAGGGTTTATGCTTGTCACTCTGAGGCTAATTCGAGGCTTTACCCTCATCCTCAATATTCAGCCCAGAACTTCTTAAATTTGGGTGGAGCCCTCATGCAAGGTCATGGGACTGACAGGGAGAACTGTGGGGAAACTGGCAACAGTAAAATATTGCGAGTACACCACAACAAAAAGTTAGGTAACTCGAAATCAAATGTTTAGGGATTCTGACATGTGTTGGCCTGTGTTACAGTTCACGATTAAACTGCAGCCCCGTGTGCTGTGTCCCCAGACTTCAGTACAGCCGCTTGTCCTGCAGCATGTGGCTCCTGTACAGCCTGTGGTCTGATCCCAAAGCGTGGGCCTGCTACCCCATATGTGTCCTCAGGCCACTCAGTGAACAAATGCTTGAGTGTAGGTTATACACTGTAAGATTGTAACTAAGCATCAAAACCTTCTGCTCTTAGAAAAAACAGTGCTTTCACTACTGGAATAAAGCCTTTAAACCTTTCCCTGTTGTCATTCTTCAGCATGGCGGTGAGCGTTTGTGTGCTATTGAATTAGACTTGAGTTTCATAAAAATAAGTCATTAGGTGAATTTTAGCTAGGGATTAGGAACAAATTTCCCACAATGTCTAGAATGCCTCTAACCATACTTAGATCATTTTGAACTGCGTATTTATGCCATGGTATCCTCAGCACTGATGATCATCCAGTCAATCGATATATGGAAATCCCTGAAAGCCACTGAAGATCTCTATCCTGAAGTCCCAGACACCCAGCCAAGATCTAATCATCATATAAAGTTCCACAAGCACATTCCTTGCATTTGTATGCAAATATGACTTTTGACTGTGCAGAATAATTGTTCTTAATTTACTTTCTGGAGGCTGTTGAGGTGACTCAGCAGGGAAAGGTGCTTGTCAAGCAAATCTGGGAGCCAGCAGCGATCCGTGGATCATCTGTGGAGAGAGAGTTCACTCCACGAAGATGCCTTCTGGCTTTCACACTCAGGCCACACACACACACACACACACACACACACACACACACACACACACACACCACACATACACATACAGACACACACACACACCACACACACACACACATACCACACATATACATACAGACACACACACCACACACACACACACACACATACACACCACACATACACACCACACACACACATACAGACACACACACACATACCACACACACACTACACACACACATACACACATACCACACATACACATACACACACACACACCACACACACACATACCACACATACACACCACACACACACACACAGACACACACACAGACATACACACACATACCACACACACACTACACACACACACACATACCACACATACCACACATACAGATACACACACACACACATACCACACATACACACCACACACACATACCACACATACCACACATACAGATACACACACACACACATACCACACATACACACCACACACACACACCACACACACACACACACACACACACACACAGACACACACACAGACACACACACACACACACATACCACACACATACTACACACACACACATACCACACATACCACACATACACATACAGACACACATACCACACACACACACACACACACACACACACACACATACACCACACACACACACACACACACACACACACACACACACACACACACACACAGTGACACTCTCCTGCAAAAATAAAACCCAGGGCTGGGTTTCAGCACAATTCCCATGGCTACCCTGTACATCATGTCTTTGTAAAAATGTTTTCTGTGAATAGAATACACTGTCCATTCCCTTCTGGGATCCTTGCTAATAAATGCTTTACAGGGAGCAGTCAACTGCCCTTCAGCTGTAAATGGTATTTTCATTCCGTGGAAGAGGAAAGTAAAATGGAGCAATGCTAAGAGGCCTGCCCTGCAAAGGTCACATAGTTAAAATGTGACAGAGCCGGGATCCCAGCTCAGCAAGGCTGACTTCAGCAGCACGTTTGGACCCACCAGGCTGTACCACCCTATGATGAGCAGGAAAGTCACGTGCTGCTGTTTGGGAAAACAGTTACCTGAAAGGGTATATCAAAACGATCCCTGCTGATGACAGGTACGAGCTAATCAGCCCACGTCTTCTCCACCCCGTGCTTTTCTCTACATACTTCAAAGGGCATCCATTCTTTTTTCTTGTCCAGGAAGCAGGAGTGATACTCTTTGATCTTTGGAAATAAGAAGTTCAAATCCTCCTTACTCGCAACCATCCTAGAGAATAGTCCTATGCTTCTCTGAACCCTCCGAGCCTTCAGTTAGCTCCATCCTCCATCTGCGCTGGAGAGTTCAGCCTTAGCAGTTAGGGTTCACTTTTCCTGGCAGCTTAGTGTGGCATGTTTTGGGGCCTATCTGTTGAGTTCCTGCAGTGGTCCCCACACTCTGTCTTGCTCCGTACTTCTTGCTGGGGTCTGTGTCTCTCTGCCCTGCCCTGCCCTGCCATTGTCCAGCATGTCTGAGGCACAGCCTGTTACATTTTCTGCCCTTGTGGTTTTCACTGCAGCGCTACACTTGGCCAATACACGTGTGCAGTGTATTGTTGATCACAGACTCCAAACACCATGGCTGCCACACTGTGCTGTGTGGGCTGGCTTGCTTGGTAGGTGACACCTTTTCCGAGGTGTCTATCAGAAGCCTGTCTTCATGTCTCTGTTTTTTAGCTGCCAGTAAAGATGAAACTCCATTTGGGTCCCTTTCGAACCTTTGGATCATTATAATGCCTCAGACTAAGACTGAAAACCATATGGACCTTTACTATACCCTACCTTTAACATGCAATTGCATTCCAGAATCCCAAAGGAGGTCCATGACTTGAAGCCCTGTTAAAAAGAGCACACATAAGCAGGGCAGTGGTGTCACACACCTTTAATCCTAGCACTCAGGAGGCAGAAGCAGGAGAATCTCTGGGAGTGAGTTGGTGGTCAGCCTGGTCCATGGTGTGAATGCCACAATAGCCATGGCTACACAGAGAAACCCTGTCTGGAAAACCAGAACAAAAGCCAAAACAAACCATAGCACTTGTAACTGAAGCTGTCTATCGTTGGTGTGGCTATTCTGGAACGAGGTCTGGGGGAAGGTCGAAGTTCCTCTGCCACACTTGCTGTCTGGAATCCTTTTTGATATCGATTTAGCTGCAGCTAAAACAGCCAAAGCAGAGAGAGCTCTTGACCAGAAACTCAAATCTGCGAGTTCAAAAAAGCACATCTCTCTCCTCAAGCCAGCTGCCTGGCTCTTGTGCTTAGGATTTCTTCTGAAGAAGCTGCCTGAGGACCACAGGAGAAGCAGCCTACTTAAAGCTCTTGGCTTTATCACATGGTCTGCATAATTAACATTGAAGAGAAAATATTGTTACGTTCATTTTTAAAGGGTTGCTCAAACCAAAGGGCATATTCTGGTTATGTCTACTTCACAGGTACTCTTCCTGGAAAAATTTTTAAAAATGTAATGGTTGGTATCTTTTGTTTAAGAAACATTACCATTTTGTGTAATTAGAGATCCAGACAGATCTATCAAGCTAAGCCCCTTACAAAATATGGTTTATTCCATTGTCCTGGAGAAGATTTAAGATTAAGATGTCATGCTGAGCCATTTTGTTTACTTTCATGAGAAATCTCTTTCATCTTCCATCCAAATAAGAAAGGATGTTTAAGTCCAGAGATGTTTTACAATTCATCCCTCATTATAAAAGAACACAATTTTTTTAAAAGAGGTAGTTCTTAAAAATGAGTTAAGATAAAAATTGATTTATGTAGTAGATGGCTACATTGTGTTCATTAAAAACTTCAGTGTCTTGGAGGAAAGTATACATTCCTCTAGATGCCTGGAAAGCTGACGGAGCCGTAATCCTTCAACTCAACGCCCATAGCTACCACCAGCTCCAACTGCAGCACCCAATGTGCCCAATGTGGGGTTTGAGCCATGATCAAGCATCCCTCTGCTTCCACCCATGCCGAGCACCCTGGGTAAGCCAGGTCATCGATCCTGTCCATGTCAGCATCTGGCCTGCTGAGAATGGCTGGAGGAAGGATGTCCTGCTCAGTGGTGGCCTCAGATGGGCATGCACGGCACATGATACAGTTCTTCCCACATCTCTGCAGCTTGCTCACTTTCTCGCTCTTGATTGCTTCCCAATAATGTCTCTAGGCTCTGGAGTCTAGAGCCTGCGACACCCTCTTCTCTTTCACACAGTTTCCTTGAGGAGATATACCTGGTCAGCTCAGCCCTGCCTCCTGCCACCACCACATTGTGGCTTCCTACCACCACAGTAGCCCGAGTCACAGCGCCCAGGGTTGATTTCCTGAGGCCTTGACTTGCCTTCCCAGCTATAGCACATTTGTTGTTTTCTTCTTTCCACAGCATCAGCATCAACGTCTTGAGGCTTTGAGGACCAGAGTTCAAATGATGCAATATCAAAGAGACAAGTTTGGTACCAGATTAATCTTGTCAGTTTGACTAGATATCTAGGACCACCCAGAAGCACACTGCTGATGGTGCCTTTTAAAAAACCAAACACAAAGATTTGGTTCTATCATGTTGCTTGTGTGTATGCATGTGCATGTGTGCAAGTGTGTGTGTGTGTGTGTGTGTGTGTGTGTGTGTGTTCAAGCTGGAGCGGTGTGTGTGTGTGTGTGTGTGTGTGTGTGTGTGTGTGTGTGTGTGTGTGTGTGTGGTGGGGTACATAAGTGCGGGTACCTGCAGAGCTTAGATGTGCTGAAGTTACAGGCAATTGTGAGCCACCTTCCTCTGAAGATCGGCCTGCATTCTTACAACCTAGTCATCTCTCCAACCCTCTATGTGCTTCCTAAGAGGTTCAATTGAGAGGGAAGACCCACCCAGAATGTAGGCAGCACCATCCCACTGGGGGTCTAGGAATGAATACAATTTGGAAAAAGAAGTGTGCAGATTGAGCCTCAGCATTCCTGGGGACCCACCTCCTGGATGTGGGGTTACATTGTTCTCTAGCCATGGTGGTGTGATGATTGCATCCCATCAAATGGTGAGCCAAAGGAAGCCCTTCCCCCTCAAATTACTTATCATCACTGATTTGGCCACAGCAAGAAGAAAGGTCACCATATAGCTTCCACAGAGGAAAAATGCTGCCCTGTGGTATCTGACTGACTGTCGGCTCAGGTGCACGAACACAGGCATCCTTGTGTGCTGGCACCTGGTGCCTGGCTCTAAAAGTCCTTTGGATGGTTGTCTCTGCTGTGAACTTGCTGTCTCTCCACCACTGCCATTTCAAGGTGTCCCGCCCCTGGGGGTAGAACAAGTGCTGAGCAGTAAACAGAATTCTCTAGAAAGGCACAGTGAGATATCTCATGTTTGAGAATGTAAACTTAGGCATCAGCACACACATACACAGCACGGCTTTCCACACAAGTAGGTACTATGTGTACCATATTAAAAGATGGCTCCTTTGTGTTTGTGCTTGTGTGTGGACATATAATTGGATATGCAAGCTAATATTAGAGCCAAGCGTGTCTTCACAAAGATGCTAGCTGTAAATTTAGCCCATTATATTACTTCAGTACACATTTGCTTATTTACTTTTCCATTTAGGAGGCTGCTGTCATTTGTTTGTGGAACATAAGCATACATACAAATTCCCTTTTTGTCTCCCATGATGACAGAAGGAACTGAGACCTTGTATGATTTATTTTTTCAGTAGTCAGTAGACGCCACAGTGTTCTATTATAAAATCTCCAGAAGAGTTTCATGTTGACTTTCTTCAAAGCTGTCCTTTTGCTTGTCCTCCAAGCCCAACAGTGCTCAGACACATCTGGGGGTTGGGGACAGTTGTTGTCTGGGGGTTGGGGACAGTTGGCAACTAAGATTCAGGGACAGTTGGCACCTGAGGGCTGGAACAGTTGGCATCTGTGAGTTGGGACAGTTGGCATCTGGGGGTTGGGGAAAGTTGGCATTGAGGGTTGGAAAAGTTGTCGTCTGAGGGTTGGAGAAGGTTGGCATTTGGGGATTAGGACAGTTGGCAACTGAGGTTTGGGGACAGTTGGCATCTGAGGGCTGGAATAGTTGACATCTGGGGGTTGGGGACAGTTCATCTGAGGGTTGGAACAGTTGGCATCTGAGGATTGGGGACAGTTGGCATCTGGGGGTTGGGGACAGTTGGCATCTGGGGGTTGGGGACAGTTGGCATCTGAGGGTTGTGGACAGTTGGCATCTGAGGGTTGGGACAGTTGGCATCTGGGGGTTGGGGACAGTTGGCATCGGAGGGTTGGGACAGTTGGCATCTGAGGGTTGGAACAGTTGGCAACTGAGGGTTGGGGACAGTTGGCATCTGGGGGTTGGGACAGTTGGCATCTGAGGGTTGGGGACAGTTGGCAGGCATCTGGGGGTTGGGGATAGTTGGTTAGGACAGTTGCTGTGTGGGGTTCTAAGATGGATCTTTGTTACTGAGTAAAATTCTGTGGTTTTGGCTCAGGAGAGTTAGTACAGTATTTTGGGTTGGTTTTCTTAGGTGCCCTTGGGCCCCACCCACAAACTTCTTTTCCGGGTTAGCTTCAATCTTACCTACCCCACACCAAACTCAAAGTTGGAGTTTACACCTCAAGCTGGCACTCATCTTAGAGCTTTACCCAGTTTTGAAAAATAATCATTAACCGCAGCTGAGATCTCCAAGGTCATCTGACTACACCACCCTAATGTATTATCTAAAAGATCAATTGGAAGGTGTTTAAGGTTTTTGATTGCTGAGTGGCATCCCAGCAGGCTTCTGTATTTGTCCTTAGTCTTGAGACTGCTGGTCCCATGGTCCAAGTTTCCCATGTCCATCAATACAAACCTTTTGTTTGGTCCATCTAGAACCAATGGAGATCCACTCAAGTCTCTGTCACTGTGCCTCCCTCCTCTTGTGACTCTGTCAGCTTCTGCTTTGTGAATTTGGAGACTCTGCTATTAGTTTGGAATCATCTCATCTTCCTGAGAATGTTTCCTTTAGCCTATATGTTACAGCAGGTTTCCCCGCCGGCTGCCGCCGGTTCTGCCGCCATTGTCCTGCAACCACATGTGCCCCAAATAACACTCACAGACTCTGTATTTGATACAATCCTGTTGGCCAATTACCATTACTGTTTATAGGCTAGCTCTGTCTTAATTATTAACCCATTTCTACTTATCTAAGTATTTCCACGTGGTCGTCTTATCGGGGAGCCGCGCGGCAGGCGTGCTGTGTCTTCCCTGGGCTACATCTCGACTCCACCTACTACTTCCTCTTCCTCCTCCTAGTCTCTTAGCCCCACCTATCTAGTTTTCTATTGGCCACAGGGCTTTATTAACAGTATGAGAAACATATATACAGAATCACATCTCCCATCATCTCCTCTTTTCTGTCTAAAGTAAAAGAAGGGGTTTAACCTTAACATAGCAAAATATACCATACAACAGTTATCAAATAAGAATCACAGTTAACAATATTTAGTCCATTAACATTTTGTAAGACTTAAAGAAAATATCATCTATCCTATCTTTGTCAGTCTAAAGACCTATATGTAACTTATTTTTAATCCTAACTAAGAAAAACTATAATCATAACTATCTGTCTTCAACTCCTTCAAAGACCACAGAAGGATAATATATAAACTCTAGAAATGACAGAGACAATGCATTGCCTGGTCAGTCACCCGAAGTTCTTCTGTAAAGTTCCATCTTCAGCCCATAGGCCATAGTGTGTGTCCAGATTCCTCAACAAGGCAGTAAACTTTTCTCTGTGTCCTGTAGACTATCTGGCTGTCTGGCAGCCTCTTCCATGAAACAGGAATCCTGTAGCAATGTCCATCTTGCATCAGCAGTTACCTTTTTGTGGGTCCTGCATGTCCAGTTTCTACAACATAAAGTCAAACAGTTCAGAAGAGCAGTACCTTGCCCAAATGGCTAGTCTTGCCATATTAGAAGCAAACTCCATAATGTGTTTCTTCGATGTCCATCTTCCTTTCTTCTGTAGGTGGTGTTACCAGGAGCAGTTGTGCCTCACTGTCAAGAAAAACCCTAAACCATTTTAAATGCCATATTCTGTAGGTCTTTGAAAGGTTTGAAGAATGGCTATCCATCTCAAATACATCTCTATATATCTAGAAATCCTAATTAACTTAACTCCAAGTTTTGACTAACATAAGTAACTCTCTATAATCTGTACTAAATTATACATTACATTTTCCAATGAGCTATAAAAACACAATACCTAAACAAGAGGAGAAATATACATATCATAAAATTGACCTTAAATTGTATCAATAAAAGAAAATCCATTCCAAAGCAAAATATTCATTTCCATACCATAATTCCCCTTTTCCCTTTAAAATGATTGCTTGTGGTCATTAACCATTTATAACCAAGCCCATATAAATGAAAACAAACATTTATAAACAATATTTGGGAATTTGGGCGTCGTTCTTTCCAAACTACTTCCTGCTGGTAGAGGGCGCTGTCATGGGGATCCTAAGAAATCTTGGCAGTAGTCTGCAAGGCTTTGTCTCAACTGCTTTGAATGTTGGATCACCTGGGGAGCTGTTTCAGGGGGTCTGGCTTGATCAAACCACATAAGTCTGGAAAGAATCCATAGCTTTTCATTTTCTGTGGAAATAAAAATAGAAACCCTTTTCCCCAGTAACTTGTCCTTAGGCTTGAGTTTTGGAGTCAAAGCATTTTTAAAATATATAAATTGAATTGATCCAGGAACATTTCTTTTATCAGTAGTTGCTATTTTCTCAGCAATCAAATAATTTAAAGACAACAGAAGCACGTATATTATCCAAAATTTCTCTGTGTTTTCCATTTTTACGTGGCTTTTTTATTACTCTCTTTCTTCTACTTCTATTTTTGCATATTTTGAGACAGGGTTTCTCTGTGTAACTTTTATCTGTCCTGGAATTCACTCCATACCAGGTTTACTTTGAAATCACAGAGATCTGTTTGCCTCTGTCTCCCGAGTGCTGGGATTAATGGTGTATGCCACCATACCCTTTCATTCTTCCTTTTTTCTTTTTTAAACCATTGTATCCCGTTTCTTTTTCTCTCCCAAGCCAGCGTATTTTTTAAAACACAGTGTAAAGCTTTATTGCAGCTCTCCTACACACCAACGAATTGTTAGCAGAGCTCTTTAAAAGCCAGGCGGCTTTTTGCCGCTTATGCTAATTTTGGAAACTTCCCTTAAAGGAGCCGCGCAAATCTCTGTCTACAGCAAAACAAATCCAATCAAGAAAATGCTGCTACCAAGAAGTCTCTGTTCCCTTGTTTCTAAAAACTATTTTTTAAGCTTTTGTTAAGTTTTAAGCGAAAGTTCTCAATCCCGCTTCTGACACCATTATGTTACAGCAGGTTTCCCCGCCGGCTGCCGCCGGTTCTGCCGCTGGTTCTGCCGCCATTGTCCTGCAACCACATGTGCCCCAAATAACACTCACAGACTCTGTATTTGATACAATCCTGTTGGCCAATTACCATTACTGTTTATAGGCTAGCTCTGTCTTAATTATTAACCCATTTCTACTTATCTAAGTATTTCCACGTGGTCGTCTTATCGGGGAGCCGCGCGGCAGGCGTGCTGTGTCTTCCCTGGGCTACATCTCGACTCCACCTACTACTTCCTCTTCCTCCTCCTAGTCTCTTAGCCCCACCTATCTAGTTTTCTATTGGCCACAGGGCTTTATTAACAGTATGAGAAACATATATACAGAATCACATCTCCCATCACCTATATAGTGATCATTTCTTAAATTCTATTTTAAAAACAAATGCAGGTCTTCCATTTCATATATAGAGCTCATGTCTAAAGAATATAATACAGAATATTCTAGAACAGCACTGAAGGAGGGAAGCCAGCGTCAAGAGACCAAATTCAGTGGGGAATATAAAACTTGTTTTCATCTTTTTATTTTATTTACAGTCCAGCTCTCACAGTCGTAGGCTCTAGTTGGGCCTCTAGCAAGTGATGCGTGGGTTGTCCTCACCTTTGAATCCAAGCGTAAGTCCGTCCAGTGCTGAGCATCATTTTCAATCTTACCTACCATATTTACATCCACTCTACTCTGTTTCCTGTCCCTTTTTTTACCATCTGTTTTGCTGGCCCTATTTTCCTTATTATTTAGAAATTTTATATTTTATTTAACTTTTATTTTAGTAACTAATTTTTAAAACATAGCTGGGTATAGGGTAGCATACCCACAATCCCAACATGCAGTATGCTGAAGCAGGTGAGTCTCAAGTTTGAGGTCTAGCCTGGGCTACATAGCAATCCAGCCACCTGGAGATGCGCAGTGAGACCCTGCCACTAAACAAATCAAAAAGAGAAATGGCACAATAAGATGATATAAAGTTTATATGCACATTTTACTTTGTAGAGTCTGAAAATGATATAATTTTCCGATCAGTGGTTAATCTTCATTTTATCATATTGTTAAACATTTTAATTCCATCTTTTGTATTATTCAAATCAGTAATAGTTATTATTACAAAAAGTCAGTTCCTGGGTGTGGTGATGCTCGCCTGCATCCCAGCCCTTGAGGGTACCAAGACAAGAAGACTGAATCTTCCAGGCCAACCTGAGCTACATAGCAAGATCCTGTCTCAAAATACAAAGTTAGGGGGAAAAAGTCTGTTTGGGTCTTCCTGGTTACACCAGTGCCTCCTCTTAGGGCTCCTCCCATCCGCCTCTGCCCCTTCCATGCGGGTCTGTGGAGAAGGCTCTGTCCATCTCCCTGCGGTCAGTGCTAGCTGGGCATGGAAGCTGTCGTTGACATTCTGCTTCTAGGCCTCTTGAAGGCTTACTTCATCTCGTGACCTCTGCCTTGAGCTTTTAGGAAGCCTGTTTTGCTCTAACTGGTCCTTCACAGGCCATGAGCCTTCCTTCTGACATTGCTTTGGAGGATTTTCTTGGGCTTCCCACTGGAAGTTGGCTCAGGGCGAACTGATTTGTTCCTCCCACTTTGTGCTCTGGCGCCCTACTTTTCTTTTGCCTCCTCATTTTGGGTTGTTTCCTTACCTTCCTGCGAATTTAATTATGCAGGTAAAAAAACCTGAATTAAACTTTCTGCAGAATCGGTAAGTAGCTATGAGGAGAGCACTCACAGGCTTTGGGAGGGGCCATGGCGGAAGAACTAGATGCCTGGGCTCTGGGTTTTCCTGTTTTGAACAGATGCAGCAAGCTGTTGTCGAGCTGTAGGTCTTTGTATTGATCCTCATTTCATCTTGGTGTTGGATCTCTTCTTAAAGCTTTAGAAACATTCCAACTCAGTTACCTCGTGTATTAATTTTACCTCCTAGCTTGGAGTTTTCTGTGAACATGATGTACGTTTTCTCTGGGTCTTCCCCAGTAGCTCGGTAAAAATAGTGAACAGGAGCCCTCTGTGCCTGCATCCCGGGGTCTGCCAGTGCAGGCCTGGCTATGGCAATGGTCAGAAGTCTCTGAAAGCATCGCAGTGTCCAGCATTGCCATTGGTCTCTGTGCATCTCAACATTCTGTGCCCAGTGTTTGCTCTCAGTGCACCTGCTAGGTTTAGTCCAGTGTGGCCCAGCCAGCGTTTCTTCAGAAGAAACTATGTGTCCTGCACTCTGTGTGAGCATCAGCAGAGAGGCCTAAGGAGAAGGAGCCCCCGTGATGCTCCAGTGTGCTTCTTCCATCTGAGCAGGTTAGCCGCATGGCAGCCATGAAGCATTCTTTGCTGCATCAGCCTGGGTGGCTTCTCCTTGATCACTCTGGTTCTCGAGTTGCAGACACACTTGACTTGCTATAGCTTGGCAGTGTGTAGTTCATACAGCACTAGTTTCTGGACTGCTTTGCTGTGTTGTTCATTGATCCTGAGTGAGTTCTTGGTGTTGTTCATTCCTCAACGTGAGACTGTGTGACAGTGCTGGGGACATTGGACTTCAGGGCACTTCAGATCTTCTTCTTCCCGTTTCACCCATAAGGTAAATGCTCCTCGGAGTTCCATCTTTCTACTCCGAACTCTCTGTTCCCCTCAAGGTCATGCAGTGCAGAAGTCTGGTGCTAGGCTGGGTCTCTCTGGCCAGGGTTTGCAGCCTGCTCCTAGAGGAGCATTTTTCTCTGGCTGAGTATTCGAATGTGTATTATGCAGACCAATGATGTAGCAGGTTTAATAGAAGAGCTTAACTTGGTTAGGCTCATGTCCAAGTACAGATTTGCTTGGCTTCTGCTGTTTGCTTTCAGAATGCTAGCTAGCACTCCATCACCTGGAAGTCTTGTCATTTTCCATGTGACACATTCCCCAGTTCCCCATGGTGTTCCATGCTCACTGCCTGTTCCATGCCCAATTCTTGCCCTTACCTTTCCCATCTGGCAATAGGATATACTCCTGCATGTTTTCCATTACCCCAGTGTTAACATTAGTTCTGCTCTTTCCAAATTATGATTTAAAACTTGAGTAGACTTTTAAAATCAGTTATCTTCTTTGTGCTCATGAATTTTAAATACACACACACATTTGAGTGTGTGTGCACATATGTGTGTGCATATGTGTGCACACGCGTGTGTGCATGTGAATGTGTGTGCATGTGTGTGTGCACATGTGTGTGCATGTGAATGTGTGTGCACGTGTGTGTGTGCACATGTGTGTGCATGTGTGTGCGCATGTGTACATGCATGATTACTGGCCTGTGTGTATACATGTGTGTGCATGTGTGCACGTATGTGCACGTGTGTGTGCACATGCATGTGTGTGCATGCACGTGGACGTGTGCATGTGTGTACACATGTGTGTGTGCATGTGTGTGTGTGGGCACATGTGTGTGTGCACGTGTATGCATGTATGTGTGTGCGTGCGTGTGCACATGTGCATGTGTGTGTGTACATGCGTGTGTGCACATGCGTGTGTGTGGGGATGTGTGTGTGTGCACGTGTGCATGTGTGTGTGTACATGCATGCTTATTGGCCTGTGTGTGCCATGGAGTATGTGCACAGGTCAGGGGACACTGCTTCCCTCCTGTTTTGCTTTGAGGCAGGACCTCTCTTATTTTTTGTCACTACACTGCATGTGCCAGAGTTGTCCTTTCAGGTGTGTAGGGCACAGTTGAAAGCGGTGTCCATTGTGATTTTTAGCGTGTAAGCCCTTCTATGTCCTGCTTCGAGCACATTTTCTAAGTGAGAATGTCCAGGGATCTTACAATGGATCTTCTTCCTTTGTGCTTTCTCCATGCTTAACCTGTGCCTTGTTCTTTCATCTTTATGCATTGATGCTCTGCAGCAATTAACACGATGCTGTGTGTGTGACAGACACACAACCCACATGGAATGAAAAATCAAATTAGCAACTTTGTAGATTAAAACACTCTCATAATTGCAGTTGGCACTTTCCCCAAATTGCCTGACAAGTTGTGAACTTGAGGTTTGGGCTCCATGACAAGCACAGCGCCATCATGTGGTTAGTTTGGGGACTGCCAGTGACTAAATATTGATGTGCTATTCCCGGGGAGGAGCTCTCCCTAAGGACAGAACAGATGGAGTCTATGAGGGGCCATTTCCCAGGTACTTGTCTTAAGTGCTGCAATCCCACATGATGTTCTGCGAGGGGCAAACATACTATCAAATGATTCCTTCAGAGATGAGGCCGCTCTTCTTGGTCAAGCTCTCTCTTGGGCTGGGGCTTCTGCTTTCTCTTTCTCAGAAGGTTTGTGAGATTGTGACACATGGACGTGGAGTGAGGCACAGCCCTGTGGCCTCCTCAGAGGTCTTCATGAATGACAGCCTGCTAGCCTATTTCAGTAGAGGATGCGGATAGGTTTTCTACTATAGGAACCTGTCCCAGAAACCCCCGGAAGAACAAGTGCTCCCTCCCCTGCCTGGCCCATGCCTGCTGACCTTGAACTTGACCGGGCTACACCAGCACCTGCAGGTGCCAGGCTGTGTCCTCCAAGGTGCCATCACCCCTGCTGCCTCACAAAGAGTGGGCACACTCTGCCCTGGGAACTCTGCCTCCTCACGTCTTGTTTGAGGGAGGAAAAAAAAAGTGTCCTGGGGTCAGGGATTAGCCAAACTCTACAAGGGCCCCAGAGCCTATTGTTCCTAAGAAGCCAGGCACAAAGGAAGGAAGGGATGATGTCCTGGGTAAATAGACCAGGCCAGACCTGTCTGGGAAGCAGGGGTTGATACCTCAAAGGCCTGTGATGCAGAGGCATGGGGGAGGGCAGCCATCACCCAGGGAGGACCTGTCTGTCTTCACACATTGCATGTTTGTGCTCTGCCTGACATCTGCATCCAAAGAGAAGGAAGCCCTCAGAATGGCTTTTGCCCGCTGAGGATCAGGGAGGAGGCGGGAACCAGAGAAGCAGAAGTTGCTGTGCATAAACGATGCTTTGTGGCATAATTAAAAAGCAACCTTGGAAGCAGCTTGGCTTGCTTAGTTAAACTTCTCCTTTTATGCATTTGTCCTAGAGCCTGTTTCTGCACCTTCTCATGATGTCTGAGCATGCGTGCTGAGAGAATATTAAGAGACTACATTTTGCCTCTATTTCATCAATCAATGTTAGTACAAATCTTAAGTCAAAATAAATGGGTAAATATATTTTTTTAAAAAGTGAATTAATTCAAGTTAACTTCTAGCCATTAAGGAAAAACAAAACATTTTATAGTATGAAATTGCTCAGTGTTTAGTCTCACTGAGGGTAAAGGTCTCAGCAATGTTTATGACGCAGACTCTTTTCTGGGTCAGCTTAGATTTCGTAGATTTCATTTCTTCACTACTGTAAAGAGGATTAGATTGTCCACGGTTGCAGAGCTGCCCTTCTGCTTCAAGTGGAGCTTGAAGGGAGCTTCAGAGTCTAAGGGAGAGGCCCCAGCTCCTCATGTAAGGGCTTCAGAGCCTCCTCCTCCGTGTTCTTATGTGAGGGCTTCAGAAGGAAATTCTTTTCTTGGGAAGACTGCAGAGATGCAACCAGGGAACATTGCCATGAGATATGCATTTCTGAGCACAGAGGGCCAGAGAGTATTTATAATGGACCAGAAGCATGGTGGCTGCTCTGTGAGGGGACACGTCTCATCACAGAAGGACTGAAGCAAAGGCTGAAGTGCCTGCATGGGGGAAGCCAGGGTGGCAGCCTCTGTGACCCGTGAGGTGTTCAGGACGGGAGACTTGCTGGGGCTGTCAAGGATTTGCAGCAAAGGCTGGCTATGGTTTATGTTGTCAACATACACTCTTTGTTGTATCAAGTCCCTGCCTGACCTCCCCTTGTACATCTGCTAGTGAAAATGGAACCAGTAAAGGAAGCCACTGGGGCTGAGGAGACGGTTCAGGTGGTGCAGTTCCTGTCACGCAAGCATGGGGACCTGAGGTGGGACTCTAGAAACCTACACAAAATGAGAGTGTCTGTGTGAGCTTGCATTCCCAATACTGGGAGAATAGCGGGGCTCTGGCGCTCATGCCAGCCAGTCAAGCTGAATGGGTGAGCTTCAGGTTTACCAAGAGACGCTGCCTCAAAATAAGTAACCCTATAAATAAGGGAGCCTCACAGTGGCAGACACCAATGCTGCCCTCTGCCCTCTGCGTGGGTGCATACCCACACGAAGAATTCCATGTACACCACCCAACTCCACACAACATCACAGACCACTCGTGACTATTTAATACACGGTTGTGTATTACATGCTCCTGACGTCTCTCTAGTTTTTACGTAGGATAGGGGATCTTTTCCAGTTCTGGAGAACCCGCCAAAGTGGCTTCATCTTTCACGCTCAGGACTTGAATTCGGGGAGAGAGCAGAAACCATAATAAGCCTGTGATCCCTTTCTTTGTACCCTGAGTCCTGCACATGGCCAGGTCCCATCACTCCTTACACATCTAAGTTAAACACGCCTTATGCATTTTTACATGAAGTCACCCCTCGGAGAAAGCATTGTGTATTTCGAGTCCTGTGGGCCCTTGTAAATACCCCGAGATGACCAACAGCTCTTGGCATAGGCAGCCTGTGCCAGGACAGTGACGGTGAGAAGACCAGTCACCCTGGGTCTCAGAATCAAGGCCGCCATCGTGTGGGGAAATCAAAGGTAACGGTGGCACCCTGTCTGAGGCTGGGTGGTATTTCTAGAAGTGAGAATCTCAGCCTCCATTACCTTCTTTCTCTTCTGTGGGCCTTAAGATGCTCACAGTTCCAGCTTGAGCTCTGCTCTGCTTCGCCTCAAGCTGCTGGCCGGGTGGTACCTGTCAATCTCCCTTTCCTGCTTTCTTACTCCCTATGGCAGCTATGCCACGTGAAATCACATAACATACAGAGTGTGTTTGCTCAAAACAGCTGGGGAAAGCTGTCCCTTGCATTAGAACCCAAGCCCCAGGAGGACTGGGGCCCATTCTGCCCTAGCTCCTGGAGCGGTGCGTAGCCCACACAGTACCAGGGCAAACCCTTTCAGCCTGCGAGCCCATCACTTAGGCTATTGTGGTGTTGACTGAATTGCTTTAGATTCTCCCCTGAAACAGGATTTTGTTGTCTGATGTTTCTCCCCTGACCTGTGTTTAAACACATCATAGAATATTGCCTTCAATACACACCTTTTTAAGGAGAGTTGAATTTCAGTTACTTTAAAGATGGATAGCTTTCATTTATGTGTCTGCTCACATGTCTGCGTGAGTGTGTGCACCTGAGTGAGTGCCCACGGAGGCCAGAGAGGGCATTGGGTCCCTGGAGCTGGAGTTACAGGGCCGTTGCTGAGTCTCCCTGCATCAAGGCTAGGGCTTGAACTTCTGCCTTGTGTAAGAGCAGTCCTGTATTCTCCAGCCCCAGAACTGGTGTGTGTGTGTGTGTGTGTGTGTGTGTGTGTGTGTGTGTGTGTGTGTGTGTGTGGTGTGTGTGTGTGTGTGTGTGTGTGTGTGTGTGTGTGGTGTGTGTGTGTGTGTGTGGTGTGTGTGTGTGTGTGTGTGTGTGTGTGTGTGTGTGTGTGTGTGTGTGTGGTGTGTGTGTGTGTGTGTGTGTGTGTGTGTGTGTGTGTGTGTGTGTGTGTATGGAGGCCAGAAGATGGCCTTGGGTTTCACCCCTGCCTCCTTTGAGGCAGGCTCTCTCATGGGCCTGGGCTGAGAGGTTGGTGAATGCCAGGTCCTCCTTGTCTCCATCTCACCAGCTCTGGGATTGCAATCACATGCAATGACTCCAAACTTTTGATGTCTGTTCTGGGGACTGAACTCAGGTCCCCATGCCTGCCAGGCGAACACTTCACCAACTGGGCCATCTTCCCAGCCCATGACTGTCCTTTAAAGCAATTATTCCTTGGGATTATTTTGCCTCTGCCCCTAGTTGTCATTGCCTCCCTCAGGTTTAGCAAGCCGTTTAGCACGCGGCTGCCTAGCCCTGCCTGAGCTCCCTGGGCTTCCCAGCCAAACCGCATGGCCTGTCACAGTGGCCTGCTCTTACCCTGTGCCCTCCTCCATGGGAGGGGCCACACTGACAGCTCTGGCCTTAGTGGTCATGTTCTTAGTTTTATTTCTGATCCTGACATATCCCCCAGCAGCCCATCTGTGAGCATTGGCCAGGGAACTCACAGTTCTTGGTGTCTAGTCTGCCCCGAATGTCTTTTGTTTTGATTTTGTGGTTTTTTTTTTTTTTTTTCCTCATCTACAAATACCCTAGAACAGAACAAAGATTCTTCAGCTGGTGCTGGTGAACATGCACTCCGAGAAAATTGCAAAGCTGAAGTTGAAGCTGTATGAAGCTACTGATTTTGGTTTTGTTTTTCTTTTGAGGACACTGAGGCAAACTAGGCAGGAAAGTCTCTTCGAGTTCGCTTTCCATTGCTGTAAGAAAACACTCTGGCAAAGCAACATTGGGAAGACAAAGTTTATCAAGCTCACACTTCCAGGTCCTGGTCCATCATGGAGATAACCAGGGCAGGAACTAAAAAGCAGGCTCACAGGGAGAAGGCTGGTTCATACCTTACTCTCTGGCGTACACGCTGGCTTGTGCTCAAGCCTGCGTTCTCACACAGCCTAGGTCCACCGCCTAGGGAAGGGTGCCACACACAGTGGGCTAGGCCCTCCCACATCAATTTTCAATCAAGACAATCAGGCCATGATCAAGGCAGTTCCTCAGTTGAGGCCTCCACTTCCCAGGTGACTCTTGTCAAGCTGACAATAAAGTAACCAGGACAAAACCCATACTTTCTAAGATATTCTTGTCGAAGAAAATTGTATAAAATCCTTCCATTTGATTAGGTTTAAAACTACTAGAGAATTTATTAAGCTGTCCGTTTCCAAATCTACTCCATCCTAAATGGCTTATCCTTGTATTGTAGAACAAATTCTTATGTAAGAACTGCCTCTTTCATATATTATTATCTTACTGGCGTTTGGCTGATTCAAGTCTAGCAGTTGAAATTTCCCCGACAATTAGTTCTCATCTCAATTAAGGTAATTCAATCCCCACAAGCATTTTAAACCCCCTTTGCCCATTTACTATAGCTGAGTGCTGCAAGCATGCTTGACAAAGCCAACGTTCAAGCCCAGCAAATGATTGTTCTCAGCAAGTAAGGGCGCAGAAATGCTAGTGGTCAGACACACGCATGTAGCAAATCGGTATCTTAACATTTCAGTATTACTTCCAATAGTAAATCAAATATACAGAGACCCTTCAGCTTAATTTCGGAAGTCTGGAATCAATTACACATTTTAAATTGAAATCATGATCTCTTTTAAGTATTTCAAACTGTTAAAACAGGCTAGAACGGTCCAAGGATGTAGAAAACTCTCTTCTACTAAGCTCAGAAAAAGCACTAAGGAGCTGAGTGTGTCTTTATTTATTTGCATTCTCATTCTATAAACTTGCCTGAGCCACACGAGTGGAGTAAAGCGATGTGTTGTCTTAGGATGGCTGATGTTCCCAGGTTGAAAGCTCAGAATATCACCGTCATAGATTCCGGGGTTGATTTGTTTCTCAAAGGGAGCTTTGGGCTGCCGGGTGGAGAAAATACGGACATTGGAGAATGTCAGATTGTGTGGACTCCCTCGTTCTGTGTAACTAACCCCTCATCAGCTTCTGGGACCCTTCTCCACAGCTTTCCTAGGTTGCTCCTTCTTAGCCCCAACACTTCTTTTGCACCCCTCTCTCCTACTCGTTTACTATGAGAGCCCCTGAAATTCCTTTCCCAGGACCCCGGTCCTCTGACTCTCGTTTCCAAAGGTGATTGAACTTCAAACCATCTGGACCCCTCAGAGAATGACATCACGCATCCATACTTTCGGTTCTGATGGAATGATCTGATTTGATGACACTCAAGTGGATGCCAAGGCAGGGTGGTCCCTATCTGTGGGTTTTCCGTCAGCCAGACACAAGTTGGAGTCAGCTGAAAGAAGGGAGCCTCACTTGAGAAAATGCATCCATAAGATCAGGCTGCAGGCAAACCTTTTCTTAATTGGTGATTGATGTGGGAGGGCCCTTCCCATTTTGGGTGGGGCCACTTCTGGGCTGGTGGTCCTGGGTTCTGTAAGAAAGCAGGCCGAGAAAGCCATGAGGAGCAAGCCAGTAAGCAGCACCCTCCATGCATGGCCTGTGCATCAGCTCTGCCTCCAGGATCCTGACCTGACCTGACCTTTTCTCTCCAAGTTGCTTTGGTCATGGTGTTTCATCCTAGCAATAGAAACCCTATGCAGGATGCCATCCAGGTTGTAGACTGGGCTGTGCCCTGTGTAGATACTGCCCTAGCTCTTGAGTTTTCCTTCTCTGAATTATCCTGTGCTTGGAACAGTGCTTCAGATGGGACCCTATAAATGTCTGGCTGAATAAATGCATGAAGCAATGGATGGAATAAATACAAGGCCTCCAATGCATCTTTTATTACAGATTTTAATGAAATACTTAATATTGCATGCATGAACTTATGGGAAAATATGAGATAAGCCAGTTCAAAGCACAGTCAAAGGTCAGCCATTTATTTTAGTCAAAGTAAACTCTAGAAAACACAATTTTACCAATCCAAATCATTATGTGGCTGAGCTAATCAGCCATGACGAGACTATCCATCAGTGTAATGAGAAGATCAGTTACTTTTCTGTTGCTGCAATACAATACCCTGAAAAAGTGATTTAAGAGAGAAAGGGGTTGTTGGCTCACCATTCCAGAGGGGATATGCTCTGTCATGGTGGGATGAGTGGCACTGGTCACATGACACCAGCTGAGCAGTCACAAAGCTGGGGGGGGCGGTTACATTTCATCCACACACAGGAAGCAGAGGAGAGCAGGGAGTGGTCTAGGCTCTGAAAACTCAAGACCTGCCCCACCCATTTACATACTTCCTCTAGCAAGGCTTTTCCATATCCTCCCTAAACAGCTGATGACCAGGGGTTCAAGCTTGTGAACCAATGGGGGGTGTTTCTCATTCAAACCACCACAGCAACAAACATATTTAACTGCCCACTGACCAGCTTGTAACTTGTGCAGAACTGGTCTTTTGTTGTAATGTACTGTAATGTTGACCTTAGACTTGCCATGTTTAAAGGGGAAAAGGTAGCAGATTAATGGTATGGTATTCACATATATCTCTATGTTACATATAGATATACAAACCAGGACACATATTCTCCACATGCAGACTTTCTTGGCCCAAGTACCCCCAAATAACTGTTGGGAAGTTCCCATAAAACACATATAGAATCGGTCTTTTGTGTACACCTTTATTCAGACTATAACCTCCAGGTTGGGAGGTTATTCAAGTCACATTGGGGCCAGTCTTCTGGGTTGTATTTCAGTGCAACGGATTTACAGGAGATATTAGGAGATTTCTCGACAGGGCTATTTAATACCATGAGTTATGAGGAACATTTGTGAATTCTCTTGGCAGACTCTGAATACAGTTCAATTTCTCCTTTGTCTAGGCCAGTTTGGGTGGGCTTACCTAAAGAGAGGCTGGCCCTCAAGACCCAGAGTTTGTGTAGAATAGAACTGCGATTCTTAAATGATGTAGCAGGTGTGTGTGTGTGTGTGTGTGTGTGTGTGTGTGTGTGTGTGTGTGTGTGTCCCTTTATATGAGCCACACAAAGTTGGGCTTTTACACTCCTGCCTGGCCACCTGCCCCTGCAGGAAGAAGACCTTCTTTATTGAATCTTGTTTTCATTCTCTCTGGGTGGAAATACTCGAGCTTGGTCTCGGCTCACAGGGAAACTGTTTAATGTATAACTACACACTTAGTATGTTCAGTTAAGTGGCACTGGAATAAAATAAGCATTTCCCCATAATTTTGTAGCAAATTGTGCTTTTCAAGGGAACAAATTTACTGATTTCCATTATTTCTCATAGAATATATGGACCTGAAGAGTTTTAAGGAGAAGACACAATAGTAACTAAAATTAAAGGGTCTTGAAAGTCCACTTGGTGTAAATTTTTCAGTTTTATTACAATAGAGTTTTCAAGGTACCTACAAATAATGTGCATTTTCAATTAATTTGGAAATGGGTTAATTTTGCTTGCATTTTCATGAACTTAGGATATCCTCTATGTACATAACATTGTTTGCATGCCATGTTTTGTAGCCGGTGTCTTGTAGCCCAAGCTGACAGTCCTCCTTCTCCAGCTTCCTGAATGCTGAGCCTGAGCTTGTACAGCAGTGTTGAACTCAGAAAAGAGAGGTTTTTATGCAACGTGAATATTTTACTTTATTTTCATTTTTAAGTTATTTATTTGTGTGTGTTTGTGCACTTGGGGGTAGTACCTGTGGAGGCCAGAAGAGGGCATTGGATTCCCCTGAAGCTGGAATCACAGGCAATTGTGAATCGCCCCATTTGGGTGCTGGGAACCAAATTCAGTCAGTCTCTTAACTGCCAAGCCATCTCTTCAATCCCTGAATAAATACCTCACTTTAAACAGCCTATTTAAGAAACACAGGCTCGATTCCACCTCCCCTTCTGTATTTATTCTGTGTAGGGGTAACACATCATCATGTTGTGTAATTCTTTAAAATAAAAACTGACGTCCAAAGGCGGGTCAGAATTTGGCCTGTTTCAATACATTCTTTCTGTGTTCTCATGCAGTACACTAGTTCAGTATACACTGAGTTTAGTGTGTACATTGAGCACACACTACACCACATGTAAACTGCATCAGCTAGGCTTCTTAGGAAGACCAACTTCCCACTCTCCCATGTGCTTTTATAGGCACATGCGTACTTGTGTGAGATGGAGCCAGTCAGAGTCTGTGTTTGCTTTGTGTGCGACTTTGGGGCTGAGGCATCGTGTTGGGGTGCACCTTTCAGCCTGGGACAAAGCTGGCATAGCTGACCGGGCTTCAGTGAGTGAACTGAGCAGAGTACACATTATCTGAACTTTACCAGTTGCCAAATAACTGCATGCAAAGCAAATCCTTGCATAGACTATCACTTTCCCATCAAATGCCTTCATTATCTTAATAACAACAATGAAAAATACATTGGCTGTGAGGCAAATAACATGCAACATATTAACTTTGAATTTAGAGAAAAGTGTAATTTGCTTTTATTTATGTATTTGCCCAGGTCTCTGGGTCTGTCAGAGAAGCAATCCTGTATTTGTGCTCCCGCTGTTGGTTAAAGTGGGGGATGAGGCTGACTCACTCTCTTTCTGGGGATTTAGTGTTTGGGCCCTGCTGGCTTTGTTGTCTTGAATAATAATTAGAGTGTTCCATGGTGCTAGGCTCTCAAAGAGTGGAGGTAGCAGCTGGACCATTTCGTTGCCTCTTTTTACCCCACTCTCCATGGTTGTCTTCCTGGCAGGGGTCTTACCAAATGCCTGCTGATTTCCAGTCTCCCACTTAGGCTTAGAATAGACTGAACTGATTAAGATAAAACAAGGAAAATAGAACCACATAGACCAAAATAAAATGAAGTTGTCCTTTGATTTAGTGGAGAACGTCATGGAGGAAGACATTGACAGAGGTGTCCAGCTCTTGTTGTCATGGTGGAAGGTGAGGCTGGCAGGGGAAGGGTCCACAGGGAGCGTTAACAAGCAGAGAGCCTTGGGGTTAAATCTGAGACTTGGAGATGTCATTCAGGTGCACAAGTAGGAGGTGAAGGGGAAGTTGGACCAGAGGACTGGGCAGTGGGGTTTGCAATGGAGGGGTGACTGAGTCTTCCCAATGCAAGTGTGGGCGAATACGTGGTTCCTAATACCCTATTAGGAACTATAGAAGAGCCAAGTAGCCATGGAAGGGATACTATGGAAATGATGGGGAGTGACGTGTGAAGGTATTCTAGGTTGTGAGAGCCCTTTCACTGCCCACAAAGAAAGCTGGATGTCATCCCAAAGACAACCTGAAGCCAGAGCAGAGCATTCAGTCCTAGCTATAGAGTAAAGTCATTCTGGTAGCAACAGAAAGAAGGTGGGTTGCAGATATTCCAGGCTGTTGAGGATGGTGTTACAGTGACCTGGGTCTCTTAGACAAAGGGTCTAAGAAGGCCACATGAATGATGGAAGAGAGCCATGTTCAGACACAGGAGGGCGGGACAGAAGGCCCCCGAGGATACAGAGAACAGTCTCCTCTTGTTTCCAGCCACTTAGGAAGGCAAAAACATCCTGCCACACAGGCGCACGCACCCTGTTGTGCATTCATTACTGGCTCTTGGCTCTCACATAGGTGTCAGATGTTTTTAAAAACATGAATAGAACAACAAGATACCGGCCAAACAAAATAAATCCATATGCCAGATACAACCCCAGCCTGCGTGTCTCCCGGCTGTGTTCTTTTGAACATTAATCTGTATAAAAGGAAAAAGCTCTGTGGTCAGAGGCAGCGGGACCATGATAAAACTGATTTGAACTCTCCTGGGCAGGGATACACAAGAGTACACACGAAGATAACTTTCTACAGCAAAGATGGTGGCTTTTCCCCACGAGACACTCAACGACAGCACAGAGCAGTGATTATTAAAACGGTGTGGTATTGGTCCGTGAATCAGCAAGGCAGAATAGATAACTTGGCAACTAACTGGAGCATATAGAAATTTAGTTTGTTATCTGGGGAACAATAGACCACGTAAATGCCACTGGGAAAATCAATCTCTCAGCTGAACAGAAGAAAAGTTAGATTACTACTCATGTGCTGGATATCAGAACGTCTCTGTACAATGAATGGTTGGAAAAGCAAGCGAGAAAGGGGAAGAGAGACACACTGATGCTTGAGAACAGGAAAGTGTGAAAGTTAACATTACTTAAATGGAAGTCAGGGTGGAAACGCCACCCTGGGCAACGATACAAGACTGGTGGAATGGCTGGAGGAATGGCTCAGTGGGTAAAGACACTTGCCATCATGCCCAGTGATCCAAGTTCAATCCCTGCTGGCACCCACATGATGGAAGGAGAGAAATAACCCCTGCAATTTGTCCCCTGACCCCCACATAGGCACTGGGGTAACCCGCACACCCCCATACAAAAGAAATCAATGTATAAAACTTTTAAACCAAGGTAACTTACTATTTGGAGAAAATAGGAAGCATTTTAATAATGCTGCAAATATAACCTCACAATTAATATGAAAGAAAGAACCTACACTCACTCTGAAATTTGCAAAGTGTGTCTGTGTAAGGATAAATGCAGAGGTCAGTAGAGGGCATTTGATGCTCTGGAGTCAAAACCATCTGTGAGTTGCTGGATGTGGGTGCTGAGAATTGAACTCTGGTCCTCTGAAAGAGCAGTACCTGCTCTTAACAACTGGGTCGTCTCCCTCACCTCAAAACAATGAATTGTTAAAGGATGAGAAGCTCCTTCTCCATGTAACTGACTGGACAAGGCCTGGAAGGTATCATGTGTAAAGGAAGGCGAAAAGAAACTGCATTGGTAGAGCCAGTACAGAGGACATTGGCAGTACCAGCAAAGCCAAGTGGAGAGGCAGCAAGGGTCATTGTCCTTCCCTGGCATGGCCATGGTAAGATCTAAAAAAATATTTATTTTATGTGTACTTTGTCCACATGTACATTTGCACACTAGAAAATGACATCAGACAGTTGTGAGTTGCCATGTGGGGCAGAGAATTGAACTCGGGACCTTTGGAAGAGCAATGAGTGCTCTTAACCACTAAGCCATCTCTCCAGCCCCTTGTGGTAACATTCAGTGTGTAAGAGAATGATGCTCACCAAATGCTGTGAAAAAAAAACTGGCATGAATAAAGCAGACCAACCAACAGCACATAGGGTATGGAAGCAATTGTCCTAAAGGGACAGAAACGTGAAACTATACTATATGTAGTTAGTAAATAAATAAGAACACCTGCGAGGTACATTCTAAAATAGTAAAGGTTTGAGGCCATGTTTGTGGCGTGTTCTAGAGGAACTTGACATCACATGTAACAACGTTTTTAAAACAAACATTCATGCATTTATGAATCAATCACTGCGATAATTAGTATTGACTGTCAAACAGGATCTGGACTCTGTTAAAAGACTTGCCTAATCAAGACTATCTTGATTAACTTAATTGATGAGGGGGGAATGGAGAGACCCACCTGGAACCTGAGCTGCACTGTTCCAAGGGCTGTTTTCTAGGCCCCTTAAAAAGGGAAAGCTGACCTGAGCACCAGCGTATATCTTTCTGCTTTCTGACTGTATATGCAATGTACCCAGCCTCTCCTGCCCCAGCCACCAGACCCTCCCCACCCTGAAGGATTGTCCCCTTGGACAGTGAAGTAAAATACCCTTTCCTTCCATATGTTGCTTTTGTCAAGATGTTTGGTCACAGTAACTAGAAAAGAAATGATTACATGACCAAAACATAAGTATTTTCATTAATATAAGAAATAAACACACTTCTTTTCTAAGGCAGAAGCAATCAATAGGGGATGTATCCTTCTATTGATTAGTTGGTTTGTTGGTTTGTTGGTTGATTAGTTGGTTAGCTGGTTGGCTGGCTGGTTGGTTTGTTGGTTCATTAGTTGGTTAGTTGGCTAGCTGGTTGGCTGGCTGGTTGGTTGGTTCATTAGTTGGTTAGTTGGCTGGTTAGCTGTTTGGTTGTTGGTTAGCTGGTTGGCTGGCTGGTTGGTTGGTTGGATGGTTGGTTAATGGAGATAGGCCCCTGGGAGGTGGTAGGGAAAGCAGTGTAGAAGCCCTGGGATTTAATATATAGGAGAGTTGATCTATGAGGGACAGAGGCAGGAGGGATAAATGAGAGCAATGGAGACTGCCTTCTGTGTGAGGGTGCAGGCATGGAGTGAGAGCAGCTCAGGAACTGGCTTTGTAATTGCTTCTATTTTTCCTTCCTCTGTTTCATCTCTGTCCCCCAGCACCATCCTGGAGGTGACAATCAATTATTGGCTTCTCTGGCCATTTACCCGAGCCCAGGGCATGTGAGTCTTATCTTGGGATTCGGGCCCTTCCCTTACATTATCTTTGTAGAGTACAGCTTCATAGCTGGTCGTGCATATATTTCTACAGGCTTTTCAAGGATGCTTCCAAAACACCATCACTGTGAGAACGGACTGCACCAAAAAGCTAATTCCTATTCTTTCCAGGGACCAGGGAAACAGCTTCAAATGTCCAATGTTGGTTCTGATATATTCCAATCTGTGCTCAAGAGTTGTTCTGTTTCCTGTGCAGTCAAAGGACCCCATTACTAGCCTTCTGCACAGAAAAGCCTATGAATACCCTCCCAGCGTTCTGTGGAATTTCTTACTTTGCAACCATACAAAGCCCTCTGTTGTTCGTCTTTAACAGCCAGCTAACTATAAATTGAGAGCAAAGTGGAGTGTGTAGCCCCTCCCCTCCTTCCAAGAGTACAATCCCTCCAGCAACCAGTCTTACCGTTTATGTAAAATATATTTAGTACATTGTAAGTTGCAACCCCTTTATGGCCCTTGAATCCCAGACAGAGAATTGGAAAGGGTTTTTAAATGTCACTTAGCAAAGGAACATATCTGCATTCAGTCACCCTCTTCTCTAAAGCCTCTGACCTTGCTAGAGACTGTCCCCTAAGCCCCCTTTTAATGTCTTCATTCAGAGGAAAATGCCTAGAAAGATTAGCCAGGCTTGGGTGTTTTCTGGGCTGTTGATGAGGAGGAAGCATCCTTAATGTCCATCTGAAAGGTACTGAAAGGTGACATCTTGTCATCATTGTGGTTAATTTTCTGTCCTAATGTTAACTATCCTGGCCAGTGGTGTCATAAAACAGCACTTGGCAGGATTTTATTGTGGAGCTGATGAAAATCAAGTGCTCCAGACAGCAGTATGGTAGATCTTCAGGTGTCCTATCTGTAAGACACACAGCCAATGTGTGTGTGTGTGTGTGTGTGTGAGCTGGGAAATAATGAAATGTATGGCATGTATCACTTAACTGTGTGTGATCTAGCCTGTGACACCCAACTACATATACCTACACTAATTACCCCTCAAACCCTTCACATGAAGTTTAATTTTCAAGGCATTTACATTGATTTGCCCTGCAAGTGTCTTGGGGAGAGAGATCTTGGGATGATTTCTTGAGAGAGTAAGATTATATATAGGAGGAAAAGTAGCAAATTTGATTTTGAGGGGTGTGGATGGGAAATGCTACATAAAGTTTCATGTGTTTATGTACATATAGAGATCTTTATAAATTTTGATTGCTTTTTAAGAGTATAGCTTTATATTCAGCTTTATATTCATAATACAGTATGGTATTTATATGCCATACTGTTTCTTTTAATTATTATTTTATGGGTGTTTGTTTTATTTTATCTGCATTTTATGCATGTCTAGTGCCTGTGGAGGTCAGAAAGGGTATCAGATCTCCTAGAACAGGAGGTAAGGATCGTTAGAAGTCACCATGTAGGATCTGGGAACAAAACCAGAGTCCTCTGGAAGAATAACCAGCGCTTTTAACTGTCCAGCCATCTATCCAGCCCTCAATAACATGTTGTTAATTACAGTAAATTATGCTTTTTGCCTTCTTTCCAATCCATTCCTCTCATTCGTTTGTGTGTTTTTCCAACCAAGCGATGGCTTTCTGATTCTAACTCTCAACTCCTAAATTCAGCTGGCTATCTTAAAGTATATCCACGATGTAGCTGTGAATAGTGGTGGACAAGTGCCAGTGTACTCAAATCAGTGAGTTCCGGGTTCAGTGAGACTCAGCCTGAAAGAATAAGGCGGAGAGTGATTGAGGAAGAGACCAGACATCACCCTCTGGCTTCATATACAGGAATGTACATGGGCGTAATTACACACACGCACACACACACGCACTCACACACACATGCATGCACACATGCACGCACACACGCGCGCACACACACGCACGCACGCATACACAAACAGAACTGATTTATTTACCACTATATAAACAATTTAGGTGTTATAATTTTAGAAAAATTGTTCTTGCATCCGGAAAGCTGGGGATTGAAGGTGATTGACAGCCTGGTGGTCTTCCTCATCTGTTGGGTCACTCCTTATCAAACTCTCACAGCCAGCACCAGAGGTGGCCAGCAGCCCAAATGACCTCTACAAGATCTGTATGACCAAGGCCAGGCCAGACCATTCCCTAGGCCCCTAAGCTAGCACAGCTAGCCTATCTCCAGAATCCACCTTCTTGGAGGAAATGGCATGTGCCCTGAGTTGAGTTTCAATGTAATTACACCTCCTTATGTACCAGGGATTGTGTTACACTGGGAAACTTCTTCCGTATTCTACTGTGTTCAAGAGTGCTGGGAATAAAGCACCTGTCATCAGACTTCCCAGAGTCTTCATCCAGGTTGATGAAGTCAATGTGAGCTGAGTTTTCATTCTTACCTCCTCAGGATTTGCTTCCCTGCCTGCTGTGGCCACCTGCACGGTCCCCTTTGTGACCAGAGATGTAGTAGTCCCCAGCTGATCTCAACCATAGTTGCAATCCCTTTATGTGGGACTTGTGCTCTCTGGTCTGCCAAGGTCCTCAGAACTAACTCCCTAATGGCCTCAGACTCAGGTGTCTTTTCTTGTGTCATTTGTGTCCCTATAAAAGAAGTCAAAGCAATCAGTTTCAGTTTTAAGCAGTCTCTACAGGACACAGAACTTCCCACATTACTTTATACAACTTGCTTCGTTTAACCTCCTCCTCTGAGCATCTGAAAACCGTTAGGTGTGTAATGATTCCAAGTGTTTACTCTCAAGGGTCACCGAAAAACTCTCCTTCAGAAATGCTACAGTCAGTGCCTTTACATCATACCAATAGGAGAAAACATACCTTCCTCTTCTTAATCTTACATGCTGCCTTTGAACCAAAGCAGGTCCTAGGATTGGATCATGTTCTGAAGGGGTCGCTTCTTGAAGCTGTGCACATTTCTATCGTGTTTCTGGGTTTCAGATGCTTGCCATTAGCACTGGAGAGATGTGTGTTCTCCAGGCACTAGCTAAGTAAACAGCTGATATTTACATAGTGATGTAAACAGCTGGTGCTCACAGAGCACTCTGCTGGATTTGGTCCACCAGCTCAAGGCCGGGAAGCTGTTTGCTGAGCTTAAGACCTGGAAGGTTCTTTAGGAGAGGTCTTTAGGATCCTGTCCTGTGATAATGTTTGACTCTTACAAAGTCCAGTCTGAAGTAGCTGGGACAAGACTGTCAACAAAGCCTGGGGGTGCCAGCATAGGGGAAGACTCTTCCAAGCTTTCCCTTCTCAGGCCCCGCATCAGAGGAACAGGATCTACAGACCATTCAACACAGACAGCCGTTCATCCTATTTTCGTGCTACAGCCAAGAGTGGAGGCCCTGCCTGTGCCAGGGAGAAAGGGCACATCTAATAGTCTTGTTCAAGGTTTATAACACACGAGTGATGCTAAGAAAGTTTCCCTCCTTCCTAGACAGCTGATGGGATGAGGGAGTCACTTGTGACATTTCAAAACCCAAAAGGTGCTACTCTTGTGACGTTTATCTAAGTCACTCAGACATTAAAAATCTCAACATAGGACCGAGGGCAAGCAGCTAACCTTAAACAGGTGATAGTGTGGGGCAGTGGTGGGGTCCTTGGTTTGAGAGCACTCAGACTTAAACAAAGGGTACTGACTAAACAAAGTGGCCACTTACTACGTTTGGCCAATAATTCATATGTGCGCAGGAAGTTATGAAAGATTTTGAGTAGTGATCACAGAAGCATGAAGTGCCACCTAAGATATACTTGTTATTTTCACTTTCTCACAAAATACGTTTTAATATGTTTATTATTTTCTTTTTAAAAGATTATTGTATGAGCGTTTTACCTGCATGTATGTCTATGTACCATGTGCATGCTGTACCCAAAGACACACAAAAGAGCATCGGATCCCCCAGAATTGGAGTTACAGACAGCTGTGAGCTGCTGTGTGGGGGCTGGGGACCAACCGGGGTTCTCTAGAAGAGCAGCCAATGCTGCAAATGGCAGAGCCACCATCCAACCCCTCATTAATTATTTCTAACCTGGATAGTCTAGACTTGGCTGTTCCTTTCCAAAAAGTAGATAATTTGACCTAGGCCAAGTAAGGTTGACAATAGGCTCATTTCATAGTAGTGAGACTATAGGTGCGCTAACAATGATTTTGCCAGAGCATACTTTTAGAAAGGGCAGTTTCTGACGTTGTGGGACTAGCAGTGGTCTGTGTGAATAATTGTCACTGCCCTGCATTCCTACATACTGTGCTGTTATGGTACTCAGTCATTGTGTACAGATACAGTATGCTTGGGACATTCTGGAGATAGGCTAGCTGTGCTAGCTTAGGGGCCTAGGGAATGGTCTGGCCTGGCCTTGGTCATACAGATCTTGTAGAGGTCATTTGGGCTGCTGGCCACCTCTGGTGCTGGCTGTGGGAGCTTGGGGAGCGCCTGGCTGTGGCGGTCACTTAGATGACTAGCCACCTCTGGTGCTGGCTGTGAGAGTTTGATAAGGAGTGACCCAACAGATGAGGAAGACCACCAGGCTGTCAATCACCTTCAATCCCCAGATTTCCGGATGCAAGAACAGGTTTTACATCCTTTCCCATTGGAAAGACAATCCTGTGTGCTTAACATTTCTGGTTTCTCGGAGATCTGAGACCTTCATGTTATGCTCCAAACAGGGCCACCGAAGGAACTGTGCTGATTGCACTCTGGGTACTATGATAATAAATCCCAGCTGAGGAGCAGAGGACTTCTTGGCTCATATAACTGAGTTAGAGCAAACCACAGGAAAAAGCCCAGTGAAAGGCAGGGACTTGGTTACTCCAGTTGGCCCAGGACATAGCTGCTATTCCTTCTCTGCCCCTCTGACCTCTGCCTCCTTATGCAAAATGGCAGGACATGACATAAGGCAGCTGGAGCCCACTGATCTCTGCACATAAGGGTCTCTTCCTCCTCCTCCTCATTTTCTTCCTTCTTCCCTTCTCCTCCTTCTGGAAATGCATATGAAAGAGTTTCTGCTTTGCCTGATTCGCATGCATGTAGCCTCTTGGAGTAGTAGCTGTTATAGACCGTGGGTTGGGGAGGCCTGTCATGGAATGGGTATGTGATTGTCTGAACCTAAGTCATGTGTACCCACACTTTGGTTTGTAAATGGGATTGGGGCCTATTAATAAGAGGAGGGGGGATTCACCTCTTTAGACCTTTCAGATTCCTTGAAGGCTGGGCCTCCCTCCTTTGCATCCCTAATCCTCTCCTACAGACCAGAAAGTGTTCTGTGACTAGATTCCTAATGTATATTTAGCAAACTGCATGCTCTTTTGGCTAAATTTATGTGGGCATTATTTTTACATACATCCAAACTGAGTTATTCCAATACCTCTTAAAAGTTCATGTTACGCTGGGAAGATGACTTGAGGACCAGAGTTCTGATCCCCATAACCCACATAAAATGCCTGGTCTATGCCATTCCAGATTCAAAGGCAGAGACAGGCTCTCCAAGCAGAGCAACTGGGAAACCTGAGCGTCTGTGACCTCTGGGTTTGATTGAGAGCCCTGCCTCAATATCCTAGGTAGAGGAGTAATTGAGCATGATGCTTGACATCAGCCTTGGGTGTCCACACACACACATAAACACGTGAACACACACATAAACACGTGCGCACACACTGAAAGGTGCATACAGACACACACACACACACACACACACACACACACACACACACATACACACAAAACAGCAATGAAAGAAAGGCTTTGTGCTGTTAAACTTCTGTATTCGGATATTCTGAGGGTGAACCATTGAGCCACTTAGCACATCACTCTGGAAAATGGCAAATTACTGCCTTGGGCTGCTTGTGAGGGATTTGGGACTCAATTTTAGGAAGAGGACAGAAACCAACTGCTCTGTGATGTTACAAGGAGCGACTTTCCGCTACTGTGGCCGGTGAAGGGTGAGCAGCACTAAGAAGGGACCAGGGGTCCAAACAGAGGCTTCACCCTCCTCCAGGTTAGCCCTTTTGACTAAGCTGGCATAAGTATAGCATCATTTCAGTTAGCTTAAATTTGTGTTCTCATATTAATTGGTCTATGTTTTCAAAAGACGTAATCTATGTTATCCAAACAATGCACAAAATTTAAACGTAGGCTTTCTTTCATTCTTAGTTTTTCTACAGCTAACTTGTTAGAGTGCCATCAGACTTTTAAAGCTGGCCATAATGTAGACACCTGTAACCCTAGCTCTTGGGTAATGGAAGCAGGGGGACCAGGAGTTCAGGGTCAACCATGACTACATACTAAGTTTAAAGCCAGCCCGGGCTACATGTTTTATTATTCCAACAGACAGCAGGTGGCTAATCTTTTTAGGCTACCCCTCTCCCCAAAGAGGAAGTTGGTCCTTCCTGATCTAAAAGCTCAATAAACATAGTCTGTGTATTTCTCAGAAATACTTTGGAGGGATTACTCTGATGGCCGAAAGTCCTTAGCAGGCCTCTAATGACACATTACTGCTTCTTTTAATTAAATATTATATTTAACATGCACATGTGTATCTGAGTGTGTGCATATCCACCATGTATGTTCAGGAGCCCTGGGTGGTCAGAAGAAACATCAAAATCCCCAGACCTGGAGTTACTGGTTTGTGAGCCATCACAGATGCTGGGAACTGACCCAAGCCATTTCTCCAACACCCTTTCCTCCTCCCTCCCTCCCTAGCTCCCTCCCTCCTTCCCTCTCTAGCTTCCTCCCTCCCTCCCTCTGTCTCTTCATCCCTCCCTCCCTTCCTGTCTCCCTCTCTTCCTCTTTCCCTCTCTCCCTCCCTCCCCCTTTTCCTTCCTTTGTCTCTTTGTTTTCCAACTATGCTATCTATTTAAACTTGACAGATTAGAATCTATCTTTTGTTTAGTGACTTAAATTATCTTACAATATATTTTAAAGATAGTTTCATCTATGGATCTGGCCTTAAGTCCAAGAAATCAGCCTGCCTCTACCTCCCAGTGCTGGGATTGAAGGTGTGCATACCTATGTCCAGCACAATAATCATCTTTATTGGTTACCTTGATGTAATCATTGTATAGGAGGAGGCTGAGACTTTCTCATCATGTATAAACAACATAAGGTTTCATTTTCTTCACACATGATCGTATACACAAGGCCTACTTAAACCAATCATGAATAATACAAATAAAAAAGCTAAGCAGAAAAATAGTTTGCATTTTTCTAGTGTGGAAACATATTATGTGTTTGATTCATATTTAAGTCTAGAATCTCCCAGAGGGTGTGGCCTTTTTTTGGGGGTTTCTTGTAAAAATCCTGAAAGGACAAACTACCTTGTTCTTATGACTTAGACTCCTAGAGGGAGTTGATTTCTACAACAGACATTTCATGTTGTGTCCTTGTCCTTGGCTGTGAGGGATCAGCAGGAGTCTTCAGTGCCGGTCTTAAGCTGCTGAGAGGTAGCTCCTGCCACACAGGCCCATCCTGCTTGCTTAGTTGCTGGAGTTTAATCTTAGCCTGTCTTGTCCCTCCATCTAGTCCAGATGCACAGGGGAGACAGATGGCAAGAGCGTCCTGTTACTGGGGACTTCCTACTGATTCTTCGTCGTTGTATTAGGACGGCAGCTTCCTTGTGATAACTCACCTGCCCAAATACACCACTTCAAGTCCATCATTTACGGAGCTATGGGGTAGCTCACTGGGCAAAGGCTCATGCTGCTGAGCCTGTGGATCAGAACACACATGGTAGAGAAAACCCACTCTGTTAAGCTGTCCGTGTACCTTCCACCATGCATCCTGGTGAACACACACACACACACACACACACAGAGTAAATAAACAAAATGTAGCAGAATTTGTTGATGAATGTAATTTAGTAGTTTTTAGCATGACTAGGTGGCTCTGTTACCCCCAAAGAATCCTTGACTGTGTGTAACGTTTGCTTACCATTTTCAGCTGGCGTCAAACACTAGTCTACTTTCTATCTGGATGGAATTTGCTTATCTAAATATTTTGCATAGACAAGTTATTGTAATATATGACCTTTTGTGGCTGGCTTCTTTCATCTAATATAGGCTTTAGAGGTGAACTTATCAACAGTTTATTCTTTTAAATATACGGACATAATGGTAGGTATAGAGATGACATTTGTTTATTCATCAGAATTAAAAATTTAAATCTATTTAATCCATTACCCCCCTCTCTCTCTCTGTGTGTGTGTGTGTGTGTGTGTGTGTATGAGTATGTATGTATATATGTGTGGGGGACGTATGTATGCACAGAGAAGTATGTGTGCATGTGTGGGGTGTGTGTGTGAATATGTATGTATGTGGGATATGTGTAGGATGTGTGTGGAGAGTGTGTGTGTGTGTATGAGTATGTATGAATGTGTGTAGAGGATTGTGTGGGGGAGTGTGTGTGTGTGTGTGTGTGTGTGTGTGTGTGTGTGTGTGTGTGTTTGTGACTATGTATGGGGGGTATGGTTATGTGGGGAATGTTATAGACAGAGTTTCTGTTCCACCTGGTCCCAAAGCTGTTTAATCCCAAATACACAGAGGCTTATATTAATTATAAACTGGTTAATGGCTCAGGCTATTTATTGGCTGGCTCTCTCTCAATTATTAACCCATTTCTATTAAACTATGTATCACCAAGAAGCTGTGGCTTACCCATAATGCTCTGGCATATTACTTCTTTGGTGGCTACAGCTACATGGTGTCTCTTCAGTGATTCTTTATGTTTCCTCTTCCCAGCTTCTTCCTGGTCTGGTTGCCCCGCCCATATTCCCTGCCTGGCTACTGGCCAATTAGCATTAAGTCTTCAACCAATAAAATAAATATATATTCACAGTATACAGAAGGGCATCCCCCATCAGGATGAGTATATGTGTGGGATGTGTGGATAGTGTATGTGTGTGTGTGGTGGGGGTATATGTATGTGGGAGGTATGTGTGTGTGGGGGGGTGTGGAGATGTGTGTGTGTGTGTGTGTGTGTGCATGCGTGCATGAGAGAGAGAGAGAGAGAGAGAGAGAGAGAGAGAGAGAGAGAGAGAGAGAGAGAGAGAGAGAGAGAGGAGAGTCAGTTCTCTCTACCATGTGGGTCCCAGGGATTGAACTCAGTTCCTCAGATATGGCAGCAAGCACCTTAACCCTCTAAGTCATATTGCCAGCCCCATTTTCTACTTTTCAACTAACTTTTGGTATTTTGTGATATATTTATTATCTGATGTGCTGTGGCTTGCAGCTTTAATGTGAATTCTCTTGCAAGATGTATGATTTGCACCAACAGTGGGCTTGAGAAATGACTGAGCTGCTAAGACTATATACTACACTTGCAGAAGACCCGAGTTCAGTTCCCAGTGTCTATATCGGGCACCTCCACAGGCTTGGATGTCCTCTCAGATATCTGTGGACGTTTCTGTCCATGTGCACACACACATTCGTGCGCATGTACACAATTTTAACAGCTTTGTCCCATTTTGTTCATTTTCATATTTTTTCCTTATCCTTTCTTCTATTGAATAATCTCTTCACCACTTTTGGAAAAGAACCGACTATAAATTGAGAGACAGCACTGAAGCGATGCTAGCCAACTGCATTGTATCCCAATCTGTGTGTGGGATCTGATTCTGGGCTCTGAGTGGAATTCCATTGATTCGTATCTCCCCTTTGTCAGGGTTTCACTGTCCTAATCACTTTAGCCCTCTGATTAGCTATGAGTGGAAAGTATGGGGTTTCACCTTTGTCCTTGTTGTCAAGATTGTTTTGTCTATACATATCCCTTGACTTTCCACAGAAATTGTACAGAAGTTATGTCCATTCTGGCAAAGAAGCCGAGGGGGCAGTAACAGATCAAATCTTCTGTACTATTTCCCCTATTCTTTAGTTGTGAAGCCTGTGCCTGAGGAGGATGTCTGGTGTCCGATCCTATTGTCATGTGCATTCTTCCTTCCAGGGACAGAATCTCTCACTGAACCTAGAGCTAGGCTGATGGCCAGCCAGCTCCAACCCGGACACTTCCCTGCCACAGTGCTGGGGTCACAGAAGTGCACATGACCACACCTCAGCCACAGCAGAAAGTCCTTTTGTCCCCAGAGCCACCTCCCATGATCCCCTAGTTATCATTCATCTCTGTGCCCTGGGGCGGTTTAAATGCAGATGCCGCCTTGACTTGCAGTAATTGAACAGTTGGTCTGCAGGGAGTAGTGCTTTGTGGAGAGGGTTAGGAACAGCCGCCTGCTGAAGGAAGTCTATCCCCGAGGGCAGGATTTGAGAGTTTGAAACCTCACCCTGCTGCCTGTTTGCTCTCTCTGCTTCCCGCTTTCCTTTCAGAATTCGAACCCTTGTCTTCCTGCTCTGGTCACCGTGTCTGCTGACAAGACACACCTTATCCCTCTGAGCTGTTGGCCTGAGTCTGTGCATCTGTGCAGTTACCTTGGACAGCCCCCCCACCCCCCCGCCCCACCACCACCACAGAAACAGAAATGTAACTAATGCATGCAGCCTCTGCCCAGTTATCACAGAGTTCAGCCCTGTGGGTGAAGTGTTTCTTAAATGTCTTCCACATATCTTTCCCAGATGCCACAGGGGCATTTCTGCCAATGTGTAGAGACACGCCTTCAACAGCTAGAATTTTGTAGCTCCATCCTTCTGTCACTCACTTCTTGTGACAAAGATTCAAGGCCAATCAGAGGGGAGATTAAAAAGCTCTTCCCAAGTCCCTTCTCAACATGCATATGCCTTGGGCGTGGCCTTCTAGTATGACTGAGAGATGTCAAGGGTCTATTCAAAGCATCTTGCTGTCATTGTCATCAGACTTTGTAAGCGTTTGGCTACCTTCAGGCTTGGATCACTGCAATTGTCTCCTCAGGAGATGCGGATGTTAACTCCACCTGGAGCCAGGGCTGACCAGAGTGAGGATGCTCAGCCCAAGCTGAGCTGTGCTGTGAGCAGAGGAGAGAGCAGGCTGGGGAGGCCTGTGAGGGTAGAGGCTGAGCTGGTCAGGGTTCATAGCTCGCATACCTCTAGGGTTATTGGGTTTTTTATTAATTTACTTTTTACATTCTAATCTCAGTTCCCCCTCCGGCCTCTCCTCCTGCTTCCCCACCCTATCCTCCACCTCCCATCTGCCCCTAGGAGAGTATAACACCTCCCCTAGGAAGTCTACTCAGTCTGTCCCACCATCTAGTTGAGATAGGACCAAGGCACCTCTCCACCCCACACCCCTGTGACTAGGCTGGGCAAGGTATCTCTCCATATAGAATGGTCTCCACTAAGTCAGTTTGTGCATTAGTGTTAGATCTTGGAAGCACTGCCAGTGGCCTCATATATTGTCCCAACTGCACCATTGTCACCTATATTCAGAGTCTAGTTCAGTCTTATACAGGTTCCCCATTTCTCAGACCTGAGTCAGTGATCTCTAGCTAGCTTGGGTCGGCTGATTCTGTGGGTTTCCCCATCATGGTCTTGACTCCTTTGTTCATATTCTCGTTCCTCCCTCACTTCCATTGTACTCCAGGAGCTTGGCCCATTGGTTAGTTGTGAGTTTCTGCATCTGCTTCCATCTGTTTCTGGAAGAGGGCTCCAGTTTCTCTGGGGTTGTGGATTGTAGGCTGGGTATCTTTGGCTTTTTGGCTGGTATTCACTTATGAGTGAGTACATACTATATTTGTCATTCTGGCTTTGGTTTACCTCACTCAGGATTGTTTTTTCTAGTTCTGTTCATTTCAGACATGTTGTGTTAAACGTCTTCCTTGGAGCTGGGGCAAAGCGCTAGGAATTCTGAAGTTCAAGCATCATGAAACTCAAGGTTTCTGCTGAGTTTTTGTTGGTGGTATTGTGGGTTTTAAGCATTGCCAGAGCTGTTGGTCATGTTGATGTGTTGAGATACTTTTCAGGGTCAGGAAGAAGTGGACCTTGACACTTTTTGCTGTGGTATCTTTGTTCTTGTGGATGAATGGAGCTTAGAGGTTGTTACGTCATCGTCTCTCTATCTTATTTTAAACTTGTGTTTTCTCTCAGGGCAGGCAGACAAGACTAGAATAGCATGTAAAAATGCCTGGGGCACATTGAGGAGTGAGCACCAGGTTAATTTGGGATAAGGAGCTTCCAGACAAAGGGGCTAGGCAGATTTCATCATTGTTCCTTTAAGTTTTCACTAATGCAGTGTGTTACACAGACATGGGAGCTTGGGACAATAGGTGGGTCTTATGCTCTTTTGTTAAAACAAAACCCTGTGTTCTTGGTGTCTGATTTTTCCATCCTGTAGCAGATAAGGAAAACAGAATATTAAAGCAGACAGACAGGTGACTAGCAATCTGAGATAAGATTCTGACATAAAAATCAGATGGATGGTCAGTGAGGACACACACTTTTCATAGGCCATACCTATGTTAAAATGGAAATGCTAATTTGTGCTCATATTCTTTGCTTTATGCAACTGATAATGCCTTGTGTATTTTAGCAATCCTTTCTATCAAGAACTGGTACAGTGTTTGAGGTCGGTTACTTAAAATTGTACATCCAGGTCATTTACTCAGGACATCTGTGGCAAGAAATGATACTCCAATGAGACACCTCTGTCTCCATGGCCACAGATTCCATTGATGGAAAAGATTCAGTAACAATCCAACTCCATTCATTAACAGTGGACAGTTTTAATGTGGAGATAGGTGGAAACATGATTCACTGTATTGGAAACAGAGTGTTGACTATAGGTTTGTTTTCCCCATTCTCTGTACTAAGTACTCCAGGTTCGTAAGTAGTACTAGCAAAGCATTTATCAGTCTGTTGCTGAACACATCATTTGTGAGATTTCTAGCTGCATAAGATGCTGAGGGTTAACTTATGTCTTCCCAATGAGGTCTGGGCAACCCCTGTGTTATCTGGAGACACCATGAGGGCAGATCATTCAACAGGTCACAAAAGCAAAGTGGTATCTGTAGAGTGAGCTGTCCACAGAATCTCAGCAGCCAGGGTAGAGCAGGATTCCCAGTGCAAATAGTGAAAGGGATTGCAGAGGAGCTGGCCACTTAAAACACACTTGGACAGTGGCATCGTGGTAGCTGGTTAAAGGGAGCCATCTTGGGGATCAAGGAGCCACTTGTGGCAAGAAAGACAGCAAAACTGCAAGTTTTCTGTTCCATGTGGCCTTTGTCATTCTGGCTTTGGTTTACCAAAAGGCCACGCATCAAAGCCCACATCCTACAGAGCACATTGTCAAACGCCTGCGTTATAGATGTTACAGTTCGAAGGCTTCCTAAGACCCCTCTCAAATCATAGGATGCTCAGCTGGGCTGAATAGCACAAATGGGCCAACAACAACAACAACAACAATCATTCTTGGAAGGGTATCCTGAGGGCTTTCTGTTGGTGGTAGGTTTTACACAGAGAAATACATTGCAAGAACCACAGTTGTAAAGGGTGTATTTAGTAATGCAGGAGTCGCTAGAGATGTGAGTATTTACCAGGGAATTGCATAGAGGGGCAGACAGACATCTTGTCAAATCACAAGTGTTTCCCTGAGATGATCTTCTCAACTCATTCTTTTCTAAGTCTAGTACACTAAAACCTCAAGTCAGTATTCTGATGCTGGAGTACATTTGAGTGGCATGGCCTTCCTTAGAGAAAGGCACCAATATCCCAAAATTCCTAGATTAAAAACTATTCTGAAGGCCAGGGGAATGGCTCGGTGGGGAAATTGCTACCCCCCCAAACATGATGACCTGAGTTGGTCTATAGCATCCACGTCAGAGCTGAGCCTGGCAGCATGAGCTGTAATCCAAGAGATAGGCAGGTGGAGACAGGGGCCTCCCTGGGGCTCCCTGCATTCAGTGAGAGAGGACATCTCAAAATCATAGGATGGGGAGGGGTTTGGGAAGGTGCATGGTGTTGATCTTTGGCCTCCATATGTACCGAACGCACTCCTACACAGTCACATGATACACACATGTACAATTCTAGCTGGAATGTCATGTATTTATAAATAGCTTGTAAGTATGTTTTCAGTGGTATTCACAAGGTTACTATTTGACAATGAGGCACGTAGCACCAATGTGGGTATCAGTTTATTCGAACATAGGCACCTAGCACCAAGTGGGTATCAGTTTAGCTATTAAAACTCTGTCATCTCTTCTTGCAGTGTCCTGGCAGGTTACAATGGTACCATCTTCGCATATGGGCAGACAGGCAGTGGCAAGACATTCACCATCACAGGTGGGGCCGAACGCTACAGTGACAGAGGCATCATCCCAAGGACTCTGTCGTATATTTTTGAGCAGTTGCATAAGGTAAAGAAACAAAAAACTCACATTTAATTTGATATATTCAGCAGAAATAGACCTTGGTGAGGAAATGTGCTAAGGCATCTATTATACTGAGCCTGCTTGGGAATGTGCTATTGTAACTCCAACCTTTACATTTAAAGACATACCATGGCTAGGACTTCGTCAAGGCTGGGGCTCCATCTGAAATGTCTACAGGGCTTAGAGAAAGAGAGAGAGAGAGAGAGAGAGAGAGAGAGAGAGAGAGAGAGAGAGAGAGAGAGAGAGAGAGAGAGAGAGATGTCTGGGTGTGTGGGCCTGCATATGTGTGTGGGGGTACAGAAGTTGATGTTCAAGGTCCTCTCTTGCTCTCCACTGATTTTGTTTGTTTTTTAGCTTTTGAGATAGGGTATCTTGCTGAATTGAACACGGGCTCACTGATTTGATGGGCTGATGGATGAGTGAACTCTGGGGGTGTCCTTCTCTCCCCCAGCACAACATTAGGGTTACTACCACACACACCGCCATGCCCAGCCTTTCACAGGGTGCGGCGGATCTGAACTCAGATCTGCATGCTGGCGCAGTAAGCCCTTCATCCCCTGAGATGTCTCCCTGCTTGGATAACTAGTATCTACAGTTAGAAACACTTGTACTAAAACAACTCTTTCTCTAGCCCTAGAATAACCAAATTAGTCATATGGCATCATTATCACTTCCCATATTCTGGTTTGCCAGAAAATAAACCCCGTTGCAGTGAGGGGAATCCTATTCTAGAGGCATTCCGATCCCTACTGTATGTGTCACCTACTTAGGGATGTTGTGCCTGCATGTGTGTCTGTGTACTATACATATGCTGGTGCCCACTGACGCCGGAAGAACTAGAATGTGGATAGTTGTGAGAAACCGTCTGGTCACTGAGAATTGACCCCAGGCCCTCCGTAAGTGGAACAAGTGCTTTTAAACCACTGAGCCATCTCTCCAGCCCCCAAGTGAGGCTTTTTAATACAACATACATTGTAACCAGCAGACTAGGCGTCTAACTCTAAAACTAAGCCTCCATTGAGACTTTTTTCTCTGGGTCCACGTCTTACAAGAGCCCACAGCTCTGCAAGCCCAACTGCCCCCTTGCTTTGCTTTGCTTTGCCTCCACGCCCTCTGTAGCTCCCATTGGCTTTGTGTTGTTGGCTGTGTTTGGATCCATTTCCTGTGATGAGTCATTTAACTTCTGTGGGTTTCTGCTTTCCATTTTCCGGAAGAAAGCAAGGCCTGAACTGCTCTGGAAGCTCTCTGTCTTCCTTCCAGCTCCAGCAAGTCCTTGAATTCTGTTTAAATGTCTAACTGGGTTGCTGTAGCCGTCACTCTGGAATTCCCTACTGAATGTTATTTGCATTTTGAGCTGCAAAGACGAGAAGAAATTGCTGAGATCCGCGTAATTCTAATTGCCAGCCAGAAAGCAGCAATTACCATTAGTTCAGCTCTTCTCTCGCTGGCCCAAGAGTGCCAAACGTGTGCGCCAGAAAAGTGCAGGACGCTGGGCTGAGTAGAGAGTGTGTGCCACACCCAGAGCCCTTCTCATCTCCTCCTGTTTTCCCCGACACTACCTGTATTTCCTCGTTCACGTATGTCACAATAGCTGTTGTTGCCATGAACCAAAGTGGAAAGCTGTCATCTTAAAGGACGGACGGGCAGGGTTGTATAGGCTGTTTGGGTTCTGAGGATGTGTCCCACTAATGGCATGTGGCTTCTTGTCTCAATGTCGTGGAGCTGCGGTGGGGGACAGACACGGTATTTTAAGATCTGGGGCTGAAGGGATGGTTAAGAACTCAGTTTTGTTCCAAGCACCCATATAGGTATAGGCAGCTTTCACTGTGTAAACTCCAGCTCTGGGGGTCCCACCACCCTCTTTCGGCCTCTGCAGACACTACGTTCCCATCACATACCCACAGAGATAAACAGGCAAGTAAAAGCAACAAAAACAAATAAAGTTCTGGGCACACTGGGTATGCTTAGTTCATGATCATTATTACCATACCATTAATATTTGTATATGCAAAGACTTAATGAGTGTTCCCATACTCATTAATATTCGTACATGTTCTTGTGGCCTAAAGATACCTAGACCATTTCAGAAAACCTTTTGATGCTCTTAGAACCAGTGAAGCCAATTTCCCTGGTTAGGCTGAATAAAATAAACAAATACTCTCCTAAGGGAAAGTACGTTTTGTGTCTTCTAAAATATTCCCTGTGCTAACCAAAGAACACCTCTGGACATCTCAAAGTCTCCAGGGCATGGACCATCTTCCAGAGTTGTTGGGAGATCCCTTGTCATTGATGTCAGTCAAACCCTTGTTTAGTTCGGAATCATCCCAAGTACTTTCCTGGACTTGGAGAAAGCCCACCCTCAGCCAGGGAAACTGAAATGGACCAGTTTCTGCCACGGGCCTCACAGTGGATTATACTGAAACAAGTAGAGCCTCCCAGTGCTCCATGAAGTGTGTCCACACTGGAGACTAGAAAACACAAACCCAAGCCAGAGGCTCCCACAGGATTGCCCAGATCTGAGAGTCCAGCATGAGCCTAAAGCTGAGCCCGTCTTCAAGACCAGCCGAGAGCCCAGTGCATGGCGTGTTGTGAACTGTCTGGGAGTGAGAGCACATTCCCACTGAGCTTGGGAGGGTTCCATTTGTTTCAGAGCTCGAGTCTCCTACATCGGAGCACTGTGAGGTCACACTTGTTTGGGGCAGAAGAAAAATCTGTCTGCAGGAAACACGTGTGTTACATTTCAGTTTGGCAATCCAGATGCCGAAAAGGACCAAGAAAGGTGGCTTGCCACATAACTCAGTGAGATGGGAGTATGTATGCCAGAAAAACTGCAGGAGAAGGAGAGGCTGGAGGAGCCAAGACATTGTCCTTATCCCCAGGGCAGTGGGCCGGCCACTGCTAACTTCTTACTCTAATTCTACAGAAGAAAGCGTCCCCATTACAGACGACGGATGGCTCGAGTTCACTGTCCTTTTCTCATGTCCATTCCTTCTATATTCTTGTGTTATTTTAGCTACTTTGACCAGGGTGTATTTGCCTCAGTATTTGAAGATGTAAGTTTCCTGAGTGTGGAGGGCAGGGGGTGGGGGCATGACCTGACTAGTCACAGTATTCCACAGTCAGGAAGAAGTGTGAGGGATGCTGGTACTCAGTCCCCCTTCCCCTCTGTCCCCACGCACTCAGCTCAGGACTGACTCCTGCCCTTGGGAAGGCACCACCTATACTCCCCAGTTACACTCCGCTGGAAACCGTCACCCTCACTGCTCCATTTGGAGGCTTCTAGACATGATCCTTGAAAACAGTTATGGATGGCAGTAACAGTAGCAAACAGACACAGTGGTTCATTGGTGCCCGGGTATTTTTGGTAGGACTTGAAATACAGCCTTCTCTTATGTCAGTTTGCGAGATCAGGGGTATCTCATAGTTTATGATCACACAGAAGCCTGTTAGAAGCACTTCTGCCCTAAGCTAGGATGGAGTCTCTCCCAGCACCCACATCCGGTGGCTCACAACAGCCTGGAACTCTAGCTCAGGGGATCTGATGCCCTCTTCTGGTCTTTGTGGATACCTGCACTCTTGTACGTGCCGGCACACACACAAACACCACTACACACACAGAGTAAATAATGAAATCTTTTTCTTTTTTTAAAGAACATAACATTCTGAGTAGTAGGAAAGTAAAGGAAAATTAATTATGATCATGATTGGAAACTTTGGCTCCTGGTCTTTGAACCAAAGTCATAACCTCTGCTGTTTATGAATCGACTGTTCACAGAATATCACAGATTGTAAGTTTATTTGTGCTTACTTAGTAACCTTTTGAGGGGCTCTGGAAAGTTAAAAAAAATGACGTATTATTCAGTTCTACAACCAACTTGGCTCACTATAAGTGTATACTGACATTTTATGTATAATGTGGAACCAATACAAACTAACAGACTGAAGTTCCTTATAATCATGGATATTGTATTGGCTATTACAAAAAACCAAAAAAAAAAAAAACAAAAACAAAAAAAAAAAAACCACCTCATGCAGATGGCCACAGCAACTCAGAAGTATCACAGACTGCAAGACTGCAAATGTAAACCATATAAATGGAAGCCCAAAGACAAATGGTGCATCTCTCTCTAGCCAAACAGTTGTTTTAAACAGTGCCTTCTCCTTCTCCATCCAGGATAGCAGCAAGATCTACACAACACACATTTCTTACTTGGAAATCTACAATGAATGTGGCTATGACCTGCTGGATCCAAGACACGAGGCCTCCAAACTGGACGATCTGCCGTGAGTAGCAGGGTAATGACGAGCAGCAGGAAGTGGTTTCCAGATGCGTGCTTCCGTTGTTTCCTTTGAAATTTGCTCTGTTTCTGGTCTCGATCATAATTAGCAAATATTGGATTGCATCATCTTTCTGCAATGAGCAGGAGCGATGGGAACTAAGATTGCTTGAAACTCGTTTCTCAGGGGAATCTCTGTGGGAGTTGGCACGAGAGCCCAGAGGATGGTCTGGGGGGGGGTCATTTCAAGATTGGGGACAGCACTTTACCCCACCGCATGCAGCCCCACCCTCCTTTAAATATGCCCTTTTTCCAAAAGCAGTATTCATTTTATTCAGGAGTAAGACAATCTGAATGAGAAAGTAAAATGGGAAGTGTTGGCAAATGTTTCTCTGCTGTCGCTAGCACCAGCCTTCACAGCCCTTTGATGGGCTCAGCATTGGTTGGTTCAGTGAAATGAAGCATCAGATCTGTTGACAGAGGATGCTCCCCTCCCAAGATCGCAGTGTTGCTGTTTGCTATTTGTTTGAAACCTGCCTGACTTTGGTGTTGTAATTGGTAATCATTCCTGTGCTTATTTCCAGGTGTTTTTATGTATTGGAAAAGCACACGCACACACATGCTCCCTGCAATGGAGCCAGAAGAGTGTCCAGTCCCCTGGGCCTGGAGTTTCAGATGGCTGTGAGCTGCCTGGCCTGGGTGCTGGGAACTGAACTCAGGCCCGCTGGAAGGCAAGGCGTGCTCTTAATTGTGCACCCATTGCTCCATCCCCAGAATATATATTTTTATAAAATACTCTAAGGTAGTGTAGAAATATGTGTGAATTCTATGTAAAAAAGATAACCAATTGGCTATTGATGATGCAAGTTTCATGCTCAATAAACAAGTTGTTAAATTAATAAAAAGATTGGAAATTAATACAACAATTCATAGTTCATATATTCTTCCATTAATATTTGTTGAGGCATTTTCACATATCACCTTTTTTTATGTTTACAAAATTCCCAAGATGGAGTCTGGAAACAGAAGTTATTTGTATTGTAAGTGTTGGTGTAACAGTAAGGAGAACAGAGGAATCACTGGCTCTATGGAAGGAAAAAGCTCTTCCAACTTAGGAGAATAAAGTTTCCTTTTAGAAAGGTGGATCTTTGTAGTAGGCATGAGGATGGATGAGGATGGCAGCGCCAGGCAGAGGGCGCGGCTGGGAAGCCTGTGCTGTGAGTGGGGGTGTTTAGCCATGGTGCCTCTGATGTGTACAGGTCATTAAGGAGCACCCCTGCTCAACATGGTTGTTGTCCTCATAAAAGAGGACCATGGTGTTCCCTTGTGCATTCTAAAATGCTGAGGACTCTAAGAGAAGTTGGTAGCTTGTAATCCAGAAGCGAGCTGAGCTGACTCCTTGACTTGGCACTGGGAGCCACTATAGCTGTGAGAGCTATTGCTGATGTTTCCAGTCTGCCTACTTTATCTCCTGTCCCAGCAGCTCCCTGCACTGCAGCCTCTATCACCTGGACGGAACCCCAGAAGCCACTGGAACCTGTTTGAGGAAGGGCTTGAACATCGGGTTACTGGTTTGAGGCTCAGTTTTGTTCTCATCAACCCTTTGTTTTATTGTCTTTGGTGACTGACATTCCTGCAGATGAAATATTCTTTAAATTGTTTGCAATAGCTGGGCATGGTGGTGCATGCCTTTAATCTCACTATTCTGGAGGCAGGCAGATCTATGTGAGTTCGAGACTAGCCTGGTCTACAGAGTGAGTTCCAGTACAGCAAAGGCTCCTCAGAGAAACCCTGTCTCAATAAACAAAAGAAAAAGGGTTTTCAATATATTTACAAGGCTGTTTGATGTCGTGTTCATAATGGTAACAGGATCACCTATAGGGCCTATGAACTCCCCAGCCCTGGGCTTTGGGCCAGGTTTACAGTGGGCCTCGAATCCAATTAGAGAGCCATTGGTTACACCAATGACATTCGTGCCACTATCACACCCTGGAGCTTATCTTTTCAGACCAGGCATTGTTGTGGCTAACAAGGGTCACAGCTGCATAAGACCACTGATAACTTTTCTCCCTCAGCAGCCCGCATAGCACCTTCTAGAACTGTGAAAGCTAGCCAGCAGGGAGAAAGCTTCCTGATCAATCCGCTTCATGTCTCCAAGTCTTCTGGCCAGAGTGTGTGCTGCCTTCCACAGTAGACTCTTACTAACACGTTCTGCTGGGCAGCTAAGAACAATGGCAATGACTGCGTCATTTGGGATCCACTGGGACCCATTTTCATGACCAATAACTCAGGGAGGTTAAAAAAGTGTCCAGTTAGGCTCGTCAATACCCAATAGTTTGCAGACATTAAGCAATAATCCAGGAACGAAGGGCTTTTCTCTGCTAAACAGAGAGGGGAGATAGAGCTGAGATGTTTGCAGAAAGGAAAGGAAAGAGAAGCATATGAAGCAAGGGCTACTGATGCATTACACCAGGAACCTCAGCTCCAATTTGGTTAGAATTGAAAGGTGAACCACCCATGGCCGGTTTCTTCATTGTTGACCTGGGACATGAAATCCAGAGAGTTTTCACTCACCCAGAATCCCAGAACAATTAATTGGCAACAGAGTAAAAATTAAAATCCAGACATCCACACACTTTGATGCTAGAGAGGCAGGAAGGGTTTCAAGAAGTCTTACACAGTGGGGCTGTGAGAATTAGGAGTCCATTGAAAAGATTCCCATCGAAAACTTGAGTGGGTAAGGATGAAGATTTTGAAGGATGGGCCTTTGGGTCTGCCATACCACATTGTGTGTGTGTTTATTTATAGTAAGTCTGATGTGGGGCATATGTGTCTTGCTTAGCTTAGTAGTTTCTCTAGTGTCAGTGCCTTGGTATGTTTAAAAAAAAAATTATCTATGGGGATGAGACTCAGATCCCAAGAATCCCCATAAAAGCAGGTAGTTGTGGTGGCCAGCCTATAATTCAAGCCTCAGAAGACAGAGACAGGGTCTCCAGAGCCAGCTGCCTAGGGAGGCTAGTCAGCCATGTTGATGAGCTCTGAGTTTTAAGACCCTGCTCCATGAATACAAAGGAAAAGCAATTGAGGATGATTCCCATCACCAAATTTGTACATATCCATACGCAAACCCACACATAGCAAACATGCCTGTACACATGTGAAGGTGTGGCCCCTCTCTAAGAGAATAGAATATACAGGGTTCTTGAAGCCAGGGTCTTTGGAACCTAGCTACAGCTAGAAACTTTAGACAGATTATTTCATTTTTCTGGATTTCTTTATACAGCGCAGGCATTGGGTCAAATACTGTTTATCAGCCTTCTACTGGCCAGTGTCTAAAGGTCAAGAGTTGGTGATGTTCACAGTATGGGCCTTTCTTGGTGGCTTCTCCCTACTTTACCCAAGGACAGTGATTGGGATGTTTTCTAACGTTCCCATTTGGGAAAGAGCAAGGACAATGATTCCGTTCTCCCTATGGCTCTGCATCCCTGAGCACGCTTAGGGTTTACTAGTGACTGCCCGTGCTGGCCAGCCAGGTTGTTGCTAGAAATGCCATGGGCTTGTGCTGATCTTCAGTGACTTGTCTTTCATCTCAGTGTGATACTGCTGATTCAGTTACAGGAAAACTCAGGACACATGCGCTGACATGCTAAGACATGCACATATATAGATCAATAATAAAATAAAAATGTAAATAAACGCACATATTGCCACTACAAAAATTAAATCTGTCCTAGACCTAAATATGCAGTTCAAAGATAAAACTCTGGAAGATAATGTGAAAAGAAATCGGGAAACCAAGGTTAGGCAGTGAGTATTTAGATATAACACCAAAGACATGATCCATGAAAAAAAAAATACTGGGAAGTAGAACTTCATTAAATTAGTTTTTGTTGTTCTGTAAAAGCCTCTTTTAAAAGAATGAGTAAACGAGGCATGTGTTCAGAGAAAATGACTACAGGCACCTTTATACAGTTAACATCCAGAGCTGGAGAGATGGCTCAGAGCTGAGAACACTGGCTGCTCTTCCAGAGGACCTGAGTTTAATTCTCAACTCCCATATGTCTGCTCACACCATCTGTAACTCAAGAGGATTTGGCATCTTCTGGCCTCCACTGGTATTGCATACATGTGTTATAATACATATGTGCAGGCAAAACACAGATACACATAAAATACTAAGCTATAAAGTGGATTTTTATACAGGATATACAATAACTCTTAAAAGCCAGAAAGGATAAAACAATGGATGATTTCAAATGGGCAGATCTCACCAGCCATGCGTGTCTCTCAACAACTGAATGCACAGATGAAAAGTTAGCAGATGCAACAAGCTCGGCACCATCTGTAATTAAAGAAAACAGCAGTGAGGGACCACAGTGTACCTGTGAGAATGGCTGAAATCCCCGCGTGTGACAATACCAAAGTGGAAATGCTCACCGCTGGTGGTAATGCAGAATGATGTGGCCACGTCTGTGAGACCAGCTGCAAGCATCCAAACACCCATCACACAACATAGCAAATGCGTGCCCAGATATTTACCCAAGTGGGCCGAAAACTCAGACTCACACACAAACCCGTTCACAAGTATGAAGAGCAGCCTCAGTCATCCTTGCTGCAAGCTGACTGTAACCGTGATTTCTTCAACGGGATGCGGGTAAACTATAGTACATCCATACAGTGTGGACACAAAGGAAATGGCTAAGTCGCAGAAGCAGCTTAACGCATATTGCCAGCAAAAAACGTCACCAAGAAAGCCTGCATGTCCGCCTAGTGGCATTCTGGTAGAGGCACAATTGTAGGCAATAACATGACCATGTTTGTCAGCGCTTGAGGGAAATCAATAGAGGAATCATGAATGTGGAAGTAGTCTATATAATTATCTGATGCGGTCACAAGGGACACACGCAGGCGCCAAAACCCAGAGAATTCACAACTCGGAGAGGGACCCCTGATGTGCACAGGGCAGAAAACATTCATCAGCAACAGAAAGAGACAAAGCCTGCAAGGGGGATGAGTTTCCAGGAAGCCTCACGTACGCTGCCTAATCCCATTTCTGCACCATTCTTGGGGTAACGGAAAATAGAAGAGAGGAGGCCAGCAGAGAGCAGGAGCTGTCCGCTAGAAGGTGCCGATGGTTATGTAAGAGCAGCACAGATGGCAGGTGTGATGGCAGTACAAAGCTGTGTATTCACACCTGAGCACAGCATGATGGGCACTCTCAGCACCCAACACCGTTGTCCCGCCTGTGACGTGTAAAGAGTTCCACAGACATTCTCATTGCAGGGGCTCAGGGCACTGACTGCTCATGGCCACTTACAACCATCTGTCACTCCAACCCCACCGAATCCACCGCCCTCTGGCGTCCACAGGTGCCTGCACACACACACTTAGCATAGAAGCGTATGGACACACATACATACACATAAATAAAAGTTGAAGTCTTGAAAAAAAAAAGATGTTAAGATGTTCTCATAGAAAAAAATTGGGCACCAGATTGTAATTTTTAAATTATCCCCCACAGCTGATATGAATCTACAATTATCTTAAAAGGTTTGGATTTTAAATTATCCACATGCTTATATATATAGATATACACACAAATATGCATGTATGTCTTCAGTCTATTTCTACATTTAAGTCATTTAAATGTAAAATGAAATACACTTAAAATGAAAATAGAAATTGTCTTTGAAAGCACCTCACGTCACATGCTATAGTGGGAATGTCATCGTTAGTTTAAATGTGTCTCCTGAGACAAAACAGGAGAACTGTTGGTCTTAGCTGTGCAGAAATGGCCACTTTGCTTTAGTTAATTTTAGTCTTCCTAAATAGAAAGCATACTATTCAACACGGTGATGACTTCCGTGGCTATTACGGTAAAGCTCGCAGGCTGGAGAGATGGTTCAGTGGCTGAGCTCAGACTGCTCCACCAGAGGACCAGAGTTCAGATCCAAGCACCCATGTTGGGTGACTCCCAAACGTCTCTACCTCCCGCTCCAGGGGATCCGATGCCCCCTCGTGGCCTCTGTGGACACAAGCACATCACATAAAATAAATCTTTAAAAAATCAACAAAAAGAACCAGGAGGTTCCAGCACCTACTATTGAAATCTTAGCTAAATGACTGTGCACAGCTCTCTCATAGACACTTCCTTAAAACAAAATCATGTGTCACTGCATCCCTTGGACAAAGGTCACCGGGCAGTGCACAGGCTGCATGGCCCTGTGGGACATTTGCAAGTTGGCATTTAAAAAGAAAAAGAAATCGCATTCATGCCCTTGTCTATAACACAAAAATGAGGATCTATATTCATGGCAGTAACTTCTGGGAAGTTCCTGCCAGGCACGAGGATGGTGCTGGAATGTTGCGGAGGTGGGGAGGGTGTGGAGTGCGGACGGCTCTGTCATTGATGGCTTCCATTATTGAAAGCAAGAACTTGGCTATTGTTCTTCATAGGCCTTCCAGTAACTCGCAGTGAGCCTACAAATTCCTACTGAGTAGCCAAATGGAAATGATTCGGTTTATAGAGAAAACACAAAGCTTGTTGCTCCCCCCTCATTAAGCAGGCTGGGTACACTTAGCAGAACTTTTCCACTTAGGTGTCCAACTCAGGATGATCAGTGACTTTTGCTTCAAATCTAAACATTTTAGAAGCATTTTGTAGGGAAACTATTCACAGACCCACTCCAAGCAACCAAATAAATAGTCTGGTGGGTTTCCATCCTGGAAGGAAAATGTTTATTTAGGAAACACTAATACAGTCCTCTTGCAAGCCTGTAGAAACTGTCGTCAGAAGTGAGGACTGGATGGAAGGCTGAGAGAATAATGGCTGCAGTTGGGGGGAGGGGCGTGGGGGGAGGGGCGTGGGCGGGTGCAGTGGGGGGAGGGGTGTGGGCAGAGGGGCGTGGGAGGGTGCAGTGGGGGGAGGGGCATGAGAGGGTCAGTGGGGGGAGGGGCATGGGAGGGTGCAGTGGGGGAGGGGCATGGGAGGTGCGTGGGAGGGTTGTTGGGGAAAGGTCTACCACTGATCTTCATTGCCCCTTAAAAATGAGTGGAGAACTCTCTCATTTCCCAATAAGCATCATGGCAAGAGGGAGTGGCCAGGGCAGGGTTTCCAGAGCCCGGGAGAGGTGGGGCTGACAGGCGGGCAGTGGGTACCCCAGTGATACTGTGAGCAGTGCAGCCAAGTGATGGGGCAGAGGCCAGGAGAAAATCAGTGAAGAAGTGGCAAAAGAGACCCTAAGTGGAGTGAGGAGGGAGGGAGGGGGAGGGATGGAGAGAGGGGGAGGGAGGGGAGTCAGGGGAGAGAGGGGAGAAGGAGTGACAGAGAAGAGAGAGGGGGAGAGGGAAAGGAGAGAGAATAAGAGGGAGAAAGAGAGACAGAGGGACTCAAAGTGCACAAGAAGCGGGCTATGGTGGAACACACTTTTAATCTTTAATCCCAGCACTCTGGAGGAGTGCACCGATAAATCTCCTTAAGTTCAAGATCAGCCTGGGCTGCACAGTAAAGCTCTTTCTTGGAAATAGACCATTCCAGGGTGTCAGAGGTGGATCTTCTTCTGGGGTGCCCACAGATGAGAGGTTAGCAGGCTGGGAGCGATCAGTGAATTTCCACATTAGCCAGCATCCGCATCTGCCTTTCAAGAACTCCATAGACAAGAAATCAGAACATACAAGAAACACAGCATCAAAAAAATTCTGAGAAATAAGGACAAGGTCACAACACACAGTTGAAACCAACTTGAGGGAAAACCCAGAGAGCCTGCAAATTGGGTTCTGAGCAAAGTGGCAGAGCAGGTTAGCTCCTGTCAGCCATACCTCTATTTAATTGGCCCACTGAATTTAAAAAGTAGTATTAAAAAGTCCATTAAAAAGAGAGTAGCCCCATCAGAGATCAAAGGCTGTAAATAATCCAGAAGGAAAACAGAGCGGATCAAACACCAATGATGACAATGAGGAGCTAATGCTTTCCTCTGTGCGCTAAATGGGGCCCCATAGAAATCATCCTGTTCTGTCCTGCCTCAGATGGTTAGACTCTTTACTTCTCTTGCCTTGCCCATGTCCCCATAACTTTCCCTGCAGAGGGAAACTGGCTGGGAAGTAAAGACCGAAAATAGACCTCGGTATGTTCCCACCTTTAAGGGATTGGTAGTTTTAACACTGGCCCATAACCAGTCACCTATATGCAGACAGCACCAGGACCAATCAAATAAGAAAGGCTTGTGAGAAATGCTGGGTTCGGCGAGACAGTGTGGTGTAGTGGGTGAGACCCCCGCTCCTCCTGGCTATGCACAGAAGTAGGTTTAGGACTAGAGTTGCGATTCGGTTCAGGACTTTAGTGAGTGCTAGGGTTAGGACTAGGACCAGGATCAGGGTTCAGTTTAGGGCTGGGATTAGGATTAATGCCTGGGTTAGGAAAGGCTATTGTTAGGGCCCTGGTGAGAGTAAGGAGTTAGGGAGACTTCTTACCACCTTCCTTTCTCTGAGTCCTTCCTTCTGGGGTCTGGCAGGAAGGAGTGAATCCGGTCTCCACTTTTACCTTCCTCCATTATAGGCAAGCGCCTTGGAGATGGGGAATTCTTTTACTCACACTAAGTGCTTGAACTCTCTCCCTTTTCACTTTTAATTTCTGCCATCCCATCACTTATTATCTGACTTCATCTTCAATTATTACTCAATATCTCTCATCTTCATGGTGAAATCTGGAGTTAAGAAAGAATCCTGTCTTCTGTGTCCCTAGAGGTTGAATTTAGCCAAAATGTATTGAGCTGGTCAGAGGCAAAATCTAAGGCCAAGGGGTCTGCTCAAAATAGAACACAGCTTATCTATGTGAATTATAGCACAGCTCATCTGTGTCAATTATAACACAGCTCATCTATGTCAATCGTAAGAGCCTTCAGACCTTCTAAGCATTTTAAACAAGCTTGCTTATAAGTCTTACTTAAAAAATAAATAAACTGCACTTGTTTTCACTAAGGGAGAGGAGCTTTTCCATCTGGTGGGTGTTATTGGAGTGGGTGGCAAGGAGCTGTCTGCAGGAAAGGACCCCTCAGGGACACACTGTCTGCAGATGTGATGGGCAAGTCACCCTCTCTTACCACACTGAGTATTTTAAGGGCCCACAAATTACGAAAAGGCCAGAAACTTTCTTGTAAGATGGGGAAAAAATTAATTATGGTATTTGGAAAAAAAATCTTCCTTTAAAAGGTAACATTATCCTAAATAAGTTTTTTCCTTATTCACACATTTTATTTAAAAATCAACTTTTCTTTATTCTTGAAAATTTCATATATCTACAGAATAAAACTGTGGTGATATCTTCTTTGTACAAATAAAGTCTGTCTGAAGATCAGAGAGAAGGAGCAAGCCACAGCCACACCTTACCTCCTTTATTTGTAAAGCAAGATATCACCATATAAAACTACACCCTGGGTTTCTTTAGCCCAACTCCTCCATCTCTTCCTCAATGTATCACCCTCCAAGAGAGAGAGTCCCTCCAAGAGGCGTGTCCTGTAAGCTAACTGTTCTTTAGGATGTCATGCACATCGGGCATGATGAGAAACTGGACTTTCCAGGGGGCAGTGTTGAGTGCGAATTCAGCAGTAGCTGCCTGGCGTCTCTCGTGTTCTGTTCCTACTAGATGGTTTGGGGACGGCTACTGTGACACCTAGTTCTCCTCTGCAGTACCTGTCCTCTTGCTTCCTTTTCCACCAGGAAGGTGACGATATTGGAGGACCCTGAGCAGAACATTCACCTGAAAAACCTGTCTCTTCATCAGGCAACAACTGAAGAGGAAGCTTTGAACTTGCTCTTCTTGGGGGACACCAACAGGATGATTGCAGAGGTAACAGGCATCAAGTGACTTTTCCAAGCTTATGGGGCAGGCACAATAGGATCTGGGGGCTGCAAAGTCTTCCCAAAGGATACTATTGCAAACTAGGAAACATGGAAATGAGGTCTGCCCTGGGTCATCTGCTGTGGTGGTTATCCTTAATTATTAATTTGACACAACCTAGAGTCCCTGGGAAGAGAGTCTTAGTGAGGCTTTGTCTGCATTGGGCTTGCCCGTGGCCCCACTTGGGGAAGACCCGGCCCGCTGCGAATGGTGCCATTCCCTAGGCTGAGCACGAGCAAGCAGGAACATATGTGCAATTGTTTCTCCTTGCTGGTGACTACGAGTGTGATGCGAGGAGCCCTCTCAAGTTCCCGCCACCGTGATTTTGCTGCCACAGTGATGAATGTGACCAGTGATTGTGAGCTAAAACAAATCCTTCCTGCCTAGTTGCTTTTTGTCATGGTCCCACCCCCACCCCACTCCCATTCTTCAAATGTCTGTTCCTTATGTGCCTGTAAAGATAGGAAGCTGGAAAATACGCTTCATTTAAAGATTTCTTGTTTCCCCTTCACATTGTGGACGTTCCCTCCTCCGCACAAGAACAGCAATCTGTTCAAGATCAAGTTCAGTGAGCAAGGACAGACACCTAGACCTTGCTGCTCTCACTGCACTCTACTTGGCCACTTTGTCTGTCTTTCTGCTTTTCTGTTTTTCAATAGACTGCTTTTGCATTGAATCAGTGACAACCCATAAAACATCTTAATTATAGGATGCATAATTTTTGAAATTGAAAACCATAAGGCGCAGTTTATTCTTTCTGATCTCAGATTGTCGGTCTTGTGGCATGTGTTTATGTCCCTGTGTATTTTAATTTAGTTGGTGAGTTAATATTTGTGAAACAGTCAGAAAATCCCATGGAACACAGGAAGTTGTGTGTGGTATGTCCCAGGGCCATATTCGAACACGTTTACACTAAAAAGCATCCTTTGCTTATCTGATGTGCAGATCTAACTGGGTTTCTTTGTTTTGTCTGAGAACCTGAGCAGCAGCCAGGATTGACCCAAGTCTTAACCAGTTACTGACCATAGTTGGAGGGTCATGAGGTCTGTTCCGTCATACCTAACGGAAAGGAGTGAATGTAGTATACACAGTGACATTGTCGGGGGCGATGGTCGTGCTGCTGGTGGTGGCAATGGGAACAAATCTCTTGTGGATACTTATAGCTATCATAGCGACTTTCTTTTTAATTTCTATAAAAACTTATTCTATATGAATGGTGAATGGTTCTTTTGCCTGCTTGTGTGTCTGTGCACCTTGTATGCGCATGTCTGGTGCCCAGGGAAGCCAAACCCCCTGGGACTGGAGTTCCAGATGCCTGTGAGCTGCCCCGTGGGTGCTAGCAATCAAACCTGGGTCCTCTGGAGGAGCAGCCAGTGCTCTTAATCCCCGAGCCATCTCTCCCAGCCCTGGGACTTTCTTTGAAATCATTCCAATATGGAAGTCTGATGGCAAATGGGACTCTGGGTAGTCAGTCTCCTCTGAATATGTGTTTTTTTGCTGGGTGTCCACCCCGAGCACCCTCTCCTTAGACATGGAAGCGATAGACTCTGAAAGCATGCAGTTGACATCTTATTACCCTTAGGAATTGGGCCCTTTGTTTTGTTGATAATTTTGTGTGTATGGGGGGTGGGCGTAATGCACATGTGAATGTGTTCACGTGTGTGTCTACACACGTGGGTGGAGGTCTCTTCCTCAATCATTCTCCACCTTATGATTGGGGCAGAAGCTCTCACTGAAGCCGGAGCTCCCTGCTTTGACCAGTCTGAGTAGCTAGCTTGGTTCGGCATCCCTAGTTCTGCCTGCGGAGTGCTTGGCCCACGTCTGCCCAACACTTTTGTCGGGTTTGAGCATGCCTGTCCTTCACACGCGTAAGACAAGCAATTCCCCCATTGTCTTAGTCACTCTTGCATTGCATTTCATTGGGGGCTCAAGGTTTCAGAGTGTCGGCGTTCAGGACCTTCATGGTGGGGAGCATGGTAGCAGACAAGGAGGCTTGGCGCTGGAGCCATAGCTGAGAGCTCGCTCTTGAGAGCAGGAGAGAGGGAGGTAATTAGAGATAACATGGGGTTTTTTAACCCTCAGAGCCCAACCCCAGGGACAAATATGCTCCAATAAGTCCACACCTCTAAATCCTTCACAAACAGTTCTCCCAACTGGTGACGAAGTATTCAAATATAGGAGCTGTTTTCTTTCAAACAGCCTCACACTCTGAGCCCCCGCCCCAGTCAGTTTCTTGCTAACTGGATTGTTTAAACCCACTGAGCATCTTATGTAGGCCATGTGTCACATAGGTTTTCATCTCAGAGTGTCTTACTCTGTTTCGTGTTTGTGATCAGAGTGCTTCGGTGTTTTCCCCATGAGGTCATCTGGGTCACTCTTACTGTTTCCAATGTTGAAGATTATGGACTGAAGGAAGATTAAAAATGAGCATCTGTAAATGAGGAAATGCTTAGGAGGAATCTGGCCATTTCTCTGCACAGGTTTAACAACAGCAAGCCGGGAGGTGCAGAATGTGCAAAGGCTGTGGGAAGGAGAAGCAGTGGTAAACGTTGAGACAAGCAGAGAAGCTGCCTAGCCTCAGAAGCTGCCTTCCTCGAGGGTGACTCTGCCCGTGGCATTGCCCTGTCTTCAGCTTCTGGGAGCTTGAACGCTTAGCCATTTGTTACTTCTGAGTTATGTATTACATTTATCTTCCCTATTGGTCTAGGAGGTGGCTCATAAATAAAAGGTATGCCACACAAGTGTGAGGACAAGAATTCAGATTGCCAGAACCTAGGAAAAAGCCAGACAGGCATGAAGGCCACCTGTAATCCCAGAACTCAGAAGGGGGAGGCAGGATCCCCAGAGCAAGCTGTGTAGCTTCAGTAGCTGGCACTGGGGGACTCTATGACAGGGGTTTAGTAAGAAATACTAGTACATAAAGTGGAGAGTGATTGACGGATGCCCTTGGCATCAGCTTTGGGCTTCAACATACACACACTCTACATGCATACACACCATATACACATATTATACACACACACTACATACACACACACTAAATATACACATAACCATACGCAATACTATGTACACACACACTACATACACTACATACACACACACTCACATATTAAATATACACATGCACCATGCACACATACTATACACACACAAACACACATACACACTCTACATATACCATATACACATACTACACACACACACACACTCACATACTAAATACACACATGCACCATACACATATACTATACACACATAAACACACACACACTTTTTAGTTGACTCTATATAGAACTTTAGACCATTTTGAAAAGTCTTAAGAAATGCTCTTTGTGAAATGTACCTGCCAGGCTTTCAACCTCACAGAGTCATGAGTCTTTCCTACAGCCCGCTGGGAAATTTACCCACTAATAACCCCATAGAGGCCTGAAACCCAAAGTGGTCCAGTTCTAGTGTTAATACATTAATATTTGTTTAATGTGCTAATTATTTTCTGTGTTTGCCTTTATTTTTTTTTCATTTGATAAATCAGAGGTCATAGTCATGCCATTTAGTAGACTTGTTGTGTAAAATAGATACTTTACAAACATTTAAAAATGTTATTACTTATCAATTTTGTATGTGTATTTGTACAGGTGCATGCACACGCTAAAACACACATGTGTGCCAGAGGACTCCATGTGGGCCTGAGAATCAAACCCAGGTCTGTGGTGTTGGCAGCAACCTCCTTTACCCACTTAGCCGTCTGCCTTTCCCTCTATGCATTGTTTCCCGATCTTAATTTATTGGGGAAACTGAAGTTTTGGTCTTGCCAAAGCTCTGTAAGAGGCAGCGAGGCTCTGTCCCCATCCCTCTGGTATAGAAACTTATGTCCCTTCGTGTCACAAGCATGACATCAACATCTGTCAGCTATTTCAAGTATGGATGTACTTCTGAAGTATCTGAAAAGTATTCCAAATATTTAGCATTTCTGTTTATCTTTTGAATTCAATGAAAGGGACCATTACACATAAAACTGTAAATGAAGACTGTTGGCTCCTGAATTCCTTGTTATTCAGGCCCTGGCAAGCCTGTCTGAATCTCAGGCTAGCTGTCAGAACGTAATTTGTCAGCACACACGAGCTTCCCATGATAAAAAGAAAACAGTAATCATTTCTTAAAAAAAAAAAAAAAAAAAAAAAAAAACTTTCCCAGTTTCCTTTTACACAGACATCTGTAGGGGTTGCTGTGGAAACCAGAAAACATTTGCAAAACAAAGTCCCAATATGTAGGACACAAGGTAGAGTGTGCTTTCCTTTCACAGGCAGCCTCTTACAGAAAAGTGATTAAAACTACTTAGCGTTTACCCAGAAGCCTTGACTCCTGCAGTCTTACCACTGTTTTGAATAATACGTGATTGTGTCCTGAGGGTTTTCTAGTTGAGTGGCTGGGCCAAAGAGTGTGAGTATTGTAAAAGCAGTAGCTGGTGTGACGGGATGCATGTCTGGTCTTATACTTGAGCTGTTCCCATCAACTAGTCAAATGTAGAAGAAGGCATGCTGTACCTGCTTGTCAGGCCACCTACTTCCCTCTAAGTCCATTTTCCTGACCAGCCCTGGTCTCCAGCATTCACACACTCTCTCTCTCTCTCTCTCTCTCTCTCTCTACACACACACACACACACACACACACACACGGCAGAGTGTCAACCTGGACCAAAACGTGTCACGAGCTGCAGTTTCAGGCTAGGTGGATTTGAAATGAACTTCACTAAGGTGGGCAGCACGTGGGCCATCCTAAGGAGGTCAGGTGACGTATGTGAGATGAGGTGATGGCAATTCTTGGTTGTCAACCTGACTATATCTGGAATGAAGTATAATCCAGAAGTGGAGGGCACGCATGGGATCCGGATCTTCAGGCAGGAAGACACACCCTTTAATGCAGACCTGGAGGCTGGAGGACTCTCTTTAACCTGGACCACACCTTCTGCTGGAAGCTGTGAAAGGACGGTGGAAGAAGGAAAGTTCGTTCTTCATGTGCTTGCCCTTGCCCTGCCCGCATATCCATCACTTCACTGGCATTAGCGCCCACTGCTCCAGACTCCAGCACACACAGAAGGCCAGCTGGGACACCCATCCTTATAGGACTGAGCAGCTAGCCACTGTTAGACTGTAAGTCATTTCAATACCATGTGTACGGGAACAAATTCTCTCTCCTCCCTTCCTCTACATCTAATGAGAGAGACAGAGACAGAGACAGAGTGAGACAGAGACAGAGACAGAGGGAGAGAGGGAGAGATCCTGACTAAGACAGATTTTGGTAGCAGAAGTTGGTACCAGCACTGGGGTATTGCTGCGATAGGCCAGACCATTTGCTTGTTTGGAAGAATTTGGACTTTGGTACTTTGGGCTAAGAAAGCAGTGGGATGCTTTGAGCACTGCTTAAATGGCCATACCAGTGGGAGCGTGGAAGACAGAGATGCTAAGAGTCCATTGAACTGTTGGGGACTCACTCACGAGGTTTCAGAAGAGGACTTTAGTATTTGCCTAGGGATCTTTCTTGTTGTATTTTGGAGAAGAAAGTGGCTGCCTTTTGCCTTGTCGGTCTGAAGCTAATGAGAAGACTTTTTGGTTCATTCAGTTGGCAGAAGAAATCTCAAAACAGCCCAGTATAGACTGTCATGTGGGTATCAGAACTCTAATGAAGATTTAAATAGAAAAGGAGCAAGGTGTGCAGGGTAAGTTAGAAAAAGTAAATTTGAGGAGAAAACGGGAGCCCTAGGGAGTAGAATAGAGCTAAGTCCCGTGTTCAAGGAGATAAACAGATTAAGAAATGGGATAAAGGGTGTGGTGGCCCCAGGGCAAGCTCTCACCCAGCTAAGTTTCTAATTTGTGGAAAGAAATTAAAGAAAAGCTTAGAGCTAGGTGTGGTGGGGCACGCCTTTAACCCAAGCACTGGGAAGGCTGAGGCTGGAGGATCTCCAAGTGTGAGGTCAGCCTGGTCTACAGAGTGGGTTTCAGGACAGCCAATCATAGGCAGTGGAAGACAGAAAGCTGGTGAAGATGTCACGGAACAAGAGGGCCATGGTCCAGCCCCAGCAAGCAACACAACTTGGCAGCTCTGGCCACACGGTTCTGGGTTTAAAGTTAAGGACAGAAGAAAGGAGTTCTAGAATAAAGTCCCTAGGCCAGGCATGTCTCGGGGCGCCCCGAATGGAGGAGTAGCAGAGAGGCCATTGTCTGAAGCTGTGACAGTGAAGCCTGGATTGCCTTGGAGAACCCAAGATGTTAGAGATGCCAGAGTCATGGGACACCTGCAGGGGAGAGCTGCTCACAGGGCGTGGAACCAGCCCAAGAGAAGGAAGTGTTTTCAGTCAACAAAGCTGAACAGATTTCGAGATCTGAAGAATGCTTTGACATCAGACATGGAGATGCAGAGTGTGGAGTTTGCCCAGCTGTGTTTTAATCTTCAGCCCACCATTTCCTCGCTATGTATGCTCCCTCCCCTGCCTTTTGGAATGGTGATCTATATCCTATGCCATTATATGTTGGAAGAATGTGACCTGATATTTGAGTTTGATATTTTCACAGGGAATTAAAGTTAAGATTGAATGAATCTCAGAAGAGACTGTGAATTTTGGACTTTACACATTGTTCAGACTGTGATAGACTATGGGGACTTTTGAAGTTGAACTAAATGCATTTTGCATTATGATATTGCTACCAGCTTATGAGGGCCAGGGAGTGGAATGTGACAGTTTGAATGTGATTGGCCTTGATAATTTAATAAGGAACGGCACTATTAGGAGGTGTGGCTTTGTTGGAGGAAGTGTGTCCCTGTGGGGGCGGGCTTTGAGGTTTCCTGTGCTCAGGATACCACCCAGTGTCTCAGTCGACTTCCTGTTGCCTGCAAGATGTGGGGCTCTCAGCTACTCCGCCAGCACCGTGTCTGCCTGCATACCACCATGCGTCCCACCATGATAATGACGGGCTAACCTCTGAATCTGTAAGGGAACCCTCCCAGGTAAAAGTTTTCCTTATAGAAGCTGCCATAGTCATGGAGTTTTCCCACAGCAATCGAAACCCTGACTAAGACAGATGGGAATCATGTGAGCAGCCCCCTGCATCTGTTCATCAATACGACAGAGGACAGAGTTTGAAAAGCCTGCCATTGGAGGTGGGGGGAGGGAGAAACACCTATTGCAGTTTGCAGTTTTGATGTTTTTACAAGTTTTCTTAATTATTTTTTAACAAAACATTTTCATTTATTTTATGTGTACATATGTTGGTGTGATATGTGTAAATCAGAGGACAGCTAGCAAAGTTATTTCTCTCCTTCCATTGTGTGGGTCCAAGGGACAGAGCTCTCCCCCTCAGGCTTGGCAGCAAGCTCCTGACCCATCCAGCCATGTCATCCCTCACTCCACCCCTATAGGGAAGAACATTTGCTAAACTTCAAGAGGACCCATGTTCAGATCCCAGCATCCATGCCAGACAACCCACAACCAGCTCCAGGGATTCCTGTGCCTTCTTGTGGGCCCCAAAGATAATTGCACTCATATGTATATACCCTTACTCACACACACACACACACACACACACACACACACACACACACACACACACTCACTCAGACACCCTCAGACACATACACTCATACACACACACATGTAGCGTGTATGTTTTTTGCCAGCCTGCCTGGTCCCACTTTTTGTTCCTCCCTGCAGGCTGCCTGGTCCCACCACTGTGCTAACCCCAAATAACACGCTGAGACTCTGTATTTGATACAATCTTGTTGTCTAGTTACTATCATTGTTTATGAGCTATCTCTGTCTTAATGATTAACCCATTACTACTATTCTAAGTAGTTCCACATGGTCATCTTATCCAAGCGTGGCGGGACGGCATCTTGCTTTCTCCACGCTCTATATGCTGACTCCTCCTTACTACTTCCTCTTTCCTCCTTGTCTCTTAGCCCCTCCTATCTTGCTTTCCCATTGGCCACAGTGCTTTATTTATTAACCAGTATGTGAAACATATTTACAAAATAACATCTCCCATTACACACACTCATACACACACACACACACTCATACACACACACATACACACACTCACTCAGACACACACAGACACACACACACACTCACTCAGACACACACAGACACACACTCAGACACACACACTTATACACACACATATACTCAGACACACACAGACATACACTCAGACACACACAGACATACACTCACACACACAGACATACACACACACTCACACACTCAGACACACACACAGACACACACTCAGACACACACACACTCATATACACACACACACACACACTCACTCAGACACACACACTCGCACACATTCATGCATACATATACCCACACACACTCACAGAGGCAGAGGAGAGAGAAGTTTTGAAAATAAATATTTTAAAATAAATAAAGTTGATCCTCAGTGACCTGTTTGTCTCCATTTAGGCCTAGGACATGAGCAGGGCCAGCCATCAGGAAGTTAGAGCAGTTCCTTTATTTATTATAAATTAATAGGTTATAATTATATTTGTGTGGTGCCTCCTGGGTACAGTGTGAAATAATTAGAGTCATTAGGTGATACTGGGATACTGCTGTGACATTAGGCGGTGGCATGTGCCACCCTCAGGTCACATCACTGCTATTGTTTTCTGACATGGGTCCTTAATGAGCTACGAAAGTTGATAACTCATAAATGTGTTTACTGTCAGCCTCCCCAGCTTCCTGTGCCTTACACCACCCCTCTTCTCAGAATGAAATTTCCCACAGCTTGTCCTCAGAGAGGGACATTTGGGACTCACTGCTGCACCCTCATGCTGGTTGGCCTCATGTGTAAGTCCCTTCTCTTGCAAAAGCTTAACACTTTAGCGGTTGGCATTATTGTGTAGAAGACAAATGAGCTGGATTCGGAAGCGCTGTGCCTGGTGGTGAACACAGATAGAGTCCCACACTTTGTAAATCTGTGCACTCCAGACATCTTGGAAGAGGCTACTTTCCAAATATCTAGTCTATCAGCAAAGTTTATGGGGCTGTGTAAATTATTTTCCCAAGAGCCACTCTGGTCTTTATATCTGACTCTTTGCTTGAAATAAAACTCCAGATTTATGTGAGTGTGTGGCTCTGCTTTGGAGGCTTCCAGGCCTCCAAAGAGTGAGTGTGTGACCCAGGGAAGTGCAGAGGTGGTTGAGAGCATGTATGGGGTGGGTTGAGTGGGTGTATGCCAGAGCAATGGCGGAGGCCAGCTCTGGACCTGGCATCCACGGCTGCAGCAAGAACAGGGTGAATTTACTGTGCTGCTATGCTCATTAACACCCTGCTGAAGTCCAGAGCTTCTTGTGTGGCATTCGATTCAAATAAGAGGACTTTAGTTACATCTGGGCCCTTAGAGGGCCAGATTCACGGCCTCACACAATCCCACTGGATAGACATGCCAGCTGCATGGAATGAACAAACTTCTTCAAGGTTTGAGAGCCCAGACAGAGCAAGTACCCAGCAGGAGAGATGTGATCCCACCCTGCTCGCACTCCAATCAGAACAGCATCCCGTGACTCTTGTTCCTAATAGAATTAGCAAAAGTCTTAGCAAAAGATGTGTTAGTGATTCTCCTCTTATCTAATCTTCTATGTACACATACTAAATAGAACTTAAGAAAACTTTAGCTTTGTGTGCTCAGGGTATGCCAAATGTTTCCTTCTCATATTTTATATGTGACCTGTACTAGAAATATACAGTGCAATTGAATAGTGTTTTGCAAATATTTATTGTTATTTTTAAAATTGTCTATGTGTGAGCCTCTGCCCATTTGTGTACATGCGAGTCCAGGTGTCCATGGAGGCCAGCATAAGGTGTTGGGTCCCCTGAGCTGGAGTTACGGGCAGTAGTGAGCTGCTCCATATGGACACTGGGAATCAACCCGTGGTTCTCTGCAAAGCGGTTAAGTACTCTTAATTGGGGAGTGGTGTCTCCACCCCATGAATAGCATGGTTTGACTGATAATGTAAATGGAATTCTGCTCTCATCTAGCCTGGCCTAGTGGTGTTACATGAGGTGCACACAGAGATCTGCAGTGTCCTTCTACATAAGCCGAGGGTACTGCACAGGAACCCTCAGAGAATTAACATAGCCACACTCATTGTTGCAGGATATAGTCCTCTAGACATAAAGATCAAGTCCCAGAGTTTGCTTTGATCTTTAAAACTCTCATCGCTAATTACGCCTAGCAGAAGGAGGTCACTTTTGTGCTCTTCCTGTGTTATTGAAACTTGCTAACAACAATAACAGAAAAGGAAAAAGAGAAGGGGGGGGAGCCATTTTCCGTGAACCAGGAAACAGCTCTACCCTCAAGCTCTGAGAGACCCTGCCAAATCCTATGAAACTTGAATTATGGTGAGTGTGGGTGCTAAGTGCCAACACATGCATCTTTCAACCTCAGGCAGGATAGAGTTTCTCCTGAAGAAAGGGCCACGATTCTCAAACACAAATCTGATGATCTTCTGGTTAGGGTGGTGAGATCTGAGAGGGAGGGAGAGCTTGGGCATATAATATAGATATTCACATAGCCTGATGGGAGGTGGGGCCGAACAGAAAACCTAAACACAGGCCATCTGAAGGGCAGTGGTCTAGGTCATGCCAAAATAGAAGTCTTCGGAGAGTGGGGTTCAGGAAAACAGTGATTTAAGGGACTTTGGATGAATTATTCCAGATTCATCACTGCAGACTGCTGGCAAAGTTTATGCTAGAAAGGTCAAGGACGTAACAGTACGGTATGGTTTAATGTATTCAGCACACAGTCTGGAGTGGATATTTCCTTATTCACCCATGGATAATCAGAAAGCAGACAACTTAAGACCTATGCCTGTGTTGTGGAATAGGGGTTGGTGCCTTCATTGAAAAGCTGGTTCCCTGAAGGAGCTCAGGCTGGGTTTTGTCATCTCGAAGACACCCTCTGATATCATTCTTTATTTTTAAAAAGTAGCTCAAATTTACTGAGTTGAAAGAAAATAATCACAAGACCTAGTCAAGAACACTGCAACTTGGGAAAGTGAAGAAAATAAATAACATTAAACAGATGTGTGCGCTGTTGAGAAATAGAGGAGGAGGGAGAGGCAGAAGGAGAGGAAGAAGGAGAGGAGGAGGGTGAGGAGGAGGGTGAGGAGGAGGTGAGGAGGAGGGAGAGGAGGGGGAGGGAGAGGGGGGAGGGAGAGGGGGAGGAGAGAGAGGAGGGTGAGGAGTGAGAGGGGGAGGGAGAGGGGGAGGAAGGAGAGGGAAAGGGGGAGGGAGAGGGGGAGGGAGAGGGGGAGGGAAAGGAGGAGGGAGAGGAGGAGGGAGAGGAGGAGGGTCAGGAGGAGTGAGAGGGGGAGGGAGAGGGGGAGGAAGAAGCAGAGGGAGAGGGGGAGGGAGAGGAGGAGGGGGAGGAGGAGGGAGAGGCGCTTGAACACTGCGGGGAGCTTTGTACTTCAATGCCAGGTACATAGCCCAGCCAGTGAGACTGGTCTGTCAGCATGAGGACGAAGCCTTTCTACTTTAAGGTCTGAAATTATGGTGTTATTTATTAACTTGCCCTGACAGCACAACATGGTGTATGTTTGTAGATAGAATAAGCATGCATCATCTTCACAAAATAATAACTCATTATCTCCTCGTAAAATTCAAACGTAGCATGGCCTTTTAGTAAGACAACAATGCTTATTACTGCTGTAAATGTCATCAGTGTTCCTGAGAGGATTCAAGATGCTTTACAACTTTAAACACAAATCCATCTGAACAATAATCACAGCAAAAGTGCTTTTCAGAGAGAAAACCCAACTCAGAAGAAGAGAGATGATTTGGTAGGTCATTGGGCTGAGTAATTATTGCTGTTGAAGACGAGCGTAGCTTTGCTTCTTCAGGCAAGCTATCAAAAGCAAGGGGCATATTTGGACATCTGGGGTTATATATATTTTTGTTCAGAGGACATGTTTACCAGGGCAGTAAATTGTAGGTAGAATGTGTGGAGAATGTTTTGAAGTGTGTGTGACAAGAAGGGTCATGTCTTGCCTGTAACTTTGAAAATGACACAAAATCATTATTTCGACTCGTCAGTCCTATTGTGATGTCTGAGAGCTTATTAACCTAAGCTGTGTGTATCAGCCAGGACCCAACCTTCCGCCATTCAGAACAGGGCCTTCAAGGAGGGTTGTTTGTTTGCAAAGATGGGAACTCTGGGAAGTCTGACAGGATAGCCGTGCAACCCAGCAATGGCCAGCCACTGGAAGCCACTGCAGTGGGGACAGCACCGGAGGGAGACACTGGCAGAAGAATTTTGGTTGTGAGAGGGGGAATATCAGGGCGTTTCTCCGCCTGCCTTCCCTGCTGGACACCGGGTCTAAGGGCACTTACAAACTGCTGCTTTTTGAGCTCAGGTTCTCAGTGATGAGGAGAAAGAAAGACATGAGATGAAGATGTCTAACTTGTGCCTCATGACATTTTTTCTTCGGGGAACTGAGATGTAGCCTTGATACCTTGCGTATGGCCCATCAGGAATTCAGGAAAAGTGGTCAGGATGGGCTCTTAGCACATGGGTACCATTCATTGTCAGTCGTCATAAGGACGGACTTGGGTCTGTTCCTGGCACTGTATCTGAGCTGGGCGTCTTCTTGGGGGGGGGTGTATGTGCCACCACAAATAAATCTCAGTGACTGATTTGATTGTGTTTCTGATTGGTGTTTGATGCTTTGCCATTTATAACAGCAACAAATCTCTGTGGTCAGAAAGACGTGGACCAGGTTTCCAATGGGAGAGACTATTATTGGGTGACAAAATGGAGTTCTGGGACTCAGCTATCTGCACTTTCTGGGTGCTCGAGTCAGCTTTCCCCCTGGAGTGACACTGTCGTCCAGTTTATGACTTTTTATGACCTCAATGTCCAGATTCACATTTACGTTTGACAGACTTACTTTAGCAAGAACAAAATTATGTAGCAAACCCCAGAATTGTTCTTGGTATGTTAGCCCCACCTGTGTCCTAGTTGTCTGCACACAGAAAAGGAAGAGATGGTTTCAGCTTACCTGCCATCTTTAGGAAGATAGGTTCTATGAAAATGTTTATGCCAAAGAATTGAACAAAGTGCTCTAAAGTCTTGAGAATCTATTAACCCTCTTAGCTCGATATTGTTGTTGTTATTATTACTATTATTATCATTGGATCTGTTTAAGACAGACTGAATTTTAAAGGGAAGAGGAAGAATAGCTGAATTTAAACAATAAAAAATGGTTATAGCAGAAAACCAAGATAAGTTACTCCCTGTCTTTGCAAGCTATAGCTAGCTGTGGTTCTTCTGTAGTCATGTACTTAAGAAGAAAAAAAAAGCATGAGGGAACTTTTGAAAGTCTATGTCTGTCATTATACAGAGGGCAAACCTTGCTAGTAGACAGTACGATGATCGCTCGGGTTAATAAGCGGGGTTATAACTGGCCATGACTCCTTTTGAAACTACAGTGCTGGAGTCGGGGAGACAGCTCAGTCAGGAAAGTTCTTGCTAGGCAAGCATGAAGATCCAAGTTCAAATTCTCAACACTCACATAAAATCCGGCTTCATTGTACCTGTAATTTCATCTCTGGGGTTGCAGAAATGGAAGTAACCCTGGGGCTCGATGCTGGCTAGTAAGGATGGCTAGATTAGTATGATCTAATCAGAGAGAGACTCTGCCTCAAGAAATACTGTAGAGTATAGTCAAGGATCAGCTTCTGGCCTCCTCCACAGGCAGGTACGCATCTGAGCATGCAAACTTGAATACACATGTGTAACACACGCATGCACACACACACGCACACACGTTTTTAAAGGTACTATTTGATACCCACCCCCATCCCCAGTTTGTCCTTTTTACCTCTGTTTCTCAACTTTGATTTTGACATACTGCATTTGGCTTTGTTTGATTTGTCAGACACAGAAAAACCGACCCAGAGGGAATCAGTCTTCTGACTTCCCACAGGGGAGATTCCCACAGACCCATCACCAATTCAAATATTCAGGCTTCTTAAAATTATTAAGTTATCCAGTAGATTGTGGAGGGTATGAAAATCCTATTCATGTCACACTGATTCCAGACTTGGCAGGAGAGCCTATAATAAAAGCCTCAGGCCATTCTTATCAGAAGAGGAATCAGGATTGCTAAAACCTCCTTTAGGCCGCAGATTTTGCTGGTGCTTTTTATTTTGCTTTTAAATAAAATCGTTGTACCTACTCTATTTTTCTTCTTTACAAAGCTACTTGGAAAATATGCTAGATAAGAAAAAATCCCAGGGCCCTACAACTGGAGAACTACTTCTCACTACTTCTTCTGAAAGTCAGGTGTATAATAAAGAGGAAAGTTTACACCGTTTAATTCCAGTAGAGAGATATCCAGTTGGAAATGTTTTCCTACAGTGTGGTTGCAGTGAAAATGCCGGCCCCCCTCCCCCACCATAGGCACCCAGGTTGTGGTTCCATTTGAGGATGTTTAGGAGGCGAGGCCTTACCGGAGGGAGTAAAGTCCACCTGCCACCCTTCTGGTTTGTTCCGTGTGTGTGTGTGTGTGTGTGTGTGTGTGTGTGTGTGTGTGTGTCTGTCTGTCTGTATATGTGTTTCTCTGTGTGTGTCTGTATGTGTGTATGTGTGTGTCTCTATGTGTGTGTGTCTGTGTGTGTCCATGTATGTGTGTGTGTCTGTGTGAGTGTGTATGTTTATGTGTGTGTGTGAATGTGTGTGTCTGTGTGTGTTCATGTGTGTCTATGTGTGTTTATGTGCATGTGTGTGTGTCTGTATGTGTCTGTGTATGTGTCTGTGTGAGTGTGAGTATGTGTGTGTATGTAGGTGTGTCTGTGTGTATGAGTATCTGTATGTGTGTCTGTGTGTGTGTGTGTGTGTGTGTGTGTGTGTGTGTGTGTGTGTGCATTTCATGCTTGTGGGTCAGAATATGAGCTCTCAGCTTCCTGCCCCTGCCATTATGCCTCTTGCCGCTGATGACGGTCATGGTATTGGTCATGGGGTGTAATCACAGCAAGAGAAAAGTACCCGATACAGTTGTGCTCTGAAACAGCCCCACTAAAAGCATGGTGGGTGCTGATAGAGTCAGGGGCTAAGTTGGTTGGCCTGGTGTCTCGGGCACTTTTATACATCATGAGCATTAGGAGGCAGGCAGAGGTGGCACACACCTTTACTCTTAGAACTGGAGAGGTAGGGGCAGGTGGATCTCTGTGAGTTCAAGGCCAGCCTAGTCTACAGATCTAGTTCCAGGACAGCCAGGGCTGAGAAACCCTGTCTTGAAAAACAAACAAACAAAACCAAAGAGCATTAGGAACCTCCTAACCCAGTCCTTTTCATATGTGAAGAACTAGACAAGACACCATTTAATCAGAGGGGCCATGATTAGGCAATATAGTTAATGGTGGGGTTTGACCTATAGGGCCTCCAGGAAGATTCCTACATGGGCCGTGGCTCCAACCCAGTTCAAGGGTTCAGAGCGCTGCATTTGCAAAGGTTTTAATAAGTTGTTACTTAAGGCATCCTTGAAGGAGAAGGAGATTTGGTCTTAGGAAGTGTCCTGCTTTAATTCATGGATGTGGGTAGGGTGGATGCAATCAAACATAGTAAAATACTATTCTGTGGACAATATCTTAAGATGGGAGTGTGTATGAGGAGACCAGGAGAGAATGCACACCTCAGGAAAGAGGAGAAAAGAGGTTAAGCTCTAGGGAAGTACAGTGGATTGTCTGTCCATCCATGAGATGTAGAAGAAGGGAAAGAATGTGATGGTTTGGGGAAACACTATGTTGTAAATACTGGTGAGCGTGGACGGAGGAGCTGGCTCGGCAGTGGCGTGCTTGCCACACAATTACAGAGATCTGAGTCGACCCTCAGAACCTGTGTAAAAACAGGCAGGAGACATGTGATTGTGACCCCAGTGCTGGGGAGGCAGGGGGAAGATCCCTGGGATGCACAGGTCAGCAAGTCTTGCCTAATCAGTGAACTCCAGGTTCAGAGAGAGACCCTGCCCCAAAACACAGTGCAGAAAGTATCTAGTTACTTGTTTCTTGTGTGATGGAACACCTCGACCAAGACAACTTACAAACGAAAGCATTAAAATGGATTTATAGTTCCAGAGGACTGGAGTCCATGATGTCAGAGCATGGAGTCTGAAACTGAGAGTTCACATCACAATCTGTAAGCAGAAGAAAGACACAGTAGAAGGCTCAAGTCTTTTGAAACCTTGACACCTGCCCTCAGTGACATGCCTCCTTGAACAAGGCCATGCCTCCTAATCCTTCCCAAACAGCTTCACCAACTGGGCACCAAATATTCAGGTGTATGAGCTATGGGTACAGTTCTCATTACAACTGCCACAGAGAGTAATAAGGAACAGTATTCAAGGTTGACCCCAACACACAAAGATCAACCTCAGTGCCATTTCTTGGAAGCCATCCATCTCGCTCTGTTTTATTGTTTTGTCTGAGACAGAGTCTCCCATTGAACTAGAGCTTGTGGGGTGATTAGGCTGGCCGGCCAGTAAGCCACAGGATTTCCCTAGCTTTCCCGCCTGAGTGCAGGAATTGTAAGTGTGTTACCATGTCTTGCTTTTGATGTGGATGCTGGGGATAAAATTCAGGTCTTCTTGCTTACATGGTGAAGCAGTTAATTTTAATTTGTCAACTTGACACGACCTAGAATTATGAGGGAAGAGAATCTTAGTGAGGAATTATCTAAATCAGATTGGCCTGTGGGCATCTCTCTCTCTCTCTCTCTCTCTCTCTCTCTCTCTCTCTCTCTCTCTCTCTCTCTCTCTCTCTCTCTCATTCTCTCTCTCTGTGTCTCTCTGTCTCTGTCTGCCTGTCTCTCTGTCTCTCTGTCTCTCTCTCTCTCTCTCGTGTGTGTGTGTGTGTGTGTGTGTGTGTGTGTGTGTGTGTGTGTGGTATCCTCAGAGTTCATCGATATAGGAAGACCCAGCCCATTGGCTAGGATCCTGAACAGTGTAGGAGAGGAGAAAGCTAGCTGAGAGCAAGCAAGCCAACAGTTGAGTGTGCATGCCTTAATCTCTCTCTGTTCTTGACTGGATATGATGAGTTGCACCAAGTTTTAAAGCTGTGACATCTCTCACATATGGAATTAGCCAAAGAAATCCTTTCCTCCCTCTGTTCTGTTGCTTTTTATCCAGGGTGTTTGTCACAGCAATAGAAAAGAAACTAGAACACATGACCTATGCTTTCCTTACTAAAGCCACCACCCCTGCCCAGACCACTTCCTATACTAGACCCTGCCTCTTCTTCACCTCAAGTGTGCTCCCATTTCACACCCCTGGGCTCTGATTTCTGACTAGGTTACAAGTTCCTAGAGGGCTGGGGCCAGGTCTTATTTTCCTTTATTCTCTTTACCACCTAGCACAGCAATCTACAAAGACTGACACAAAATGCAAAAGCTCTCCTCATGCCGATGATTAATCATCCTGAGAATTTTTCCAAAGGCACAGGCGAGAGCCAAGAACACATTTGCTTCAAACATGTGCTCAGATTTGAATTGAATCTGCCTAAATGGTGCCATCTGTTCTCAGGCAATTCCAGAAACATTCACATATGGTTTTTACCTTTTAAAGGACCAGGGAATGGGCATGCCCACGAGGCATAGAGACTTCACTGACGGAAGATGAGCAGACATGGGCACATCCAATGACACAGCAGGTTGGAGAACATTATCTGCGGTCTAAGGGCAGTTTATCTAAGAGGAAACCAACAGCTACGTCATGTACAAAGTATTTATGAGACATTACAGAACTCAAGGCATGGATTCCTACCACATATTACTGTGCTTAATTGCAGGCTCCAGAAATGCACTTTGTGTATGTGATTCTCTTAGCCCTTGAAATGGGCACCAGCTTCCAATGTCCATTAGAGGCCTCAGCTCAGTTGCTGTGACAGCATCAGCAGCTGGTGGCAGAAACAGCTGTTGAGGTTCCTTTGTGCATGAATTTTTACACATCACCTGTTAATTGACTTTCAGTTCAGTCCATAGAATTTATTGTCACATGAACACAATAGTAAAGTGAAACCTGGGTTTAAGTTCTGCAAATAACTTCCGGCCACTTCCAGAACACATCAAGTCAGGTTCTATATTTGAGTTTGTGGTTTTACATGCACAGGTATTTACCGACCCACCTCAACAGGAAGAGAGAGAGAGTGGGGGTGGCGGGAGGAAGAGAATCACAGGGCAGCTAGATTTGGGTCTAGTTATTGTGGAAACAAGTGATGGGCCAAATCTTCAGCCTATTTAACTAACTCACTCACTGCATTGTAAGCTCCAAACTATTGCCAGCATTTTGACATCTGTGTATTTCACTAGTTCATGTAAATCAACCATGGTGTATATCAAGAATTTATATCGACAGAAAGAATTTCTGATTGGAAACATGTCAATGTATGCTCTTACATCTGTGTGCACATGTATTCATACTGAAATTTCTTTGATTCTGATCTGAATGGCTCTGAATTCATTCACATGAGTATTTGTCTGGAACATTGTGTATTTTAATGACACCACAATGCTGCTGACTCGTTGCGTGCACTTACATTGTTAATTACTTTCTCAGAGAAAATATAAACCCCCAAATGTATAGAGAATGACAGGCCAGTTCCTGATGATCTCACTATTCCCAAGTTGCTTCTGATGGTCTTTAAATAAAAGAAACAGCTTTAATCTGGTCCCTGACAGAGTCCGAAACCCCGAAACCCGAGGGCCAGGTCTCTGCTCTCTGCATCTCTCACCGTTCTTGTCTTCTGAGCTCCCATTGTAATGACCCTTTAGGCTCTTCTTGCAGCATTCAAGGCATTCCTAGCCCAAAGTCTGCAACTCTTCCACATTCCTCTCACAAAACACATGGAAAGGACCACAGCCTGATTTATGTACCAATGCCCTCACTTCTCAGGACCAATTTTCTATCTGTTCCTGTGATAAAACACTCAACAAAAGCAACTCAGGAGAAAGAGCTTACTCTAGCTGACAGGTCTTGGCAGGGGATCATGGGAATGGGAGCTTGGGACAGGTGCTCACTTTGCATCCTGGGTCAGGAAATACAGGAGCCGGTGAATGCACACTTGTCGCTGCCTGCGTGTCTTACACAGCCCAGGGTTCCCTGCCCAGGAAGTGATTCTGCCCATAGCTAGGATGACTTTTCTCATACCTGTCAATGTCGTCACAATGACTGGACATCAGAAGAGGGTGCCAGATTCCCTGGAACTGCAGTTACAGGGAGTTGTATATCACTCAGCATGGGTGCTGGGAACCTTCCTCTGAATGAACAGTAAGTGCTAGCTGATGGAAACAGAAACAGACATCACAGCTAAACTCTGAGCAGAACTCCTGGGACCCAGTTGCACAGAGGGAGGAGTGATGAGCAAAGGGGTCAAGACCAGGCTGGGGAAACCCACAGAAACAGCTGACCTGAACAAGGGGGAGCTCATGGACCCCAGTCTGACAGCTGGGAAACCAGCACAGGACCAAACTAGGTCCCCTGAACGTGAATGTCAGTTAGGAGGCCTGGGCAGTCTATGGGGCCTCTGCTAGTGAATCAGTATGTATCCCTAGTATATGAATGGACTTTAGGAGTCCATCCCACATAGAGGGACACTCTCTCAGCCATTTTAGATTCCTCTACTGAGAATTCTCTATTTAGTTCCATACCCCACTTTTTAATCGGATTATTTGGTGTTTTAGTGAGTAACTTCTTGAGTTCCTTGTTTATTTTGGAGATCAGCCCTCTGTCAGATGTGGGGTTGGTGAAGATCTTTTCCCAGTCTGTGGGCTGCCATTTGGTCTTGTCAACTGTGTCCTTTGCCTTACAGAAGCTTCTCAGTTTCAGGAGGTCCCATTTATTAATTGTCCATCCCAATGTCTGTGCTACTGGAATTATGTTCAGTATGCATTCTCCTGTGCCAATTTGTTCAAGAGCACCTCCCACTTTCTGTTCTAAGAGATTCAGTGTAGCAGGGTTTATGTTGAGGTCTTTGATTCATTTGGATTTAAGTTTTGTGCATGGCAATAGATATGGGTCTATCTGCAGTCTTCTACACACCAGCATCTCGTTAGGGCAGCACCATTTGTTGAAGATGCTTTCTTTTTTTCATTGTATAATTTTAGCTTCGTTGTCAAAATTCAGGTGTTCAGTAGGTGTGTGGATTAATATCAGGGCTTTCAATTTGATTCCATTGGTCTACCTGTCTATTTCTGCACCAGTGCTAACCAGTTTTCAGGGCTATAGCGCGACAGTAGAGCTTGAAGTCAGGGATGGTGATGCCTCTGGAAGTTCCTTTATTGTACAGGGTTGTTTTGGCTCTCCTGGGTCTTTTGTTTTTCCATATAAAGTTGAGTATTTTTCTGTCTAGGTCTGTGAAGAATTGTGCTGGGATTTTGATGGGGATTGCATTGAATCTGTACATTGCTTTTGGCAAGGTTGCCATTTTTACTATGTTGATCCTACCTAACCAAGAGCATGGGAGATCTTTCCATTTTCTGGTATCTTCTTTAATTTCTTTCTTTAAAGACACAAAGTTCTTGCTATATAGGTCTTTCACTTGTTTGGTCAGCATTATCCCAAGATATTTTATGTTGCTTGTGGCTATTGTAAAGGGTGATGGTTCTCTGATTTTTTTCTCAGCCCCTTTATCATCTGTATATAGTAAGGCTACTGATATTTTTTTTAAGTTAATCTTGTATCCTGCCACTTTGCTGAAGCTGTTTATCAGCTGTAGGAGTTCTCTGGTAGAGTTTTTCTGGTTGCTTATGTAAATTTATATCATCTGCAAATAGTGATAGTTTGACTTCTTCCTTTCCAATTTTTATCCCCTTCATCTCCTTTTGTTTTCTTATTGCTCTAGCGAGAACTTCAAGTACATTATTGAAGAGATATATAGAGAGAGGTCAGCCTTGTCTTGTTCATGATTTTTGAGGAATTGGCTTAAGCTTCTCTCCATTCAGTTTGATGTTGCCTGTTGGCTTACTGTATATTGCTTTAATTATGTTTAGATATATTTCTGTTATCCCTGATCTCTCCAAGACCTTTATCATGAAGGGGTTTTGGATTTTGTCAAAGGCTTTTTCATCACCTAGTGGCCTTTCTTTTTCAGTTTGTTTACAGGGTGGATTACATTGATGAATTTTTTGTATGTTGGACCATCCCTGCATCCCTGAGATGAAGTCTACTTGGTCATGGTGGATGATTTCTCTGATGTGTTCTTGGATTTGATTTACCAGTATTTTATTGAGTATTTTTGCATCAATGTTCATGAGGGATATTGGTCTGTAGTTCTCATTCTTAGTTGTGTGGCTTGGATACCAAGGTAATTGTAGCCTCAAAAAAAAAATTGACAATGCTCCTTCTACTTCTATTGTGCAGAACACTTTGAGTAGTATTAGTATTACCTGTACTTTGAATTTCTGGTAGAATTCTGCACTGAAACCATCTGGCCCCATGATTTTTTTTTTGGTTGGGAGACTTTTGATGATTGCTTCTATTTCATTAGGGGCTATAGGTCTATTTAAATTGCTTATCTGTTCTTGATTTAATTTTGGTAAGTGATATCTATCCATAAAATTGTCCATTTCCGTTAAATTTTTGGTTAGTTTGGGTAAAGGTTTGTCTATCTTGTTTATTTTCTTGAAGAACCAACTCTTTGTTACACTGATTCTTTGTATTGTTTTCCTAGTTTCTACTTTATTGATTTGAGCCCTCAATTTGTTTATTTCCTAGAGTCTCATCCTCTGGAGTGAGTTTGCTTCTTTTTGTTCTAGAGCTTTCAGTTGTGCTGTTATTTCCCTAGTGTGATTAAACTCCAATGAGTTTGTAGGGTTTCTGCAATTTGTGTTGTTGTTGAATTCTACCTTTGAAGCATGATGTTCTGATAAGATACAAGAGGTCATTCCAATTTCTTTGTACCTATTGAGATTTGCTACATTGGGAAGTATGTGGTCAATTTTAGAGAAGGTTCCATGTGGCGCTGAGAAGAAGGTATATTCTTTTGTGTTTGGATGGCATGTTCTTCTATAAATGTCTATTAAACCCAATTGGGTCATACATTCTGTTAGTTTCTTTGTTTCTTTGTTAAGTTTCTGTCTGCTGGTCCTGTCTAGTGTTGAGAGTGAGATGTTAAAATTTTTCCCACTACAAGTATGTGAGGTTTTATGTGAGATCTGAGTTTTAATAATGTTTCTTTTACGAATGTGGGTGCCTTTGTATTTGGGGCATAGATGTTCAGAATTGAGACTTCATCTTGAAGGGTTTCTCCTATGAATAAGAAATGACTTTCTTCATCTCTTTTGATTGATTTTTAGTTTAAAGTCTAATTTTTTAGTTATTAGAATTGCTATACCACTTGTTTCTTGGGTCCATTTGATAAGAAAATCTTTTTTTCCACCCTTAACTCTGAGGTAACGTCTCTCTTTGAGGGATTTTCTCATTACCTCCTTGAGGGTCTCTACTATCTTCATGAAGTTGTTTTAGGGTCATTCTCTTCTGCCTCATCTGTGTTGGGAAGATCGGGTCTTGCTGATGTGGAGTCCCTTGACTCTGGTGGCGTCATATTGATCTTTCTGTTGCTGACTGTGTTCTTAAACTGTTGTCTACCCATCTCTCATTATGTGTGTACTGGTGGGATCTCTCCCTCTCCTGGTGGGTATGGGGCCACGGTTCTCTTCTGGTGGGTGCAAGCAGGTCCAATACTCCAATGGCTCTCCTAGTCCAGTGGGTAGTGGGACTAGGCTGCAGGCAGACCCTGGATGGGCTAGTCTGCCGAGACGGGCTCCCCTGTGCTCAGGCCACAGGCCCCAGGAGACTCCAAGCTGGGCACTGGAAGGTGGGCTCCTCCTGTGGGTGGAGGCGGAACCAGCCCAATTAATTTCTTGTTATCCCAAGACATTGCACCTGCTGTTCTAATTTATGTATCTCCTGGTATATCTTCTCATGGCTTCTCTCTGGGAAATACACAAAGAAATTTACCACTATTCATGAAGATTTTGCATTTGTAGTATTAGAACATATTGCTAAATTTCTTTAAAAATGGTCTTAATTTGTATTTCCATCAACAGTTTGTGAAAATTGCCATATCCTTATGTCTCCACCAGCACTTATTTCCTTAGCTGTCATTTTGTAATTGCTGCAGCCTGATAGGCATGGAATAATTTATCTTTATAGTTCTAATATCTACAATCATTATTGTAACTTGAAGCAGTTTTTCTGATGCTCATTAAGTATATTTCCAATTTATTTGAGTTATATAGTCATTACCCTTTCTCATTTCTTCCAAGTTTTTGTTTTCTTGTTGATATATTAAAGTATCAACTACCACTTGGGAGGGATTACAGTCTGCTCATGTACTGTCTTTCCTGTCTTGTGTCAAAGTTGTGTTGTTTGTTATGTGGAAGCATTTAGTCCATTGTGGTATTTATTTGTATGCACAGTATGAAAATCATACTGTTTCTTTTATTTTGGTGTGTGTTTGTGTGTCTATGTACAAGCACATGCATGTGTGTATGTGGTGAATGCATGTGTGTATGTATGTATTCATATGTGCAGGTGTGCTCACCTGTGTGAGCAAATGTGTCTCTGTCTGCCTGTCTCTCTGTGTGTATCTGTCTCTCTGTCAGTGTGTATCTGTCTGTCTGTCTTTCTGTGTCTCTTTGTGTGTAGCTGTCTCTGTCCGTCTGTCTGTGTCTCTCTGTATGTTTCTGTCTCTCTGTCTGTCTGAGTGTGTGTGTGTGTGGGGGGGGCTGTCCTGTACATGTGCATTTGGAGGCCAGAGGTAGACACTGGTTCTCTTTCTCAATCCTCCCCCTGATCTTTTGAGACAGAGTCTCTCACTGATGGGTCAAACTCCATGACCAGTGAGTCCCTGGAAATCAACCTGTCTCTGTTCCACCCCTGCCCTGTGCTAGAGTAACAGACATACACAACCTCGCCAGACTTTTTCACAAAGGTTCTGGCAATCCGAGCTCTGGTCTCTCGCTGTTGGTCTTTACCAATTGAGCCACCTCCCTATCTACCAAATACTCCATAATTATTCCAGTAGGATGCTGTTGTCACCATCTGAAAAACCCGTGCACATTTGTTACTAGTCACCCAGCAGGCAACACCACACTGAAAAGCACAGACATTGGGGGGTTCACCTGTGGGCGCTGGCCTCATGGGGAATTGCCTTTGATATTCTGTGAAGGTTCTCCTGTCAAATTTTATACATTTTGCAATTTCTTTTTTCTAGACTCCTATGAACCAAGCTTCAACCCGCTCACACTGTATTTTCACTGTTCACTTGACCAACAAGGAGCCGGGATCTGCCACCGTCCGGCATGCTAAGCTCCACTTGGTTGACCTGGCAGGGTCGGAGCGTGTTGCGAAGACTGGCGTTGGGGGCCTGCTTCTGACAGAGGCCAAGTATATCAACTTGTCACTACACTACCTGGAGCAGGTGAATCGGGGAGGGGGGAGCGAGATCAGTTGCACCTTTGTACGCTGTGCTAGTCTGCTGTTGTTCATTTGTTTTTTAATTATGGTAAAATATGAATAATGACATTTATCTTCTTGTAGTTAAAAAAGATTATGTGTGTGTATGTGTGTGTGTGTACATGAGTATGCATGCATGTCTGTGTGTGTGTGTATGTACATGACCATGCATGCATCTCTGTGAGTGTATGTGTATGTACATGAGTATGCATGCATCTGTGTGTGTGTGTGTGTGTGTGTGTATGTACATGACCATGCATGCATCTGTGTATATGTGTGTGTGTATGTACACGAGCATGCATGCATCTGTGTGTGTGTGTGTGTGTGTGTGTGTGTGTGCAGAGTCCAAAAGAGGGGAATTGGATCCCTGAAGCTGGAGTTACAGGTGGTTGTGAACTGCCCAGTATGGGCATTTGGAACCAAACTCTGGTCCTCTGCACAAGCTGTACATGCCCTGAACAGCTGAGTCATCTCTCCAGCTCCCACTTTTGAGCATTTTTGACCTCTGGTGGCTTATCCTTTCTGTCCTTCCGACCTTGCCTACTTCAGGTGGAGTCACTCTGTGTGTGTCCTTGCACAGCATCTTGGTATAGATGCATAAAGATTTTATGACCCCTCCACACAGTAGCACATGATGCACTTCTGTCCCCTCTGGGGCTTGAGCACATACATGCTTGGCCAGTTTGGCCACTGGTCCATTGGGGCTGCATCTGTCCCTTGGCTATCGTGAGTAGCCCTGCAGTGAACATCCGTGATTAGAGCTTTGTAGATACCATTCCGCTTAAACCCAACACCCTTCTTCTGGAAGCAGTAACTTCCCTATTTTGCAGATTGTAAGTATTTACCCTTCCAAGGTCATCCACCTAGTAACAGGGTGAAGATGTGATCTGAGTTTTCACCTGGCCCAGCACACAATCTTTTTTATTACTTTCAAAGAAAGAGGGGGTACTCTTGCCTTATTATCTGTATTGTAAAATTAGTGCTGGACATAAATCCAGGCTCCAAGTGGTCTGCCGCTTCCTGTTTTGTTGGTTTGTTTGTTTTCCCAGCTGGGAGATTACCCCCGAGAATGTAGCTCAGATATGAACAATATTTTGAGAGCTTCTGGTAACTTCATCTGATCAGTAATTTTCCTGCTACGTTGATCTCTTAGCCCTGGCTTGTCTTGAGCCTCCCACACTCCTTCCTGATTACCATCCAACCCACTAGCTGCTCTATTTGTTAACTTTTGACTCTGACTCCAAGAGCAAAGAAAAATCACCCACATTTAGGTAGATAAATTTTCATCTGTAAAATGAAGGAGTTGGATGGAGAACTTCTGGTGTTCCTTTGTGTCTGAATGTTTAGCCTAAAGGACTTGAGGGCAACAACGACAATAGAAAGTCTCATTTCTTTAATGCCTAAGGAAACCTTTGGGACTAGTGTCTTGATGCTTATGAGTAGTCACATGGCTGAAGAGGCATGCCAGGGGAGCCTGCCTGAATGAGAGGCTATGGTTAGCCCCATCCCTGAGAACCCCAGGATAGCAGCCCCTGAGAGGCGGGCCTGCAGGCACCGGCCATTTCTGTGCTTTTGACAGGAATCATCAGTTCTAAGTCCTTTCTTGCTCAAATATTCCAAGCAGTTATACTGATGGAGCTTTTCGTTTAACAGGACATTTACTGAAACAATGATATATGCCTATAACAGGCTGTATTCAAATTGCCTTATTTCAAAGAAATGTGTCTATGTGTTCAGATGGCAGCATGGTTTTTAATTCCCATTGTGTCCATCTGTTCATACAAAATCACACTCTTCAGCTGAGTCAAACTTTCTACCAATTGTAATCACCCAGGAGAAACATTTTTTTTCATATCCAAGTCCTTCCTTCTGTCCACACAATCTCCTCAAATTCCTGGCCGCCGTTAGAATTATTCCAGTCTTCACACCTCTTCGCTTCACAATCCTTGTGAACATTCATAGTGCCAGTGTGGCCCCCATTGCTTCTTTAATTACTCATCTTGCAAATATGAAGGGTGATCTTATGAAGGTCACCTTTGTCTGTCAGCTTGACAAAGCCGGGAGTCACCTGGGAAGAAAGGCTCAGTGGAGGATTGCTTGTGTGGGCTTGCCCCGTGAGTATGTCTATGGGGATTATCTTGCTTGTTTCATTGATCTGGGATGACATAGCCCATTGCGGGTGGCACCATTCCCTAGGCAAGGGTCTTGAACTATATGCAAATGGAGAGATGAAGCTGAGCACAAGCAAGCTCGTGAACGTACGCTCATTCGCTTCTCTCCGTTTTTCACTGTGGATGTTCAGTGACTAGCTAGTTGAAGTTTCTGCCTTGACCTCCCCCAGTGTAATCTGAAATGACAAACTAAAATAAGCCCCCCTACCCCTCCCAAGTTGCTTTGTTTCAGGATATTTTGTCACAGCTTAACTGAACTGAGAGTAAGATCGATCTATAATGTGCTGAGCGTCATAGACACAGCCTTACCCCACAGGTCTGAGGCAGCGGCCATCGTAAGACCATTAGCTGCAGCTTGAGTGGGAGCTGTGACAAGCAAGGAAAGTGTGAAGAAAGATTGACTGACGCCGAGGAAGCACTGATTAATGATACCTCTGAAAGGAAGAGCTAGTGGGCAGGAGCAAGGCAAGGGTGGGTCAGAGCAGGTCAGGTCCCGGGAGCTAGGAGCTGCTCTGCAACTCTCCAGCCCAGGGTACCATTCATCCACAGGGCTAAATGTCACTCATGAGTCACTGGCCCTCAGCAATTCTGTTTCCTTTCCACACACCACATCAGGACAGATGTTAGCTATTTTCTCTTAGACCCAAGTGTCCTCGCAGGCGAGGAGGAGGCTTGCCATAAGGTCGCGGGGAGAAAAGACATGGCAGGAGAGGGAAGGGAAGCTGCAGACACGACCTTGAGAGAACTGTTGGCTAGCTAGCGGCTGGGAGGTCAGAGGAGAATCACTTCCTGAAGGAAACAGAGCGAGCCAGAGCACTGAACCATGAGTGAGCAATGAAGAGTGGGCCAGGAGTAAGGAAACCACATAGCTCACGGGCACTTATGGCCAAACCATCTCCCTGTGTATTTTATTGTGTGGGTTAAGAGACTGGGCGTGTAAAACAACCAGGTGTAACTAGCTCAAACTCCCACTAGGTAGGCTGTGCTCAGGTCCCCACTGGAAGCTGTAGGCGATGTTGGACAGTGGGGTACATTCCTGCCTGAGAACCAAGCTATGGTCGTGGAACCAGCGACCAGCAAAGCCTGAGAGCCTGTTATGTTGCTGTGACAAGCGCCAAGATCAAAAGCAGCTTGGGGAAGGAAGGGCCAACTTCAACTTCCGGGTGACAGCTTGCCACTGAGGAAGGAAGCAGAAACCACGAGGATCTGTGCTTGCTGGCTCACTCGCAGACTCACACTTAGCCTGCTTCTCATGCAGCCCAGGAGCCTCTGGCCAGGGTATGGTGCTGCCCCGCCCCACAGTGGGCGGGGCCCTCCTCCATCAATTAGCAAACAAGACAGTAGTCCCTGCCCCCAGATAGGCGCACAGGCCAGTCTAGTCTGCTCTGGGGAAAGCCTGAATGGGGACTCTCTCCTGGGGGACTCTAGGCTGTGTCAGGTTGTCAGCTGAAGCTAACTAGGACAGAACTAATACTGACATATAGTCAGATAAACACGTTATAGGCTCCATGTAAGTGCTGATAATTAATCACACCCTTTCTCTCTCCCAGTTTCACTGTAACAGACAGGTGGAAGAGGGGCTAGTCTGCCTGGCTGTGTTGCATTAATTAGCTTGCACTGGTTTAGAAATTCCTCACGGAATTCTACGTGTCCTGCTAGAACTCAGCCAGCTTAAGTTTGCTGAATCCACGTGTTTGAGTGATTAATATTCAGTTTGCCAGAATATTGTTGGTTTTGGAGTTTTCTTTATTTATGCAGCACTTTTTTCCAACGCATTTCCCCCAAAACACATCAAACCGCAATAACAGGGCTCCTCGTAGCCCCGGAGCCCGAGTTCGTCTGAGGAGAAGGAAAGAGAGTGTGTACTTGTGTCCTGGGGGTGACCTGAGGTCTCCAACAGCCCAAACAGCAAGTGAGAAACTCTGGGAGCCAGTGTTTGCTCCCTGCCAACCTCCTCCCCCCCCCCCGCCACTTCAGAAATCAAACGGGGCTGCTCTCAGCCATCAATCAGCACACTGGCTCTGGCTCCTGACCAGACAAGAGAGTTTCAGTCACACCATGCTGGGCAGTGAAGGTGCTGAGCCAGTGCCCATCATAAGCTGCTTCTAGTCTTGGTTGGTTTGTGTACTCTTCGAGCTCTTTAAGAGAAAAGCCCCTTGGAGGCTCTGCAGACAGCCCAGGGGCTAAGAAGGCTTGCTGTCTTGTAGACCAGAGTTCAGTTTCCAGAGCCCATATCAGGTGGCTGACAACTGTTTATAAGTACAGTTCCAGGGGGTCTGATGCCTTCTTCTGACTTCATGTATTCCTGCAAGCATGTGTGAATTCACACACACACACACACACACACACACACACACACACACACACATAAATACATAAAAATAAAATCTTTTAAACGTAAGAAAGCAAACTGTGCTGTAAGGAATATTTTGCCATTGTAATTATAGGTGAAATTCAGAATAGGAGCAAACATTACAAAACAAACATACAACAATAACAAAGACCCAAGGGGGCTGAAAGTTTGCTCAGTATTTGGAACACACACTGTTCTTCCAAGGACCTGAGTTCAGTTCCCAGCACACATGTCAGGCAGCTCACAACCTCCTCTAACTATGTGCAAGGTGCAATGCTTCTGGCCGCCATGGGTATCTGCACCCCTATGTGTATGCACCCCCTCCCGACACACATGGAGGTACACATACATACACACAGGACACACACACACACACACACACACACACACACACACACATGATTAAAATTCAAAAAATATTACAGAACTGGGGAAATAGCTTAGTGCTGCTGGAAGTTTAATCCTGAGTCCATGTAACAAAGGGGGTGTGGTGAGATAACTATAATCCCTGTGTTTGGAAGGTAGAAACAGATGGAGCCCTGTGGCTCACTGGCCAGCAAGAGTAGCCTACTTGGTAAGTTCCAGGCCAATGAGAGACCCTGTCTCAAAAATATGAAAGTTAATGTGGACAGAGCTTGAGAAATGACATCCTAGAGGTTTCACCCACCCCACACACACATGCATGCATGCACACACACACACAAACACACACACATGCACACACACATACACACATACACATACACACATACACATACACATGCCTGCACACACATACACACACACAAACACACATGCACACACACATACACATGCACACACATGCACCCACACACAGGTACACGCACGTACACACACAGTACACACACGCACGCGTGCACGCACACATACACACATGCATGCACACAAACGCACACGCACACATGCTCTCGCACACTATGACCCCTCCACACTCCCGTGCCTTCCACTGCACAGTCCATTGCAGCCCTACAAGGAGCAGGCCCCCTCTGCATGCCCACAGCACATTCCTCCTCTGTGTCCATCTACAGATCTTCTCCATGAGGTCTGGACTCCCACTGTTGCTCCTAGAGACCTGCTCGGGGTCCTCTTTTGTTGGGAGACGATATTTATGATTTATTAAAGCTTGCCTGAGAAAGCAAAGCCAGCCACAAGCCCTGTGGTTAGGCAGTGGTGAGGCACACCTTTAACCCCTGCAGCCACACTAGTTAGCCATAGAGCCAGGTGGTGGCACACACCTTTAGACCCAGGACTCAGAGGACAGGCAGATGGATTTCTATTGGCCAAAGGCCACACTGAGCTACACTAAATTGATCCAATCCTATGGAGAAACAGCTCGCACAAAGCTCATCTCAGCACTTGGGATCACATGCCTTTAATCCCAGCACTAGACAGATACAAAAGGAAGAAGCAAAGGGTTTCGCAAGGAGGTCTAGTTTCCAGACAGGAAGACCATTGCTCTCTGAGGATTCGTGGAGCCAGGGTGACCCCTTCAGTCTGAGGTAGAGGTAAGAGCTAGTGGCTGGCTGCTTTGCTATGTGACCATCTGCTTGAACCCTGCCAGTATCTATCTCTGGGTTTTTATGTTCTGTATTACACTTTCTCACCAAGAGCAGACTCTCCCAAAGACTATCACAGTACTGATTCCTCCCACTTAAGGACTACCCCAGAGGTTCTCCCCTGACCTTTGTGGATGCACATTCATGTGATGTAAGTGTGTGATGCATGCATGCGTGTGATGTGTTCATAGAAGCTGTGCAATGTGGAACCAGAGGCAGATATTGGGTTTCTTCTATCTCTTTCCGCCTTGCTGCCTTGAGATGGGGTATCGCACTGCTGCCCTGAAATGGGGTGGCTCACTGAAACAGAAGCTCGTCATGTGTCTGGGCTAGGCTGGCTGGCAAGGGAGCTTTTGGGACACACCTGTCTCTGTTTCTACCAGTGTTGGTGTCGCAGGCATATACAGACGCATGACAACGTTTTACCCAGATGCTGAAGGTTTGTGCTCATGTCCGCATGTCTGTGCAGTAGGCACCCTTCACACATGGCCATCTCTGAAGCCCCTCTCCCTTGACCTTTACAACATATCTCTAAGATGGCCAGGCACCCTGGTCCCCTCTTTACAAGGAAAGGAGCGCTAACACGCCTTTGAGACTTGCCGTAGTCATACAAGCGGGAAAGCTGGATTCTGCCTCCAAATCCCGGCTTCTTTCTTCTGTCACACATAGCCTCATTTCCTCCATTTGGGGACCACACTCCCACTTTATGTTTAATATTTTCTCTAGCAATTTTAGATCCTTTCACGGAAAGGATGTGGGGTGTTCATTCCACTGGGGAGCACCCACAACCCATCCCAGATCTAGGGATTAGATCCTCATTGGCCAAAGCAAACTGGAGCCTTCCCCTGGCTGCAGTTAAGAACCCCTGGGTCTTCTAGGGACCAAGATGCTCTGCAGGGAAGCTCAGGATAAAAGAAAAGAAGTCTATTCTCATCTGACTTATGAATGAAGAAGTGTATATAACATCAGGGTGCTATTTGTAACCTATAGCTTTTGCAGCCTCCTGACCGAGACCAGCATGGTTTACATGTTCTGTAACTTGCCACCAAAAGTGACTTCACAAATATCCAATTAATATCACCAGGAAGCTCTCACTCTTCCAGCGCCACCCCCCCCACCCCCCGAGGCCAGGAGAGGCTGTTGGGTTCCCTGACACAGGAGTCACAGGCAGTGGTGAGCCACTGCCTGTTGTGGATGTGAGGAAAGGAACTCGGGTGCCTGGGAGGAGCGACATGTGCTCTTAACCTCTGTGCCACTTCTCCAGCCCCATTTTTTGTCATTTTTACGTTAAAAGCTCTTGTTAAAATGACTGTTTTGTGCCTAAGTCTTGGGTGTCATCTGTGTTTATTGTATTTATTTTAATTACTTATTATTATATTTTACTTTATTTTTTGGTTTTTTTGAGACGGGGTTTCTCTGTATTGTTTTCAAGCCTGTCCTGGGACTCATTCTGTAGACCAGGCTGGCCTCGAACTCACAGAGATCTGCCTGCCTCTGCCTCCCGAATGTTGGGATTAAAGGAGTGTGCCACCAATGCCCGGCTATTATATTTTATTTTAATACTATATTTTGTACTCACGTTATTGAAAGTTCATTGTCAGGTATGCCTTTCCTGCCAGGCTAATGCCATCATCTGTCTGCCTTCCCACAGGTCATCATTGCCCTTTCAGAAAAACACCGCTCACACATCCCGTACAGGAACTCCATGATGACCAGCGTGCTCAGAGACAGTCTGGGAGGAAACTGCATGACCACTATGATCGCCACCCTCTCTTTAGAGAAGAGGAACATTGATGTAGGGGTGCTCCTCCCCGCAACCCTTAGTCTGGGCTCTGTCACTGGGTGGGCTGGTGGAGTTGAGGGGCCTGGGTGTGTTTGCATCTTTTGAGCAGTGCTATATACACTCTCAGAGGTACACACACCATAGGGCTCATAGCTTTGGGCTCTCTGCCCATGTGAGAGCTGGTCTCAGATGAATGACTTGAAGAAGCCATATTTGCCAATCTCAGAAGGCCTGATGATAGAATGAGAGAAGGAAATCTTCACCTGCTCTTGCTCAGTTCCTCTGACTGATGAGATCTGGGTATCTTGGAGCCATCCTGAGATTTGGTCCTAGATGCTCTCAGATGGTGGCCCCTGGATGCTCAGCCAGGCAGGGGATATGCAGAAGTCCTTCCCTGGGTAGCCAAGGAGCCAGGGGGCTCTGGTAAGAGTCAGATGAACATTTTGGATGTAGACACTCTTCCAAAGAGGGAAACAAGGCAGAAGGCTACACCCCAGGACTTTGCCAAGTCTTTCACGGTAGATGGTGCGAAAACCTCTCCTCTGGCTTATACAAACGTTTATTCTGTGGTATTGCGGGCTTGTGGATCATGGGGATCACAGTACCTGCCATGCTTATGCCTTTCATGTGACATCCTGGCTTAACAGAGTCACAGTTGCACCTTGGGACCCCAGGATTGCCTATAGTTTTGTCAATTTGCCTGTATTTTGTCATTTTACTAAGCCATATCCATTCTAAAAATTACAGTGTCCTAGGGCCAAAACCCCTCATTGCGAGGCATAGTTATTTACTGCGTGTACCCTTTTGGTATTTTTTTCTGTTAATGAAAATTAAGCTTTATCTGGAGAGGAAATGCCTTTCTATGCCATCATATTTTAAGAAGCTGTTTTGTGGTTTTCCTTAGGAGTCCATTTCTACCTGCAGATTTGCTCAGCGAGTGGCCCTCATCAAAAATGAAGCTGTCCTCAATGAAGAAATTGACCCCAGACTGGTAAGCAAATGCTTGATGTAGTTCGGGCTGGCCTGAAGCTTCATGTGCAGGTGAAGATAACTGAGTGCTGGCATGACAGGCATGCACCATCACACCTGGTTTCTGTGTTGCTAAGGCAGAATTGGGGTTTTGTGCATTCTGGGCAAGGGCTGTATGCTCTAAGAAATACATATGCTTAACAAGGATATGTGGGACCAGCTGGACCTGGTGTGGGGCAGTGGCTCTCTGCTAAGCAGTGTCTAAGACACTGCATGCATTTACTGATGCAATTCTCAGCATCCTTGGGATGAGCTCTTCTGGCTGTCTCATGCATAGTGAAGTTGAGGCACAAGGGTATGAAATAACTTGCTCATAGTCTTAGTAAGAATGGGTAGCAGAGCTCAATATTCAGGGTCAAGAAATCTGCTTCATGGGCCAGCGTGGCTGAACACATCCAACAGGTTTACCTGCGATGGCTCAGCAGGACAGAATTTACTCCGCCCTGGATTTGATCCCCAGAACTACAATGGGGGAAGTGCAATTATATTTATACTCTGGTCCTAATCTTTCACAAAACGCCAATTTTTCTTTCTTTAGACAGAGTAACAAGTCATCTTCCACATGTCTCATAAAGAGAGAGTTATTAAGCTGAGATATTATGCACAGGCATCCTGTTACATATTCTAGAGTTTCCTAAAGGTTAGCCATAGTTTGATTCATGGAAAAATTAACAGTTTTCTTGGTTTCAAAAATAACTTCTGCCTCATCAAAGCAACTTTTTATGCAAGGAAATCACAGATACATGATTTTTACTCACTTTGAGTGGTTTTTTTTTTCTTTGTGTTTGTAAGTCCTTTCAAAGGAAAAGGCAACATTGGATCAACTCAGGCCACCACCCAAAACTCAATTTATCAAATTCCATGATGATGGATGTATGCATATTTTTAAATCACTTAGACTTTCTCATTTCTGTAGAAAAGAAGCTGATGTGAGCCTTGCAGAATTTGAAAATGTGAAATCTCACCAACTTCATTTTCAAGTTTCACAAAATCAAAATATGATCACTGATCACTGTTGTGTTCTGATCTCAATGCCTGCTTCATCACATACCTCTCCTGACCTGCTATCACTCCACAGAAGGAAGGGGAAAAGGGGGAAAAAGAATAGTGGAGCTGTCTGTCTTTCTCCACCAGCTTCAAGGAGTCTTGCTTTCCCTGATGGAGAATTGGTGGGTGAAGCAGGAGCTTCCTGTACCCACCTTTGTCAGACCCCAGCATCACACAGAGCCCTAGGGAAGGGGACAGAATGCAAAAGCAGAGTAAAGAGGAACTGCACCCCTAGGGGATGTAGTCTGTTATCCCTGTCCCTCCCACATCTTAAGAGCATCACAGTGACTGTCCCTGTCCCTCCTGCATCCCAAGAGCATCACTGTGACTGCTCCTGTCCCTCCTGCATCCAAGAGCATCACTGTGACTGCCCCTGCCCCTCCTGTATCCAAGAGCATCACTGTGACTGCTCCTGTCCCTCCTGCATCCTAAGAGCATCACTGTGACTGCCCCTGTCCCTCCTGCATCCAAGAGCATCACTGTGACTGCCCCTGACCCTCCTACATCCCAAGAGCATTGCTGTGACTACCCCTGTCCCTCCTGCATCCCAAGAGCATTGCTGTGACTGCCCCTGTCCCTCCTGCATCCCAAGAGCATTGCTGTGACTGCTCCTGTCCCTCCTGCATCCAAGAGCATCACTGTGACTGCCCCTGTCCCTCCTGCATCCAAGAGCATCATTGTGACTGCCCCTGTCCCTCCTGCATCCAAGAGCATCATTGTGACTGCCCCTGTCCCTTCTGCATCCAAGAGCATCACTATAGCTCTGGCTGTTCTGTACCTCTTGTATCCCAAAAGCATCATTCTGGCTGCCCCTTCTCCTCTATATCCTAAGAGCCTTGTTGTACAGAATGAGAATGGTCCTATTATATAGAAGACAAATATTAGTTCATAATTTATGGAAAATAAACATATAAGACATTGGAAGCTTTTCTTTATAAATTTTGCCAAAGAGACTTTTCTTTGAAGGATCTGAAGGCAGAGGATGCCAGCATGCATTTGATGTTGGTCTGTGACAGATTTAAAGCAAAAAGAGATCAGGAACAAAAAGCTAATAGCTGATAATTGAAGTAACTGCCATGGTTCCTCCTAGTGCTGACTGGCATGGTAACTGCCAAGTGTAGCTTGCAAGTCTCTGCAATAATGGCACCCAAAAGCACACTTTGGTGCTTATTATTTTCCAGTGTGACACTTGCCTGAAATACAATTAAAAAAAATGTGTCATAGGGGGCAGATGGGATGGCTCAGAATTTAGGAGAGTGCACTGATTTTGCAAAAGACCTGAGTTCAGTTCCTCACACCCTTGTCAGGTGACTCACAACTGCCTGTAACTGCAGCTCCAGAAACGGATGTCCCAGGCAAGCATCCTCTGCACTCATGTGCACATGTTCACACACAGACATAATTTCCAAAATAACAAAACCAATCTGATTTAAAGAAGCATTAAAAAACCTCCCAAGTTATAACTTGGCTGGGATTTCCTGTGTTTTACTCTCAGATTTTAATGCCTAGTATGGTACCACCCTGTGTGACCAGAATCACCACACACCAGTACTTCAAAGCAACATGGCGATGTAAGGGACATGAGCTGGGCAGATTCTGAGATGACTGGGCATAGGTCAGGACCTCCCCGGATGCCTCTGAGTCCACAGGAAATCTGGGGTGGCGGCGGGGGGGGGAGCATGGCCATGGTAATGGTAATTTAGGGTTATCAATCCTTAGAAAATATAGAGCCAGGAGATGGCTCAATGGTTAAATACTCACGATGCAAGCATGAGGTTCTGAGTTGGAAGCCCACAATCCACACAAGACAGCTGGTGTGATATGAACACTTGTAATCCCAGTGCTGGAGGCAGCGGCAGGATGAGTCCTCCAGCGTGTTCTCCCATATGTCCACAGGCACAAAGAGGAAACTAAAGCATCAGTCTCAGTTTAGGAGGGAGGAGGTAAAGTGAATGGCGAGTTCTTGTCCAAAGAGATCTATTCTGTGTGGCTGCAAGATTTTCTGATTGTGTTTTGAAAGGAGGCACCCTGTGCGTTTTAATAAAGTCTCTGGAGCCTGTGTCCACATGCTGTGTGATTTGGAGGGACTGTTGGTCCTGTTGATGTGGCCAAGGGAACCTGAAGCTCACTCACATAGAGTTCTGTAAGCATCTTTAGAACCTGTTACCTGAGGGGAGGGGAGCCCAAGGCTGAGGAGTCCTTGAGTGTGGGCAAACAGTGTTAACCGGGGATGGAAGTCACAGTCCTGCATACCCAGAGGATGGAATGTCTGCTTCTCTCCCTAACATAAAAGCAGCTAAGAGGGAGCCCGAAAATAGATCTATTTTCCAATATGGAGACACCAGAGAGGCCATCTGCCACATCCCAGACTTCTTTTATTTATTTATTTATTGTGTGTGTGTGTGTGTGTGTGTGTGTGTGTGTGTGTGTAAGTAGTAGGTACATGCAAGTAAGTACAGGTGCCTGTGGAGGCCAGAAAAAGACATCAGATCTCTTGAAGCTAGAATTTTAGGCAGTTGTGAGCCACCTAACACGGGTGTGGGGGCCTGAACTCAGGTCCTTCGAAAGAGTGGACTCAGTATACTGAACCAGTCCTCCAGCCCACAAGTTTTCTTGAGAATTTGAAAGTCTTATCCATCCTTCATCCAGGTTTGAATTTCACATGCACAAACCCCCTTGGTCTAAAAGGTTGTTTGACTGTTTGTTTGTTTGTTTGTTTGTTTGGTTGGTTGGTTGATTGGTCGGTTGGTTGATTGGTTGGTTGGTTGATTGGTTGGTTGGTTGATTGGTTGATTGGTTGATTGGTTGGTTGATTGGTTGATTGGTTGGTTGGTTGGTTGATTGATTAGTTGGTTGGTTGTTTGGTTGGTCTGGTTGGTTTGGTTTTGTTCTCACTCTGTAGCTCCTGCTGGCCTGGAACTCACAGAGATCTACCTGCCTCTGCCTCCTGAGAAACAACCCCCAAGTAAAGAAGTGAGAGAATAAACAAACAGTATTGGAAAGGAGGGCAAGAGCTGATGTTAACTTAGCTGGTTTAGGGACTCCAATTCTCAAGGATGGGTACAAAGAGATGTCCCGCCTTTTTACTAACACTGGGCTTTGTGCTGGGTAGTTTTATATAAGCAAATCTTAAGATTGGGCTGTAGCCAAGTCTGTGGGGCATTTTCTGAATTAGTGATTAATGGAGGGAGATGCAGCCCTTCCTGGGTGGTGCCATGTCTGGGCTGGTGGCCCCGGGTTCTGTAAGAAAACAGTTTGAGCAAGTCATGAGGAACAAGCCAGTGAGCCGCGCACACACGCCCCATGGCCTGCCGTCCATGCCTGCCCTGCGTGAGTTCCTGCCCTCACTGCTTCTGATCATGAACTATGATGGAAATAAAATATTATGGAACTATGAGTGAAATAAACCCTTTCCTCCCTAAGCTGCTTTTGGTCATGGTGTTTCTCACAGAAATCCTAATCCTAACTAGGACAGGTGTCTTTAGATCTCATAGCAGGAAGGGCAAAGGATTTGTGGATGCTTTAAGCACAGAAGTAAGGGAAACTGGATTTTGTCATTCTTGGCTTCTGGTGTATTGGCAAGAAACTTTTAAATGGATTACAGACCAAATAAATTTCTTATCAGTTTTTGGTTACACTTATCTTCAAATACTCTTTGGTGTATACCACTACACACACACACACACACACACACCACATACATCACACACTCACACACATACATACCTCCTTTCATACACATTCACACACACACACTACACACCACATACCACTACACACAGAGACACACACACACACACACACATTCACACACACACACTACGCACCACATACCACTACACACAGAGACACACACAAACACACACACACACACACACACACACACACACACACACACACCCCTTTCTTTTGGGGACATAGTCTCTTACTGGCCTGGAGCTCACAGGCCAACTGGCTAGCCACCAAACTGCAGGAACCCACCTCTCCAGAATTATGTTAAATGGATGCACGGGCTTGTCTAACTTTTCCTCATGAGTTCTGGGGATCACGCATGCCCTTTGCCCTTTGCTAGTTTGCTGACTGAGCCATCTCTGCAACTGAAATAAATTTTGACATATTTCATTGGAATATTATGTGCACTTGAAAGGCTGTGATGAAGAGCTGTATAAACCAATATAAGTGAGCTCAAATCGTGTGAAAGACAAAACAAGGTGTGATTACATGCAGTAATGGAATATTAGCATAGTTTAAGGCATGCAACATGATATTCATTATCCAAGGGGGCTTGCATTAGAACATGCATATAGAGTAAAAGCGAGTCAGTGCAAGGGAAGTGTTTTGACAACTCGTAACTTCTCTATAGCACACTGCAGGAAGGACAGACGGGGAACACAGAGATGTCTCGAGTTGTATCTGTAATGTTTTTTGTTTTGTTTTGTTTTGTTTTGTTTTGTTTGTTTACAAAATAGTCCTAGAGTTATTTATATCAAATGTTGGGGGACACTAATAACCTTTTAGATTGTTCTCTATCCAGTTTTGTATCCTAAATTAGTTAATAGATTTACTTAGTTAATCACCCATGTGTGCACATTTAACACACATGTAGAGTGCAGAGGACAATTTGTGGGAGTTAATCTTCTTCTCCCACCACGTGGGTCTGGGTCCCAGGGAGGAACGAGTGTGTCAGGCTTGTTCCCTAGCCTTTGAGCAGCCTTGCCCACCCAATGCCTCATCACCTTCCACACTATGCATTTGCTGCCACCAAGATTGTGTTGAGCAGAAGTGGACATGTGCTCTCCCACTTTTCCCTGCACAGATGATTATCCGCTTGCAAAAGGAGATATCAGACCTGAAGACGGAGCTGGCCATGGCCACCGGGGAGTGGAGGACAGAGAAGCTCACGGAAGCAGAGCTCCACCAGTAAGCACAAACTCGCGTCTCCTGGGTGGTCAGGAACTGCGTGAGGGTACCAGTAAAGAGAGGCGTGCTCCATGGGAAGTGGAACGAGGCTGGCAGTATTGCTGTTGACTAGGCTTTGAGGAAGTAAAGGCTGGGACCAGGCCAGCTGAGAAGGGGCTGCAGACTGGTCAGGCCATGTCACACTCCACACACCTGATGCTCCCAGCTGTGGGTCTCAGATCTGAAAGGCATTTGAGAAGCATCCCTTGTATTACACTCACCTTGCTTGGTCACCAGAGTCTGCCATGTCGTCATGGGTACACGGCCCACATATCACAGTTCAAAAAGCCAGCATTCAGGACTTCGCACGAGCCTGGTGTTCTCATTCACTCTCTGGTTGTGAAGTGAGAGGTGGGCTCTGTTTCTGTGATGCAGATGGTGGGTAGACAAGGCTTTTCAATAAGAAGTGGAGCTGGGCTGGGGCTGGGACTGGGGCTGGGGCTGGGCTGGGCTGGGCTGGGCTGGGCTGGGGCTCAGTCTCAGAGCTTGTCAAGCATTCAGCTGGGACTCAGTCGCAGAGCTTGTCGAGCATGCATGAAGCCCTGTGTTCGATCCCCTAGCCTTGCACAACCAGAGCACGGAGCTGCACACCTGTAAGACTCACACTGGGAGGGAGAGACAGGAAGATGAAAAATACAAAGCCACCCTTGGTACATAGGGAACTAAAGCCAGCCTAGGGATGCATGAAACCAAGTGTTTTTTACTTTTTATTAGAAATTGATTTTTTTCAAACCATGTACTCTGATGACACTTTCCCCTGCCCTCGGCTCTTCCCAAGCTCCTGACCTCCACACCTACCAAGTCCGCGCCCTTTCTTTCTCTTTCCATAGAAAACAAACAGCCTCCTATTCGGGTTTGTTTGCTTTTATTTTATTTCAACTTTTCAGAGCCCATGTCTTTTAAAACGTTCTAATGAGATTTTTCTAAAGACACGACCAAGTCACCAACTCTTTCTCAGAGGGGAAGTGGGAAACAGGAGAAAATGGCTCTCTTTAAACTACCCAGTCTGATGGCCTGAGTTTAACCCTGGACCCACAGGGCGGGAGGGAGTGACCCTTGCAAGATGTTTGGTGACTTCTGTCTTCTCATTGTCACACACACACACACACACACACACACACACACACACACACACACACACATACACACACAACACCATACCACACACCACACACACCATACCACACACCACACACACCACAAATACTCACATATTATACACACACACACCACATAACATACATACACACTACACACACACACACCATAGCACATACCACATACACTCAACATACCACACACACACATCACATAACACACATAACAGACATACACATTACATACACACACACACACACACGTTTTAATGAGGTCTGACAACGAGGAAAGTCTTCATCAAGGCTTTTGCTATAATTGAAGCTCTTTCCTCTGGAATCCTGCTCCTAAGTCTAGAGTTTAACAACGCAATAGCTCCAGCCTCCCTGACAGCATTGCTGCATAGCAGATATAAGATTAGAGTTAAGTACACTGTACGAATTGAGTTATTAAGGATTTCATGTCAGTACTAGAGAGCCGGATCAACAGTGAAGAGATTCCTAATTCAGTTCCCAGCACCCACATGTCAGCTCACAACCCCTGTGACTCGGGATCAAGGGGCTCTGGTTCCCTCCTCTGGCCTCCAAGACCCCTGCACACATGTGGCGTGCATGCGTGCACAGAGACAAACACACATAAAGCAAAAACAAACAAATAAAACCTAATAATGTTACCCTTTGAAATGACTCAAGATGTCCTTGATCCAAGGGGAATCAGATGAGGGTCTGGTCATTGTGCTCCCTCTCCTCAAAGAAAGGACATCTTGTGAAGTATCACCAGCATTTGATCCAGCCAGGAAAACAAACCCCTGTAGGCTGTGCAGAAGGAGTCTGACAGGGGAAAATGAGTGTACAAAGGATGGTATAGCTGAGATGCTCAGCTATTAGTAAGGTATCAGTAACAGTAGGTGCCAGGGGTTGGGGACAGTGTGACAGCGACATTTAGTGGAATCTTCTTACTGCAATAAATGCTAGAAGTCAACTTTGGGGAGGAGAAGTTATTGTTAACTGGTGGCTTGTGTTTGTGTTTCTGTGCTTGGTGTGACACAGAGCATCGTGGTAGATAGACACAAGAGAGCATGGCTACTTAACTCATGATGGTGCCTAGCAATGAGAGAGAGAGAGAGGGGGGGGGAGGCACAGGGCAGGGCGAGATAAAATCCCCAAGGACCTTCTCCCAGTCACCCACTTCTTCCAGCTACACCCTACTTTCTAAAGTGCCTTGCAGTTCCGGAAATAGCATTGTCAGCTAGAGACCAAGCTTTGGACAAAGGAGCCGGTAAGGAACACTATATTCAGAGCAGGGTATCATCAAGAACTGAGAGCTAGCACTGCCCTGCAGTAGCTAGAACAGGGGAGCAGCCCCGCAGCACACTCACAGCACAGGTATAGAACACGGGAGCAGCCCCGCAGCACAGGTGGCCTGTACTGAATAGCCACGCAGCTATTTGAGACACCACCCAGGAGACAACCCTGGCTTCCTCTCATCGCAGCTCCTGACTCCCATCAGTGTCCAAGCTGGCTCACCTTATCCAGAAGCCAGCTACGCAGCAAGTCAGGGAGCATGGCTTGCTCTGATTCTGAGTCAGGGAGGACAAGAGTAGAAACTGGATCTTAGAACAACATACAAAATGAATAGCAGTGCTCTGCTGAATTTCTGCCCCCCCTCACCCCCTCCCCCGATGTTGCTTACGAGGCTCAGCTGAAGGGTGAGCGTTTCCATGTGATGGTTTGGCTGTGTGGGACTCAGTTCTTGGATGGGCAAATGGAAGGGAATGGGACACAGGACAGCATGGTGAGAGCTCCAGGTGTGGGGTGGCTGGGACGCTGAGGTGGCTTGGAGCAGTCAACAGCATTTTAGCTTGTAAAGGTGCTTGCCTCAAAGTCTGATGACCTGAGGTCAACCCTGGAGCTGCTGTAAGGCAGGAGGAGGGTTGTCATCTGCATACCATTGCTCTCTCTCTCTCTCTCTCTCTCTCTCTCTCTCTCTCTCTCTCTCTCTCTCTCTCACACACACACACACACACACACACCACTAATAATAATAACAATAATAGAAGTTGTAATTAATTAAAATAAACACTTTAAAAGAACAAGTTCTACACACAGTTTTGGTGTAGAAAGCATTCATGAAGCCTTATAAGTATAGAAAAGGATCTAGAAGTTGCCAGAGGAAACACAAGTCAAGGTCTGATTTATAACAGATTTTTCATTAGCAACCCTGGAAATAAGAAATAGTGAGTTTGGGCTGGAGAGAAGGCTCAGCCATTAAAGTCTGGGATCACAACCAAAAATACAAGAAATGGTAGTGATTTACAAAAAAATATTTAAAAAAACCACTTTAAATATATTTTCTAGGTCTAGCAAAATTAAAGATGAAATAAAGGATTTTACAGACATGCAAACTTTCAGACAGAATGTAGAGTCTTCCTCCCAGAACTGCCATGGTCTGTACGATAGCAAAAGAAACACACAGTGAAGGGTAGGAAGCAGAAGGGATGAGCAAATGTGTCTACAGCATCTCTGTGGCACTTAGTGCTACATCATGTTTCTATCATGACATTTACTAACTCTCCTAGTCTCCCATACACGAATCTGTCAGTTTAAAAATCACCAAAGGGCTGGAGAGATGTGCAGTGGTTAAGAGCTGTGGTGCCCAATTAGAGGATGAGTTTAGATCCCAGCACCCACACTGGCTAGTCTCACATTTGGCTGTGGTTCAGTTACAAGGTATCTGATGCCCCTGCTGGCCTCCATGGGTATCTGCAAATGCATATGCAGCGCGCACGCACACACACACACACACACACACACACACACATTTTTTAAGTCGTGGAAATAACAATGAAATGTCCATTGTCAGGAGTTGAGGGGAGACAGTGAAGGGAAGTGATATTGTGACAAAAAATAAAATAAAATACTGAAGATCTTAAGTTGGCTTCTACACAACCATCAATAACAGATGTGCAAATGTCAATCTAGACAGATCCAGCATAGAGGATGTGCAGGGCTAGCTTTCTTTTTGGTGCATAATTAGTATTTCCATTCATCTAACATTTGTTATTTATCTTGTGATCACAAAAGCACTACCATGGGCTCTGAAGAGAATGCAAAAATACAAAGTAGCTCTCAGGGGGCCCACAGCTCAGGGGTGGTGACAGACATGAGCACAAGGGATGACACAGTATTTAAGCACCGTGAGAAAGTGTAAACAGGACAGGGTGAGAATGTGGCCAGAGCAACATGTGCATGAGCTCAGGGGCCTCGTGGAACTCGGTCAAGTGCTACTGAGTGTAAACGCGCAGTTCCCAGAGGGGTGGCTGCTGTGCCATCAGACAGAGTGTCTCCTTGGTGATCTCTGGCTGGCCGCGAGGGACAACATGGGCTGCAACCCCTGTCTACATGCCAAAGCAGAGAGCTCCAGAAGCGCCAGTTTATCCAGTGCACTGTACTCGTCCAAAACGTTTGCAAGAATGGCTCCCGTGGGTGGTTTGTTCTTTGTGTTTTGTGGCATTGTTTGACACAATTCACTAGAGTAGATCTTGCACAGATTAAATTGTAACCAATTAGGAATCCTTCCTCCCCTTAAAGGGAGATAAATAAATTAGAATCAGCCCGCAGTGCAGCCCTAGCATTTGACACCACCTGCCTGGTCTTTTGTCTTTTAGGACCCTAGATATTGACTCAGATATGGGAATCCTCTCAGTTCCCCGCTAGTCCCCACACTTTCCAAATGGTGATGGGGTGGGGGTCATGGTGCATAGACCAGTTGAGCCCACAGCTCATCTGGAATAGCCAAGCTCCTGTCCAGTTGGAGTCTGTCCTTCAGGTCCTCAGGCACATGGAGATTGGCAGGGCCGTCCTCTCAGGGATGCTCAGACACTGTCCAGATCTCCCTTTTCTGTAGTGTCAGTGGGCACAGAGGATGCTCCACTCACATCCACCCCAAGTGATTTTTGTATCATTGCCCAACAATTCCTTGGTTAATGTAAATATTTGTTGAATTGACTTGGATGCTTTGATTGATGAAGGTTTTAAACATCAGCCTCCAGTTATTGTGATATTTTTAGCTTGCATCTTATTTTTTGTTCTTGTTAAATTTGAACAGAGACAGCTGGATGAAGGCTATGTAGCTGAGTCAATGTTTAGACACAGCTCTGTGGGTTAAGATTCAGATGGTTATGGAGCTGTTGCTCACATACCTTTGGTAGAAGAATGACCTAGAAATCTTTGGCACTGTTGGGGATGTTATATATTAGCCTAAATCCAAGTGATTTTGAGCAGCATTTACTCCTGAAATGAAACAGAATTGGATCTTACCAGCTCAACTTTGCCTAAAATGTTTGGGTATCTCCCAACATCTGGATCTTTCCCTAACAGAAAAAAAATGCAAATCAATTAATAGTTCTGCCTAAGTTTATGGAGAACATCTTAGATGTTAATCACTTTAATGGGTACATCAAGGGACTGGTAATATATGATACAAAAGATAATTGTGAGGAATATAATTTTATTGGGGCAACATTACACATGGTTGTACACATACATATGCATACATACACATAGACATAGCAATGTGTGTATACAACATGAAACAAGGTAATCTTGGAAAGAGCCAATGTGCACTGAGACTTTTAAAAATTAGTTTTCCATGTATGTATCTGTTGGGGTGAGGCATGCACACATCACAGTTTCCATGTGGTGGCCAGAGGACAATGCGTGCAAGTCAGATCTATTTTTCTACTACGAGATCATAGTGCTTTAGAATTTGCCCCTGCCATGGCTCTGCTGGTGTCCACCTGGTGTTTTTTTTTTTTCAGGCCCCAGGATATTTACTCAGAAATGGGACTCCCTTTCATTTCTTTGCTAGCACCCACACTCTCCAAATAGAGGTGACGGTCATGGTTCAGGGGACAAGACGAGCCCTGTAGCTCAGCTGGAATAGCCCGGCTCTTGTCCAGTCAGCTTCTCTGTTCTTCACCGTGTCCCCGGGATAGGCCCCGACCTCCTAATCCTCCTGCCTCCACTTTCCGAGCACTGGGAATATCAGCAGGTAGACTGTGCCCAGATAACCTTTTTCCTATTCCTCTTCCTATTTGACACTTGCAGCTGGGTGCTGGGAACTGAACTCAGAAAAGACATAAAATACTTAACGTGTAGAAACGCCAAGTCCACAAAAGAAACGGGAAGCAAAGATATAAACAAGAGTTGCCATTTTAGTAGAGCTCCTGGGGAGAATTTAATAGTAGGTTCGTGTTATTTTGGAACCACTCCTTGGTAGGAAGGGGCAGATTTAGCTGTCATGATGGAGAGGCTTGAGTGCTGGCAGAGAGGATGGAGGAGAGACAAACCAGAGACCTTGTGTGTGTGTGGGAGGAGTCAGTAGAAGTGACTGCTAAAACTGCCAAGACCCAGGAAGATGGGGGGAGGGAGTTATCTGGATGGGCATGGTGGTTCCTTCTGATAATCCCGGCACCAGGAAAGTGAAGGCAGGCAGAGCAAAAGTGCAAGGTCCTTCTTGGTTATGTGGTAAATTTCAGGCAGTCTTGGCTACATGAAATTGTCTCAAGAAAGAAAGTACACACACACACATACAACCCTCACACATACACATACATTCCTCACACACATATAACACACACATACACACACACACATCCCTCACACACACACACACACACACACACACACACACACACACACACACACACACACACACACACACACACACACACACACACCCCACACACAAACCACAGGCACCAGCACACAAACATACACACACTCACACAGATACACACACACACACAGATACACACACACACACACACGCACCCCACACACACACCACAGGCACCAGCACACAAACATACACACACACATACACACAGATACACACACACACACACACACACACACACACACACACACACACACACACACACACCATGACCTCTGCATCAGCTCCTGTCATCCAGTTTCTGCCTTGTCTGAGTGCCAGCCCTCCGGCTTTTCATGATGAACTGGGAGTGAAATCAGCCCTTGCCTCCCCAAGCTGCTTTTGGTTGTGGTGTTTCATCACAGCAGTGGTAAGCTTAAGTAAGTTAGTAAGTTAGTATAATATACTGACAAATTCATAAAAGACCCAGATTTCCAAAGTTCCCTGGACAAAAATGTAAGCCCTGTGTCCATAGAAGAAGCCAAATTCACAGTAAAATCTCTCCAATGGGGAAACCCCAGGCTCACAGGCAGCCTTGAAAACTCCCCTAGCTAGGATGCTTCGGAAGTAACAGTAGCCTTACACAAGCTTCCCACACAACAGTGCCTGCAACAATCCCCGTGCTTTTTACTGCTCTGATGTTGAGAGGGAAAATATAAGAAAAGGGAGCCGCAGTCCATCCTCCTCCATGAGTTAAATTCTTAACACCCAAATCACATGCAGAAAGGTGGTTAAAAGGCAACATGTGGATCTCATGGCAGAGATGCACATGCCAATGTGTGTAATTCCCCTTGATGAGAAACTAGATAAGACAAAACATTCGGTCATTCCAATAGACGGAGGCAAAGAATTTGCTAAGATTCTCATTTATTTATGGCCAAATCTCAGCAAAACAGGAATAAGAGAAAGTCTTCAAAATTTTATAAAAGCTATCTATGTGTATATGTATCTGTCTATCATCTATCCATTATTTATCACCTATGTATGCATATATCTTCTATTCATGTCTGTCACCTACATATCTATGTATCTATCGTCTACCTGTCTATTACACACCCCTCTATCATCTGTCTTTGTGTCTGTCATCTTAGTGTGTGTGTGTGTGTGTGTGTGTGTGTGTGTGTGTATGTATGTATGTATGTGTATGTGTGTATGTATGTGTGTATGTGTGTATGTATGTGTATGTGTGTATGTATGTGTGTATGTATATATGTATGTATGTGTGTGTATGTGTGTATGTATGTATGTGTGTGTGTGTGTATGTATGTATGTGTGTGTGTGTGTGTGTGTGTGTGTGTCTATCTATCATCTACCTATCAGCTGCCCTTCTGTCATCTGTGTGGGTATTGTATAGCTATCTGTCATCTATCGATCTGCCTGTTATCCATCCTTCTATGATCTATGTGCCTCTCACCTTTGTATGTATGTGTCTGTCATCCACTTACCACCCATCCCTCTATCTGCCATCTATTTCTACCTGCAATAAGAATAAGAAAAAGAAAGCATTCTTTCTTAAACCTAGAAGCAAAAGTACTCACTACTTCCATTTAACACCACGCTGAAAGCTGTAGCTAGAATATTGTGGTAAGAAAAATAAATAAAGGACAAATAAGTATTTGGAGAAGAAGTAATAAAACTGTCATTACACACATTATTTCTATGTAGAAAATATTAAACAACCTGGAAAATGTTACTAGAAATACCAAAAGGAGTTTGTCAAGGTTCCAAAGCAGAAGGATATATATATATATATATATATATATATATATATATATATATATGCATATATATATATGTCACCCTTGATAGTAACATTAAATTTAAGATACTCAGATAAACAACACTGTATGTCTAACATCTGTACTACCAAAAACTATAAAACACTAGAGAGGACTTTTCCAAGAACTGAAGATTTGGGAGAGCTATACCATTTTCATAGATGGGATGGTTCCATGCTTATTTGTCAGGTCTGCCTAAATTGATGTGTAAATGTAGTTTGACCCCTCTCTGAACTCAGTGGGAGAAAGCTGACAACAAGGCTATAAACTTCACACAGTTGCTAACATTAGCACAGACTGACATTATTGAAAACAGCTTTGCCCAAGAGCCTGGGTCTGTGAGCAAAGGCCCCTGCCACCAAGCCTGATAACCTGAGTTCAATCCCCAGGACCCACGAAGCAGGAGAGAAATGATTCCCACAAGTACCACTGGCATGTACACACGCACGCACACACACACACACACACACACACACACATAAACACGCATGTGTGTGTGTGTGTGTGTGTGTGTGTGTGTGTGCGTGCATGCGTGCGTGTATGAAAAAGCCAGAGATGAACCTAAGTCCATCTTGCCTACTGGAGTAGGATTACTTACTGGCCTGGAGCTTACCCAAGAGGCTAGGCTGCCTGGGTCCCCCCCCCCCCCCCCCCCCCGCCACTGCTAGCCGCTGGGATGACAAACACAACTGCCACATCTGGCTTTTGTTTTTTTTTGTTTTGTTTTGTTTTTTTTTAAATCTGAGTCCTGGAGACTGAACTCAGTTCCTACTGTAAGGTGATGGGGGGCAGGGTGAGCTGGTAAGTTTTTGCCAATTCATCTATGTCCCAAGCCCCTGAAAGTGGCTTCACAAAACTGACGAGCACAGTGTTCTGAGACAACACAGGGAAGGAGGCGGTGTGTTCCAAAAGAATTCATTCCTCTGCACCAAAACAACTCTACTGATGTCCAGCCTTCTGTTTCAGGTCAAGTATCTGCACTGAAAGTGGAATCTGTTTCAAACTTCATTGTAAAATATGTTGCAAATTAAAAAGCAAACACCAAAATTAAGCAGACCCAAAGACGGTGAGGCTCAATGACCTCTCCTGTCAGAGAACCATTTAGAACGGGCACTTCACACGCTCCACACTGGATTTCATAATTTCACTGTTAAATATATTTTTATGTGGTTATGCGCCAATAAAACCGAGTGCTCTTAATGGCCACGCATTATGACAAAGGGTATAAAGCTAATTGTTTCTCTAGTTCTAACTCTAATGTGCATTTCATTCTACCAAATAAATCTCTCTTGAAGAGAAAATCAGTTTAGTGTCTGGAGAAATGGCTGGGCAGTTAGGAGACTTTCCGAGTCATTCTCCCAGTGTCCCCACAATTTGAAACTGGACACAACACGTATTTTCAGAATGGATTGTCTGGCCCTGTCCCCACGCCCCAGCACTGACAGGAGAAGGGTCCTGATGTGTTATATCTACACTGATCACAGTGCCTGGTCCAGAGGAATTCCATGAACGGATACTACTATTATCAGCTCCCTCTAATTCTTTGATAGAATTTTTTGCTGAGGAAAGGGCTTCATTTACAGATGTTTTGTCAAGCCTCTATATAGCAAACCAATGAACACCATGACCAAAAGCAACTCAGAGAGGAAAGGGTTTAGTTTGCTTAACGAGTACACATCACAGCCCATCACTGAAGGAAGTCGGGGCAGGGACCTGGAGGCAGGAACTGAAGCAGAGGCCATGGAGGGATGCTACTGACTGACTTGCTCCTCTAGGCTTGCTCAGCCTGTATGTATGTATGTATGTATGTATGTATGTATGTATGTATGTATGTATGTATAGCCCAGAACTATGAGCATAGAGGTGGCATCTCCCACAGGGAGCTGGGACCTTCCCACATCAATCATCAATCAAGAAGATGCACCACCAATCTGTGTCCTGGGGGCATTTTCATAGCTGAGCCCCCCTTCCCTGATAGTCCTCGTGCACACCCCTTCACGGTTCCATCTTTTTGTCATTGTTGTTGTTTCACATGTGTACATACGTGTTGAGGGCAAGGAGAATCTGATGGAGTTGGTTCTCCCCTTCCATATCTTTGGTCCTGAAGATTGAACTTAGGTCATCAGTCTTGGTGACAATGGCCCGAGCTGTTTGCCTCCAACACCCCCTCTGTTCATGTTATTATCATTCTCTTTAGAATATCCAATATCCATGGCCAAGCATGAATGTACAAAATAAAATACTGGTTTATTTTTTAAGAAAAAGAAAATAGTACTGGGAATATAAGTATTTTTCTCCTAGTTCTTTTACCCAGCAATATTTCCTGAAGTTTCTATTGAAAATTAAAGATTATCTTTAAAGAGAATTAATGTGACATGTTGACTTTACATCTCCAAGCAACACAATAAAATCAATTCATTTAATTAATGCCCTTCCCCCACTAACTGTACTCTAGACTTCATAGCTGAATTCAAACCCAGTGTTGCTTCTTGTCATATAGAAAAATAGTGTATAAAACATAGTTAATTACTAGATTGAAATTGCATCTTGTTCTGCAGTCTTAGCATTAAATTATGCTCATAGCTAATAGTTGTGTTTTATTGCAGGATATAATAGTACATATTCTTAATCTGTGACTTCAGGCTGGCACTTCTTTAATAATTGCTATAAGGCAGCAGATTCAGGGACTGGGGGATGCTCAGTGTGTATGAGCACTTGCTGTGCAGGCATGGGGAGCTGAGTGCACACTCCCAGCACGCACATCAAAAGCTATGTATGGCTGTGCATGCCTGTAACTCTAACTCTACATGTGGCAGACACTTTCAGGCCACCAGCCTAGGTCCAGTTTTACTGACAGACCGTGCTTCAAAGGCAACAGGCAAAGAACAGTAGAGTAGAACATCTAATCTCCTCTGGCCTTGGCATGCTCTCATTTGTGTGAGACACACAAGCACCTACAAAACACAGACACACACGCACAGACAGACAGACAGACACACACACACACACACACACACACACACACACACACACACAGACACACACACACACACACACACACACACGTTGCATATCTGAAAGACTAAACAAGCCAAAATCTGTAAGTTGCCAAAATGGAATGTCAGTAAAATGCTTCCAAATTCAGTTTTGTTGTGTCTCACTGTCCACCTCTTTAACCATAACAGGGCTCTAATATTCCCTGAGGAAGAAAATTTCCTAAAACCCACAAGTTACTTGGAAAATCAAAAATGTAGCAGTAGCCTGAATCATAAAGCCAACTGATACATACACTTTATACTATTATTTAAACTGACATGGAAATTTGTCTGAATCTTTGCAAGTATGTACATGTGTGTATGCTATAGTATGCATAAGTAGATAAATGTGCCTACTTTTATGTTTTTTAAAAATCATCGGGGGGGTGTGTGTGTGTGTGTGTGTGTGTGTGTGTGTGTGTGTGTGTGTGTGTGTGTTCACGTGAACGCAGTTGCCTGTGGAGGCCAAAAGAGGGCACTAGATCCCCCAGAGCTGGATTTACAAGCAGGTTAAGCGTCACTGGAAATGGATGCTAGGAACCAGAACTGGATTCCTCTGTAAAAGTATACAGTCTTCTAATGGATGAGCCTTGTCTCCAGTCCCAGAGCGTGCTGCTTGTGGGAAACCTAAAACGAGACAAGAAAGCCTGTGTGTGTCCATGTCTGTATGTGAGTCAGTGAGAAGCAAGAGAGGGTTTGCAAAGGACATGCTCCTCACCCAAAGGAAGTCGGAGTCTTTGTAGGGGGCGTGTAACCGTTCTGTCCAATCCTGAGACACTGGCGGACTGAAAAGCTGTCTCTCTCCTCACCCCTCTCCTGTGGGGTCCCTGCCAGCTGAGCTCCCTGCACCCATGGAATTGTGCATGGATGTTTTATTTTTACCAGCATGATACATTCTTCAGGTACAGTAATTATTCTGAATTTCCTGTGGTTCCCTTCCAAACGCTGGACATGTCAACAAAACCCTTCTGCTTCCTCTTTTCTGAATTTCATGTTTCAACATCTGAGTAATAGCTGCCCTAAAAATACTCAGGCATATTAAAAATTGTGAAGGGACATAATGAAATCTTGTACAGAGTGAGGTGACCTGAGTTGGGGTTTTTGTTCATGCAGCAAAGGATTCTGTTTGTGTGCTTGGGTTTTGATAGGTGGGAAGTGCTAGCTTTCTGTGCATCTTAAACCTAACCTTTGAGAGTATTTTCTAATTCATTGCATTTGCTTACAAATCCACAGGCTAACTAGAGTTTATAGGGGACAGTTTGTTTTAGCCCTACCCCCTGAGGCTGCTGAGAGGCATCAACAGACTTGGTACCCTGAAGACTCCCCTGAGCCTTGTCACCGTTTCCGCTGGGATAAATTCTTCTTTTTAACTTTACAACTAATAAACAAATACATTTGGGTGGGCTATTCTACTTAAGCACATCCTAGCTGAGAATTGTCTCCAAATGACATGTTGGAGCAGGAGCAGGCAAGTTGGCTCAGTAAGTAAGGGGGCTTGTTGCCAAAACTGATGACCTGAGTTTGATTCCTATGACCCAAAGGGTGGAAGGAGAAAACTACTCCTGATAGATGCCGTCTGACCTCCGTATACATGTGTAGCATGCGCGCAGCACACACAAAAAAATAAGGATAAAAGTTGATTAATTAATGCATCAAGATTTTGTGTCAGTCTGAGTTCATAGTATACATCAACACAAGGTGTAAATATACCAAAAGATGTATAGCACCCTGAGGACGTGTCTCTAGTTTGTCCTCCACGCCAACCCAAGTCCAAGCACTTCCCACCCAGCTTCCATGCACTCTTGGTAAAAACTACAGTGTTTTTTGTTGTTGTTGTTGTTTGTTTTGCTTTTTGTTTTGTCCCAACTCTATGTCTTCTAAGGAGAGAGAAATATCTCTTAAGACAAACCAAAAGCAAGTGCTCAGCCAGCCCTGTCATCTGCCCCGTTATTTCAGGGTAGCCCAGATGCCATGGTAAAGCATGAGTCCTGGAGCCTGGGTACCTGTTATCTCGGGGTAGCTGAGATGCCGTGGTAAGGCGTGAGGCCCGGAGCCTGGGTACCCATTATCTCAGGGTAGCTGAGATGCCATAGGAAGGCATGAGGCCTGGAGCCTGGGTACCCGTTATCTCAGGGTAGCTGAGATGCCATAGGAAGGCGTGAGGCCCGGAGCCTGGGTTGCTTGCACTTTGTTCCAGGGTGTTCTTCATTCTCCTCCTCTTCCACTTCAGATTTCCAGCTGTCCCTCTGTGCTTGTCATTAACCCAACACTCTTTTGCCACCTCCTCAAACCCTGTCCTCATTCACAGCAGCCACTCTGGCTTGGCATCACATTTCTACAAATTTCCTTCTTTTACATGTGCCCCTGTGACTGCTATGCGTGCCAACTGCTTTTCTTAGTGTCCTTTGTAGATTGGTCTCCTGGCATGAACCATACAGACGTAGTGCCATGTGCTTTTCCAGCTGATCTGGAACCGCTTACTGATACTCACGGCCACACGTTTCCTCCCCTTGTCGGGTATTCTCATCTCTTAGTTCCCAGCCTGGGAGACTGATTTTGTGCTTTTGGAGAAAGCTGGGCCTGTGAGAGGGCTTAGCAAATAAAGGCGCTTGCTGCCAAGCCTGACAGCCTGAGCCTTATCCCTGGGACCCATGCCGTAGAAGGAAAAGGTCTTGTGACCTCCACAGTGTGGAGCCTGCCACGTTTGTGCCCACACTCACAAACACCCATTCCCTATACACACAGTATAAATTCAGACACAGAGGCTTATGTAGGTTTTTTAATTAACTGGCTCATGTACAAGACTGTCCTTTCAGAGATGTGTGACGGAGCAGGATAGGGCTTGATTATCATCCCCAGGTGGGAAACACCTCTTAGACACAATAGACTGACTCCTGAAGCAGGCTAGGTGGGAAAGGGTGACTCTTCCTATGCAAGAGGCTTCTGACAGAGACAGAGAACAGGGTTACAAAGTAAATCCCACACACTGCCTCTGACTCAGCTTTGATTTGTTAGAACCAAAGGTTTTAACCAGTGAGGCACACTTACCTCGAAGTCATGTCCTCATGTGACTTCTGTCATACATGTTCCACAGCCACATGTGCAGACATCTGGGGAGAAGTACCTGGATGACTCCAGGCTGTCCGCTGTAACAAGGCATAAGTTACCGTGGGGCAACTTCCTGGCTGTTCTACCCTGCCTGTGGCCGCCTCAGGGTTTTGCTAGGTGTGGAGTAGAAATGTCTTCCTCAGCTAAGCTCGAGCCTCCAAAGCATCGTGAGTCTCCCCTGGATTAGGAAAGAGAAGGTGACTTAAGGTTGGTTTCTGCAGGTTTTCATTTTGAGGTCATATTTGGCATACTCAGTGCCCCTTCATTACATAACATGGCATGGCTGGCACCCATTTGCTTAGCTGCTCCTTGTAACAGCATATTGACCTGTAATAAGCATGTGAATGACTAGGGAGGAGCTGCCTATGAATCTTTTCTCTTTCTCTTTTCAGTTATGTGTGTACATGGGTGTGAGTACATGTGTGTGATGTGCACATGAGTGTGGATATATGTGTGTGATGTGTGCATGAACGGATATGTTGTGTGATTTGTACATGAGTGTGAGTACATGTGTGTGATGTGCACATGAGTGTGGGTATATGTGTGTGATGTATGCATGCATATGGATATATGTGTGTGATGTGCACATAAGTGTGGGTATATGTATGTGATGTGTGCATGAGTGTGGGTATATGTGTGTTATGTGTGCATGAGTGTGGGTATATGTGTGTGATGTATACATGTCTGTGGATATATGTGTGTGTGATGTGCACATAAGTGTGGGCATATGTATGTGATGTACACATGCATATGGATATGTGTGTGATGTGCACATAAGTGTGGGTATATGTGTGTGATGTGTACATGAGTGTGGGTATATGTGTCATGTGAACATGCATGTGGGTGTATGTGTAATGTGTACATGCATGTGGGTATAGGCAGGCACATATGAATGGGGTTTGGAGCCCAGATGAGGATTCTAAACCCCTGGGACTGTGGTTACAGATGGTTCTGAGAACCCAACATGGGTGCTGGGAACTACACTTGGGTCCCTGCCAGAGCAGTAGGCATTCTTAACTGCTGAGCCAACTCTCCAATCGCAAAGATGGATTTTTATCTCGTAGCCAGTTCCTGTCTTATCCTCTAACTCAGGTGGATGCTGTGTCCCTCGATGGCTGTGCTTTCTAGTTAGAATGCTGGTCCACAGCTCAGGCTGTAGGTTTGCCACTCAGGGCGTATATATCCATGGTACTGTCATGGCTTCTGTCCTTCTGTCCCTGTGTGCTGCTGCTTAGCTCCACACAAGGCAGTGTCTGATCCTGACCCAAATGACAAAATGCTCAGCCCATGCCATTGCAAACAGGATGCTAAAAAGGCTACTTCCTTGGGTTCCTTGATGGCCACTAAACAGTGAGGAGCATTGGGCCACAAAGGGACCAAAAGTGTGCCTAACCTTAGGAGCTGGGAAGGCAGCTCTCTACTTGACACAGGAGCACAAGGCCCTGAGTTAGAGCCCTTAGTGTGTGGTAGGAGGAGTGTATCCTCAACATAGTTGTAATCCCAGCACCACAGGGGACAGAGGATTGCTGGGGCTCATTAGCAAAGCCACTGCAGTCAAATCAGTGAGCTCCAAAGTACAAGAGAGACCTTGCCTCAAAATATAAAGTGGAGAACCACTGAGGAAATTACCAGACATTAGCCTCCAACCTACACAGAAACATACACTCACATGCAAAGGGTTTTTAAAAACATGTAAACACACGAGAAAAATGAATTCTACCTAAATTCAAGTGCTGGGACAATTAGAAGGGCAGATTGCTTTTGACTGGGGAAAAACGTGGGCAACGTTTAACAGATTAGGTGAAGCAAGAAAGATTTAGAGAAGTGAATTTGGCTTCAAGAGCCTTGCAGATAAAAGGACCAAGGCAACTGAACCCCCATGTCTGGTTTCCTTATTTTAAAGGAACATAAACAGCCTCAGAGAAGTGACGGAACGTGCAGAAATTCCTACCAGGTTGGTTGCTTGCCTGAGAAAATTAGTCTCTGCAAACCCCAGCCCCTCAAAGCCCTGAACGGCTTTCTAGCTCTCGGAGATATTCGCTTCAGAGTCTGTCAAAACAGTGTATTCTTCACATGGGGACATCCTGATGCCACAGGCGAAGCTCCCTACACTTCTTATTTCCTCAGAAAGGACAGCAGCATCTGCCTTCTTTCAAATGTGTCACTGGGGCTGGGGTCACTAATGAGCAACAGTTGTCGGCTGCATGTGTTGGGAGGGGGGTGTGGGGTGACAGCACCCTGTGCCTGCAGCAGGGAACCACACTCCAGCAACCACAGGTCAGTTCAGAACTGGGAGGCCTGCAGGCTCTCTGAAGGGGGTGGCCAGGTTGAGCGTATAAAAATATTAGATGCCCAGTTCAGTTTGAATGTTGTATAAGCCACAAATAAGTTTTCAGTGTGTGTCCAGCACAAGCTTTGCAAGACTATTTAAGCATTATTTATATGACCTTAAAAATGTTAAGGTTTGTAGTTGTATGGGGTTTTGTTTTTTTTTTAAAAAAACTTCATTTTAAAGTCATCTTTGTGATTTTATATATATGGGTGGTGGGCCTGCAATCATCTCTGTGTATCACAGCATGCCTTGTATCCGATGAGGTCAGAAGAGGGTATCAGAGCCCCTGGACTTGAGTTACAGACAGTTGTGAGCTGCCATGTGGGTGCTGGGAATTGAACCGGGCCCTCTAGAAGAGCAGCCAGTGATCTTAACCGTGGAGCCATCTCTCCAGCCCCTGGTATTTCTTAAGGCATCATTGTGATGGTTAATGTAGGCTGTCAGCTCTACCGAATTTTCTTCTGTCGTCATGGAAACAGACTCCAAGCACACCTTCGAGTGAATACCTGCAGAAAGGTCAACTGAAGTGGGCAGACCGCCCTGAAAGGTAGCGCCATCCCTCAGACTGGGGCCCTAGACTGCAGAGAAAGGAGAAAGCCAGTGCAACCCTGTTCTTCCCTCTCCACACCCTGACTGTGGATTCAAGGTGACTCACTGCTTGCCTCCCTACAAACATGGCTTCCCCGCCCTCCTCCCCTGCGTTGCAAGCATCTGTCAGAGGAGTGAGGTGGGTAACTGGTATAAACATTGAAAAGCACCTCACAGGTTTCGCACATCAAACTCCAGGGGAGTAGGTGTGAGCAGGCTTGGCCTGTATGTCCTCAGAACCCAGCACCTGGCTTATGATGAGCGGTCAAAAGTGCCCAGTGAAAAACCCAGCATGAACTTAATTGCCATTCCATTAATGCAGTGGCCAACTTAATCCATTTGCTAAATTTAGTTCCTGTTGGAGGTGTCTCAGTGATAGAAGATTGAGAAATATCTTGCTTAACTAATGTCAATATTTTATCTAACAGCTAATTCACACCACTTGGGTGAGAAAAAGTACAAGCGACCAGGCATTCATTAATGCAGGGAGGGCAATGGATTACCTGCTAACTTGGCCCTGAATTCGTGTCTCTTGCCTCCCAGGCATCCTTCTTCTGACTTCTGATAAAATGGCTGGCTATATGCAGTAGCCCTGAACTCGGTGGGCTATTCCTCCCAAAGGTCATTAGTGGCTAATGTGCATCTCTCTCACATTCTAAGAAATCAGATCTCCGAAGTCGTTCAGGGGACATAATTCACTACAGATGAAGTCTCCGCACTCCAACACGAAGTGATTTGGGCCCTGACACGGCATTTTGAAGATACTAAACCCAAACGAAAAGTGTGGTCCACAGCTTGTGTTAATTATCGTTGGGGAGCTGTGGAAGCATTTGGGCACTGAAGAAATCGCTATCTAATAGGATTAAATAGGCCTGTCTCCATCAAGGCTCTGTCTCTCCACATGGGTGATCCCTTTATTCTCCTAAATTCAGCTCTTTGGGGTTCTAATCAGCCAAAGGGATGAACTTGGGAGGAAACAAAGGGAAGAAAGATGAGGCGTGGGCGGTAATTTCATTTACGGATTAATTTACGGATTACAGTTGACACAGCAGGTTCTTTGAGTCTAGACAGCTCTTTCTTCAGATATTAAATGCTTGCTTCTGGGTTCTGAAGCAATGCGAGTCTGCAGAAGCAGACAGTCTCATGCCTTCAGGGTTCTCAGCCCAATGCTCCTTGGGCTTTGTGAACTCTAAGATTTTGTTTGATATTTATCTTTTTAAGGATTTGTTTCATATTTGTTTTCCAAGACAGGGTTTCTCTGTGTAGCATTGGCTGCCCTGAAACTTGCTCTGTAGACCAGGCTGGCCTTGAACTGAGAGATCTACCTGCCTCTGCCTCTGCCTCTGCCTCTGGAGTGCTGGGATTAAAGGCTGCGCCACCACTGCTTGGTTTGAGGATTTACGTTTATTCTTTAATGCATTTCTAATCTAGTTTGCTGCAATAAAACAGTGACTGAAACCCACCAGGCAAAAATGTTAACTCGGTTTACAAGGTAGAGTTCATTACTGGGAGAGTGAGGGAGGAACCGTGCAGGGCGCTGCCTCCCGGGCTTTCTCGGCCTGCTTTCTTACATTATCCTCCATACCCCCAGCCCAGGGGTGGCCATCAATCACTGGTCAAGAAAATGTCCCACAGACCTGCCTACAGCCAAGGTCCTCTCTTCCCAGGGAACTCTATGTGTTAAGTTGACAAAGGTAAGCAGCTCGGTGTCTGAGTGCGTGCAGGCATGCCTGTGTGTGCCCTGTGTATGTATATGTGTGTCTTTGAGTTCATGTATATGTATGTGGGTCTTTGAGTCTGTATACGTGTGTGGTGTGCATATGTGTGTATGTGTGTCTGAATTCATGTGTGTGTGTCTGTCTGTCTCTCTCTCTCTCTCTCTGCTATGTGTGTGTGTGTGTGTGTGTGTGTGTGTGTGTATACATGAGTGTAATTCCCATGGAGTTCAAAAATGAAAAGCAGATCTCCTGGAGCTTAAAGCAGGCCTGTATTGTGAAAGAGCATTTGTGAACATGCTTTCCAATAGTCTACACAAATGGCGACTGAGCAAAGGCAGGGTGAGCCATCAGTGAGCAGAAGCAGAGCTGTGGAGTGAGCATTCCGACCACAGGGACAGAATTCTGTTCATCTGTTTAGCTTCTAATTATTAAGTTGTTATATTCTTTATTGTTACTATATTGCATCTGAGGGTGTAGTTCCCTCATAAACCCAGATTTAATCCAATCACTAGAATTTAATGATAATATAATTTGAGTTATATAAATTCGCTTTGGATTCAATATTGTGTCAACATGTTATTAAACAGTTATGGACTGTTACAAATGGAAAGGTAACCACAAGGATTCTGTCTTAGTGACCTTCTTATTGCTGTGATAAGACACCGTGACCAAGGCAACTTGTAGAAGAAAGAGTGTATTCAGGATTATAGCGCAAGAGGGTAAATCCATGACTCATTCATCTGTCATGGCAGCCACCAGGCATGGCACCCCAGTTAGCTAAGAGCAACCTCAAAGCAGAGAGGGGGAGAACTAACTGGGAATGGCATGGATTTTAGAAACTTTAGAGTGCATTTAAAATTTCAAAAGGCCACACTTCCTAGTCCCTCCCAAACAGTTCCAGCAGCAAATATTTAAAACACATGAACCTATGGGGGCCATTCCCATTTAAACCACTGTAGATTTACTCCATATTTCACATCATAAAATCCTTTTAGTCTGTCTTTCAAAACTTTTTACAAGTTTTTCTGTCTAATCACGTATAGATGCATTTGTATAGTGCATTTAAAAACTCTAAAACAAGGCTGTGATTTAAAGTTTTTGCTAAAGAAATGTGCTGGGAATTGTATATTCAAAATGGTAGTGTTGTCAGCAGATTCCGTGTTATACAAGATGGGGCTATGGAAAAGAGTGAGGTGCAGAGCAAAGTTAGGTGTAGCTAAGGAGGGCTTGGCTGTGTGGGGCCATGAGGGAAGGTAGCTGTGGCCATGTGTATATTGCAAGAGTCAGACCTCTCCAATTGGCCTTGTACTCTTTTGAATTTCCAATCAAGTTCTTCCTGGATATGTGCTCGGGATCTATCCACCTGTCTTTCTCTCCCCTGCCGTTCTGTTTGCCGCCTCTGCCCCGCTTCCCCTCCCCACAGCCTCTGTCTCTGCACTGGCCCTAGAAGGACTCTCGGTATGGGGCTTTCCCACATGCCAGTTTCTGGTTCCCAGTCCTTTCTTGGGTGGCTGTCTCTGTGGAATTCTGCTATGAGCTAGCTGTTCACTTTAACCTCGGTTTTCCCAGTTTCGGCCTCTGCCACACCATCCCGCCCTACTCTACCTCGCTTCTGCTGGCATTGCTCCTGCACAATTGTGACTTGTTTTTTCATTCCCCTGCCACCTGTTCCCTTCCTATCTAGCTTCTCTGCTCCCTAACCCACAATGCCTTCATCAACTTTCCTCTGAGTTAATCCCTGTTATCATGGATTATGTAAATAAGAACCGGTGCTTACATAGTCTTTGCCTATAGCAAACAAGGAATTCAAACACTGAATGTAGGCTTCTCAGAAGGAGTTAGCAATACAAATGACTAATTAATTTATATTCTTTTTATCTCTCATTTTGGCCATAGGCAGTCTTTATTTACTTAGACACTGTATACATTTAATAAATTACTGTTATAAAATTACTAAAAGGATCAGAGCTAAAGACCAGTAAGGGGTGTACATGAGACTCCAGGGAGACCTGTAGCATTGTGAGCAGGGTGCAGAGCAGTGAGGAGAAATGGCAGCCAGTATCCAATTCTAGTCTGCCTCTCTCCATGGGCTGGGCATGGGTGGCCTGGCAGGAGCAGGTAGCAGGGCTGGACAGTCTGTCCTGAGGGGATGGGGAGGGGCGTCAGATCCCTCTTCATTATCACCAGTGTGTGTGGTGGGGGAATGTCAGATCCCTCTTCATTGTCACCATATGTCACATATGTTTAGGCTCAAGGAAGAGCAAGGAGGAAATAGGAAAGGTGCATGGAAAGGAGGGCCAAGCATATGGGCTCTGCTATAGGCATGCCGAGGCCCTGCATCCTGAATTTCACCAAAGAAAAGGAACAGGGCGTTCCTGTGCATGGTTGGTCAGCTTCCTGATCCAGCAGGCCTGAGCTTCCTGTTGCCTTCACTGCCATAATGCACTGTGCCCCCTGAAACTGTGAGCTAAAAGAAGCCCTCCCTCCAATACTTGGATTCTGTCAGGCTATCTTTTCACAGCCAGATGAGTAATGGTGTCAGACACACACAGAGGAGTAACTGTGAGACACACACAGAAGAGTAACTGTGAGACACACACAGTAACTGTCAGACATTCACTTGTCTGAGTATCTGGCACTTGGAGCTCTGTCCAACAACAACAGAAGTCAAATAAATAGGGTGATGGTTAGGGTTGTCATGCTGACAGACCCCACAGCCACCTAGGGATGGGCCCCTGAGCATGCCTGGGAAGTTAGCTTGACTGCATTCATAGATGTGTGAAAACCCACTTCTCCCTGTGCAGGATCCCTTGATGATCTGGAATGGGGGGATGGAACCAAACATCAGCATCTCTTTCTATCTCCAGAAGGTGGACATGGTGTCCAGATGCTTCCAGTTCCCACCGTCTAGACCTTGAGCTTCTACAATAACCCCTTTCTCCCTCAAGTTGCTTTGTTACAGCAACACAAATATAAACAAGAACAGAGCGTGAACTTGGAACGTGAACATCTGAAGAAAATCAGAGATTATATGATAATGGGAGGTAGGACAGCGCATGCCTACAGTCTCAGGAGGCTGAGGCGGGAGTACTGGCATAAGTTGGAGGCGACTTCAGGCTACCTAGTGAATATTATGATATCCTGAGTTACGATAAAAGGTTCTGTCCCAAGGAAACACAATAAAATCAGGAAATAGAATCACAGTGTGCGTTGTCGTGCGTCACAATGTGGGCTATCCTGTGTTACAGCTTCAGGAAGAAATACAGACAAAACCCGTGTGCTCCAAGGCAGAAATTATCATATGCTGTGTCGGGTCACTGATAACGACAGGGGGAGGGAAGTGTGTGCTGTTCCAGAGACATTGGCAGTATGCACATGTCTTCACCATGCTAGGAAGGTGTGGGAAGTCTGCTTGGAGGCCTGGTTTCCCCGGGGCCCTCTGCCCTCTGTCTCCTTTGTAAGGTCCCAATTAACACAAAGGGATGGATTCCATGAAATGAACCCATTTACTAAACCGTCTATTTGCACTGAGCACCTAATGTTGGGGTGGGACACAAAGCACCAAGAATCATTCCATTACTTTTGTCATCTGTGTGTGTGTTCATGTGTATGCACATATGTAGGAGTGCGTGCCCACATATGCGTGTGCATGCATATGGAGGCCAGAGGTCAATGTTTGTCATCTTCCCCTGTCCCTCCCCACCTTATATTCTGAGATGGGGTCTCTCACTGAACCCGGAGCTTGCCCAATCAGCTTGACTGAATGGTCAGCAAATCCAGGGATCCCCCTCCCCCACTTCCAGCCTTCACATGGGTGCTGGGGTTCTGAATTTAGGCTTCTTTGTCGCACGATAAGCATGCTACCGGCTGAGACAATTCCTCATACCCAATGTGAGTCTTACGAGGTACTGTTGGTTGGAGAATGGGGTGGATCACGCACATTCACAGATTCCAGACTGCGACAGGGACTCTGCGAATGAGATTGGGAGCAGCGGGTACAGTTGACGGTTCCTCCCCAAAGGCAGGGATTTTTCAATTTTGCTTTTTAGAATAGGGAGAACATGAATATTATTGAAAGTAGAGAAAAGAAGGTCTGTGCAGAATAGTGATGAAGATAGCAGGGAAAGCCTAGTGGGAGGGAATAACTGGAGAAGAAGGAAGAGTGTTATCAAATCAGTGGTAAAGATGGAGAGCAGCATGGGGAGCAGGGCTGTTGTCAGCAGGAGGGAAGAGTGCGCAGTCTGGAGAGAAGGCCCCTCACTGGTCCACAGGGCAAGTTCAGTGGCAGACTTGGGGACCGTGGAACAATTGGGAAGAGCCACCGTGGAGACCACAGGCCCACAAAGGAAACTGCCTAGGGGCAGCTGGCTGAGTACCATGCATTTTTAATGAGATTAATATAGACATTGGCTCTTTTTATTGCTGTCTTTAACAATGTGGCAGCTTGGCACAGAGGCAAAGAGGTTCAGTGTAGCTAGAATGGGTACGTTATAGAAGTCAAATGACTTTAATTTTTTATTTTTAAATATATATGTACATAATACATACATACATACATACATACATATATCCATGTGTGCACACATACACATGTATACATACTCATGCATGTAGTGCCCTCAGAGGCCAGAAGAGAGCTTCAGATCCCCTGAAGCTGGAATTACAGGTGATCGTGAGCCACCAAACATGAGTACTGGGAACCTAACTCAGATCCTCTGTGAAAGCAGCCAGTGATCTTAACCACTGAGCCATGTCTCCAGCCCCTCACATAGCTTCTATATGGAGATCTGCACGTGACCAATCACTGGAAATTAACCAAGTAAATGCACAACTGCAGATTCCACGTTATCAATGCGCTTTCCCCTTCACAAAGTCTAAGAAAATTTCCTGTGCTTCAAGTGTTCTGCATGAAAGAGACCCATTTGTTTCTAGTTCATTCTTGCTTCTAATGCATTATGTATTTTTAGGCTGGAAAAACTAATAGCATCCTTTTTGGAAGACCAAGATCCAGAGAGTAGACTGGAAGTTGGCGCCGATATGCGTAAAATCCATCACTGTTTTCATCATTTTAAGGTAAATTTCAATGCTTCCTCCAGTCATAGCCATGCCCTGCCATGCTCCAGATGCAATAAAAACACTTCCTGTTGACTAGCTCCAGGATCACCAGGACTCAGCTTCACATATGCAGAAAACAGCCTGGGTGTCCACGCAGGCTGTGACTGTCGCTGTGCAGCTGCAGTCTGGGTGTCCATGCAGGCTGTGACTGTCTCTGGGCAGCTACAGAGATTGTTTACTCCACAAATAAACTTTGGCCATGGAGTTCTAATTCCTTTTCCAGGAGTCTCTCTGCCTTGTGCCCAGAATGTGTCTGTGCCCAAACACACAAATGTGCACGCACAGACACATGAACATAAAGATATGTGCACACACATATTCAGTTTCAAGATGATTGTGTCCAGGTTTTATTTTTCCAGTATTTTGGTTTATCTGAATAATTTACTAATTTTCCTCAGCCTCCAAAGTTTTGCTTTTGCGACAAGGGGGTGGGAATGCCACCGGTTTTCACTTGTAATTGAGCACACTTTGAGAAGATACTGTGAGATGATGGAGTATTTTGTATCTTTACTGAGGAAATATAAACAAACATCTATTTACCTCAGATAAGGCACCAACCGACCAAAGGAATGATTCTGCTAAGTCTATTTGAATGAACCAATGAGTTTACTGAGGTTACAAAGCATTGGTGACACCAGGGCACATGCGTCATTAAAAAGTCTCAGCCCTGCATTGACAATGACTCAGAAATATTGCACAGGCTAAGCTCCTTTGCAACTTGCAGGCCACACTACAGGAGCCCTTCGCTGATTATTTACTGCTTGTTAGCCTTGGGGGAAAGTCCCTGTGAATCTTGTAAGTTTCAGGCGCTACCTGGGCCTTGGACGTTGTATCAGGTTCTTGCTTTGACTCTTGAGTCATAGAGCCTCCCTCCTCACTCTGGGAGGGAGAGCTTCAACCTTGAGTAAATAGTTTCACAACAAGGGTGGGGGAGGATCTAGAAGAGCTACTATTTAAGGGGGATTATAGCAGTTTAGAAGAGAGAGAGAGGGTAAAGGAGAGGGCACTGGAAAGGCAGGTAGAAGAAGGAAAACATACCTAGATAATATAGTAACAGCCTGGAAAAAACAAGGATAGACATGCATGCCCAGCGTGCACTATGGATAGCATAGCAACAAAGAAACTTAGAATGCGGCCATTCTCAGCCAAAGCTCTTACCTGAACTTTGCAGAAGCTGTTGAGTGACAAGAACACCACAGAGGGTGCCATCTCCTCTGAAACCATACACCAAGAATACCAAGAACCATCGGAAGATGAGGGACACGCAAAGCTCCGAGACCTCCTCAAGCAGAGGGACAATGAAATTAGTATCCTTTCTGCAGGGGTGGGGAGTGTGGGAGGCTCTCACTGGCCTGGCCTGGAAGGGGTGACATGTAGATTTCCCAGTCCTGGCCCCATGGCACTCCCACAATTCCTCAGTGTCCCTGCTGACCCCAGCCCCTTCACGCTGAGACGTGGCACCCCCACAGAGCTCAAGCCAACATCTAGACATGGAGTCTGGGAATCGAACTTAGGTCACCAAATAGTCTCTCAAGCCCTTGATGTAGTTATCTTCCAAAGACCCTTTCAGCTCTTGCCTGGTATCATAGCATCTCTTAACACGAACTCTCTTTCAAATATATTTTGGTTGCTCTGTGATGGGCTTTGTATTTTGAGTCAGAGCCAATAAGTTAGCCGGTTATCTTTAGCTAGCTGACCAGACACCATGCTGACCACAGCCTCACCATGGCCCAGAGTTTGTGGCTGGTGTGAGGGTGAAACTCCAAAGATGACTGAAAAAAAAAATGGTGCATGGTATTTAGTTTATGAAAAGCAGAAAACTGGCCTAGATGTAACGTTTTATTTAAAAGCCAGATCTCTTGTCCTGAGTCCCACATACAGATGTTCCCAAATTAGGCAGTGAGCAGAGATTGAGTTCAAGATAGAATTCCTGTTGGCTCCCAGAGGCAGTCTTCTGTGTGCTCAGTGGCTGTTTGGGCCCGGGCGCTGCCTCCAGGAGCCCACAGAAGTGATTGCTTCTAAAGAGGAGCAACTGGGGAGGCTAGACCTCAGGGCCCTGAGACAGAGCTTCAGTCTGTTCCTTATTTCTACCTTTCAATCTTCTTGTAAACGACTTGACATTTGCATGACATTTACAGCCTTTAAACACCCAAGAAATAATTTTTGCCAAATTTTTATAAACATAGTTTAGTCATTTAAAAAATTACTAAGACACTTTAAGTACAGCTGTTGTGCAAAGTACATAAAAAAAAAAGTCTTATCTACACAGCCGTGGCTCAGCAGTTAAAAGTGCACACTGATCTTGCAGGAGCTGGCAACACGGGCCTGGGTTCAGTCCCCAACATGGGGCTAGGGACCCATGAACAAATATATCATGCTATATGTTCATGTTTTCTATTTTTTTAAATGTGTAGAGGAGCTAGAAAAATGGTTCAGCAGTGAAGAACACTTGTTGCTCTTCTAGGGGGATCCCAGTTTATTTCCCAACTCATGCCCAAGCTCCCACGTCAGGTGGTACCTGTGGCTCTGACTCTAGAGGATCTGACACCCTCTTGAGGGCTTTGCAGACACCAGCCCTCATACATATTCATGAGTGCACACATGTGCACGCACACACCACATATATACAACACACACACAACACACAATGCACACACACAACACGCACACACAACACATACACAGCACATACAATACACACATGCACACGCACACATACACTCAGAGCGGGAGGCTTATAACACAAACACATATACACAACACACACAACACATACAACATATACACAGTACACACAACACACACATGCACACACACACAATAGTACACATACACACAGAGAGGGAGGCTTATAACACAAACACACACATACACAACACACAGAACACACACATGTATATGCACACAACATGCACACACAACATATACACAGTACACACAACACACACATGCGCGCACACACACACACACATACAATAGTACACATACACAGAGCGGGAGGCTTATAACACAAACACACACAACACACACATGCACACACAACACACACAACACACATGCACACACACACAATAGTACACATACACACAGAGCGGGAGACTTACATATACACAAATAATCCACACAAAGGAAAACCAATAGAAAAGAGGAAACACAAATTCAAACCGAGTAGACATAGACGAGCTGCCTCATTAGCTTCTGTGCCTAATTTTAGTTGAGTCTTAGCAGACCCGTGTCAGAGTCAAGTCAGTTCTAGCTACTTTATCATCTAGCCGGCAATGGTGAGTCCAACTGTGAATTATGCCCTTGTCTCCCCGTGCTACCCACGGGGTTGTCCCCTGCATTCCTCCCCTCTGTCTTACCCCATCCATCTCCAGGGATGGCCTTGGGCCTGGCCTCAGCCTCGTCTGTGTTCTGCTTCTTTTCTTGGCCTTGATCCTAGACTGGGATCTTCCCCCCTAAATACTCCTACCAACTTCTCGCCATGCCTTATGAGCATCTATCTACGCATTGAGCAGGAATGAAATGGGATGTGACAGGCGCGGACCAGGCCAGGCCAGCTCGCGTGTTTATAGAAGAGTAAGAGTGAACAGGAGACATGTGTGCGCCTGCCCCGCCCCCATCTTCACCGTGCTGAATCCTGTAGGCTGTTCACATAGGCGACACTAGGCGTTTTACACTGTAAGTCACACGCAGCGCCTTCCCTCGGAACCTTGGGTTCAAAATGGCTATGTGAAGGGGGAGGGGCTAGCGAGAGCACTCAGTGGGTAAAGCCTGACAACGTGAGTTCAACACCTGGAACCCACAACGGGAAGGGAGATGGCGATACGGTGAGACGCTGTGACCACCCCTGGACAGGACATTTTAATGAGGCAAGGATTGGAAGCCACATTGGGGGGTATTCTGAGGGAAACCTGGTCGGCCATCCAGATGTCAGCAAGTTAAATCTGAGAAGAAATATGGAAATCAGATTGTTTCTATGCTACAGTCTCAAAAACATGTAAACCAGAGCATCCCCTGCACTCTGAGTAGCAGTCTTCTCCCGGTACTGTCCCTGTGTCTCCTGAGACTCCTGTGTGTGGGTGAGCATGTGCACACATGCTCTCCTGCATGGCAAAGGTTGATACTGGGTGCCTTCCTCAGTCACTCCCGGCCTTATACTTTGAGACACAGTCTCTTACTGAACTTGGAGATTGCCAATTTGCCCTGTCACTGTGACCAGAACGCCTCAGATGTAGGCCTGTCTGCATCCTCCAGCACTGGTGGCAAGCATCTCCACCCTCTGTGCCCAGCCTTTTGCATGGGTCCCCTGAAAAGAAGACAAGGTCTCACATAGCCCAGGATGCCCCCAAAGTCATTAAGTTGACAAAGATGGCCTTGAATTTCTGATTCTCCTTCTGCCCGAGTGTTGGGGTTCTAGGCATGTGCTACACCACCTGGCTTAAGATGGTGCTCAGATGAATTCAGGCTTGTGCATGATGGGCAAACCCTCTGCCAACACACCTGCACCCCCAGGCTCCCAGGCCTGCACCCCAGATACCAAGACCTGTACCCCCAGGCTCCCAGGCCTGTAACCCAGATACCAAAGCCTGCACCCCGGGCTCCCAGGCCTGCACCCCAGATACCAAGGCCTGTACCCCTGGGCTCCCAGGCCTGCACCCCACTTACCAAGGCCTGCACCCCCAGGCTCCCAGGCCTGCACCCCAGATACCAAGACCTGCACCCCCAGGCTCCCAGGCCTGCACCCCAGATACCAAGGCCTGCACCCCAGATACCAAGGCCTGCACCCCTGGGCTCCCAGGCCTGCACCCCAGATACCAAGGCCTGCACCCCAGATACCAAGGCCTGCACCCCTGGGCTCCCAGGCCTGCACCCCAGATACCAAGGCCTGCACCCCCAGGCTCCAAGGCCTGCATCCCAGATACCAAGGCCTGCACCCTCAGGCTCCCAGGCCTGCACCCCAGATACCAAGGCCTGCACCCCTGGGCTCCTAGGCCTGCACCCCAGATACCAAGGCCTGTACCCCAGGCTCCCAGGCCTGCACCCCGGGCTCCCAGGCCTGCACCCTCAGACTCCTTGGCCTGCACCCTCAGACTCCCAGGCCTGCACCTTCAGGCTCCTAGGCCTGCAACCCCGGGCTCCCAGGCCTGCACCCTCAGGCTCCCAGGCCTGCACCCCGGGCTCCCAGGCCTGCACCCCTCGGGCTCCTAGGCCTGCACCCTCAGACTCCCATTTCTGTTTTTTCACACAGACATTAAAGATCTGTCAGTTTCTTAGTTTTTCGCCATGAAAGGCTGCTTCCGTCCTAAGCTGCCCACAGCTGCACATGCAGCTGCAATTATTTGGTTGCAGGATAATGTCTTCTGTTTGAATTTTTGTCTGATTACTATCGTCTTTCAGGAGTCACTAAATCCTTAAGTCAGATTTCAGATATCCTGGTGAACATGTTAAAAAAGGAAAAGAAGAAAACCCAGGACGCCCTGCAGTTGTCAAGCATGGAGAAGAGTGAAGCCAGCCCACCTCAGAGCTCACCCTTCACTCCCAGGAGCCCAGCAGGGCACAGCACCTCAGTGTCCTCAGCCCTGAGCCAGGCCCAGGACCCCAGCATCAGCAGGCACAGATCCAGTTTGCTCTACAGGAAAGCAGGTGGGTTGACACATTCCCAGCATGGATCCCCGCACCCCATCCTGACTGACCTGCATAGAGGAAGCTTCTGGTGATGTAGTTGTGAGAGGTTTGGTTTGGTTTTGCTTTGCTTTGTTTTAAATGAGCTCCCTGTTTCCCATGTCCATGCATGTTGGGGGAGAATCAGCCGAGTGTATTGTGGCAGCATTGGATGTGGGGTGAGTTGGGTCTGAGCACAAGTGAAGGTGTCAGCTTCAGAGCAGAGGAAGACGCCGTCCCTGTGACAGGGAAGAAAGAATGAGGTCCACGCTGCAACACCAGTGTGATGATGTTGTCTAAACCCAAGTCAGCTGTTCCCAGCCAAATGCCTTTATCAAAGATGATAAATAGGGTTCCACGGGGCTGGGCTCATCACAGGCACATTTTCCATCTAGCTTTTGATGGAGCTGTTTGTGCGGTTTCTAAAGAACTCATTAGAAGCCCAGAGTCCTTTGTGCACCTTGGCCGTACGTAGACCAGCGTGTTGTGGATTCCCATGACTGAGCCCAGCAAGGGCCATGGAGAGAGCCCCCTGTTGTAAGGCCCTGAAAGGTAGCATTTCCTGTGTACATGTTTGCTAGGGTGGACCACCTGGCATGTGAAGCTTTCTAAGGCACCTAGCCTGGGAATCATTTACAAGCCTGGTGCCGTGTCAGCTAGTGCTTTGTCAGCTTGCTACAGCCTAGAGTGGCTTGGGAAGAAGTCCTCGGTTAAGAAATGGTCTACACTAGGTTGGCCTATACTGTAGGCCCACGCCGTATCCTATGGGCCTATAGAAACAGCTGTGAGGACTTGTCTCGATTTCTCCAGCACGGTTTCTAGTGTGTGCTCCCTCAGTGATACAGAGGCGTGTTTTTGAAGTGGCGGTACTGGACCACATGAGAGTGACAAAAGCCACGCAAGTGTGCAAGCAAGGACCCATGCATTTGTTCTCCCTGCTCGGCCAGTAGGTGTGAAGCTATACCTTCCTGCCTCCCCCACAGAGGCGGCTGGAAATGCAAAGGAATAAACTGCCCCTTCCCTGCCGGGCCTTGGCCAGGGTATTTCGTTACAACAGAAATGGAAGCAGGCCAGGCCTTCCAAGCCGTGCACGTTAGTTTCCAAAGACAGCACCGTAATGTGGAGATGGATTTTTTGACACCTCAGTCCGCTCTTCTAACCCACGTCACCTTGCCTTGGTTAGTGCTTCCACAGCTCAGTAGCGTGAATCCCAAACCGCAGCAGCAAAGATGATGCATTTGCTCTGTTCATGGTGGGGACAGGGGAACAGGAAGGGCTGCTGATTCCTCTCTGGCACTGATTTCCACACAGTCCTGCTCCACTCTATTCCAGCCTGCAGCTGGCTGAGATCGAGGCAGGCAGGACCTGGATCAGTGAGTTCATTCACTGTCTAATCCATCCTGCTTGTATTTGCGGAGCACGTACTTTATGAAATTATTGCATGTTAATGTATTGTGTGCGATTATAGATTTGGACATGTGTGTGGTGCAGCCTGCATGTGGGGGTCAGAGTTCAGGGTCTCTCCCTGAACCATTCAGCACCTGTGATGGAGCTAGGTCGTCAAAGGACACGCTTTGTTGTAAGCACAACACTATTTACTATTATAAAGGCTTGCACCACCCTTGAATATACCAGGTACTAGGCTGAACTCTCACCTTGAATAATAACTCATCCGATCATTATCTTGTGGCTTGGCTTTTGGATTTTCACCAAGTTGCAGATGAGGACATGTATAGACAAACTCAGCTTTGACCTTCAAATAATTACAGACCGATGGAACAGGGTCAGTGAGGGAACACACACTAAGTCTGTGTCAAGTCAGAAAGGTCCCGAGGGCCGCGAGGGTCGGGTGTAGGTGGAGAGAACAATCCAGGGAGAGGGAATCCATGGCCTGGCTGTTTGCCACGTCCTCCTGTGGCATTAGAACATGGGAAATGCAGGTATGACTGGCATGTGCAGAAGAGACGAACATAGCAGGAGGCTGCTGAGCCTGGAGGTGCTGGAAACTGGGTGTTAAGGAGGTGGGTGGGGCCCACAGGGCTTGTCAGGGTGAGCCGAACCGCAGGTCTCTGAGTGGCTGGTGGTGATCTCTACAGATGTGATCATTGAGAAAGGCCTCCCTGCCCACGGGGATGATGGAAGCTTGGACACTGTGAATACCTCTCAGCGCCTCTACTGCTGGAACCCAGAAACAAATTTCAAAGCGTGCCACTGTTGCTTGCTGCGTGGTTTGAGCCACAGGACATTAGGAGAAAAAAAATTCTCTTTCTAACTTTATCGCGTTCTTTCCTTCTCCTGCTTTCCTCTCTCCTCCAAGGCAGGCCATAGAATCCGAACCCCTCTCTCCAAATCCCACTCATGAAATCTAGAAATAGACCCTCAATCACCCACGGAAGAGCTGGACCTAAAGAATTCTCTGGTTTAGCCAGGTCTAGGTGGTGCACACCTTTAATCCCAGCACTCAGGAGGCAGAGGCAGGCGGATCTCTGTGAGTTCAAGGCCAGCTTGGTCTACAGAACAAGTTCCAGGACAGGCTCCAAAGCTACAGAGAAACCAAGACTCAAAAAGCAAAACAAAACAAAACAAAACAAAAAAATTCTCTGGTTTACCTTGACTGCCTAGATCATAAGACCTTTTCTGCAGGAGGGGCCTTTTCACTGGGTGGAAACAATTGCCACAGAGAGAGGCCAAGATGAATGCAGGCACACACTTCGAGTCAGCCAATCATGTCAGATGATTTCTTTGGCCCAGTCACATTTCTATAAAGCTGTCCTCAGACCTAAACATGGAAGTAACCAATTTCCTAGGTCTTCCTTCTGGAGCCTTCGGGACCACCTGAAAGTTGGCTGAAATAAATCTGCTATGCTTCTCTTGAGCGGGCGCTAATGTCTCTTTTGTTATAATATGACAGGTGAGGAAAGGTGTCCCACCCATCTATCCTATACTGCTCAAACTAGAGGTTATTTTCAGTGTGTGTGTGTGTGTGTGTGTGTGTGGAGGCAGGGCACCTTGGCTCATAGAGGATGGAGTTCTGACCTCAGTTCACCACCCAACCCTAGCTGTGAAGCAGACTCTTTGGATGTCTATCTCTTCTTTCTGCACCATCCACGGACGCTTCTCCCTTCCCTTGTAATTATAGCCATCTCGTCCAGGGCCTCTCCCTCCCTTGATCTTGTCGCTGAGATGGACCACAGTCTTGCTTGGGGAACGAATCAAGTTTATTTGAATTGAAAATTGCTGGAAAAAAAAAAAAAAACCCCTCACGGCGATTGTTTTCAAGGTCCAAGAACAAATGAAGTCAAAGCTTGGGAGAAGGGCCTCCCATCTGAAAGTGCTTTTGAGTTGTCTTAACTGCCATTGGCTGGGGTTCCAGGAGGATTGTAAATGGGAGTCAGCCGACAAATGGGCTGATAATGATCTAACCATTTGGGGTAAGGGTTTGGAGGGAATCGACTTTATTGTCTGGCAGAGACTACAAACAGGGCTGAAAATTTTGGAGGAATCAGTCATGGAGCGCCAGGTAATAGGATCCTTGATTATGTTTCAGATCCTGGGAGCCGATTAGACATTTACGACCACAGTGGCTTATATATGAAAAGCTTATGTAAACTAAAGCAAATTCAAAAAAAGTCAATAAACTTGCTGTTTGGAAGTCCTCCTGTCTTGGGGAGGTGTTTTTGTTTCTTTTGACCATGCCAGCACTGTTTCTAATGCAGTGTAGGTCACACTGACTGTCTGAGACCATGGTAAGAGCGAGTCCCTGTCTTCCGCTCCCTTCTGACTGCACATGAGCACCATTGAATTGGAAAGCGGGGTTGAATTTATGGTTTGCTGGAAGTCCTGGAGTCCTTGTCCAAGCAGCTGGCCAGGTGGAAGTGAGGCAAGGCTTGGGGCCTCCAGTTGCTGATACGGAGACTAAATGTCAGTTGTGGTTTCCATGGAAAGAGGAGAGGGCTTGTTCAGACTCAGTCTGGAAAGTCACGCTGTTCTTTTGCGGGGCTGGGGTGTGGCTCTGTTGGCAGAGAGCTTGTCCAGCACTCGCTGAGCCCTGATGTCTGTCGGCTGCACTTCCTAAAACCAATGGTGTGGAGCAAGGGCTAAAGGGATGGCTCAGGGGCTAAGAATGTGTACTGCTCTTCCAGAGGACTCAGGTTCGATTCCTACCACTCACATGGTTGTTCACAACCCTGTAACTCCAGCAGAAATCCTGTCACGGCCGCAGGCATCTGTGACTCCAGACAGGTGGGGCAGAGGCAGGGGATCCCAGAAGTTCTCTGAATAGCCAGCCTAGCTAAATGAGTGAGCGTAGGTTCAGTGAAAAACCCTGTCTCAAATAATAACAATAATAATCACCAATAACAACAATAATAAGGTAGAGGGGCTGGCAGGAAGGCTCAGTAGTTAAGAGCATGTGGTATTCTTGCAGAGAACCTTGGTTTGGTTCACAGCATCCATGTTAGGTGGCTCATAATCCAGTTCCAGTGACTCAATACCCTCTTCTGGCCATGGAACCACACACACACACACACATAAACACACGCACACACACACATACACACACGCACGCACACATGCACGCACACGTACACACAAGGTACACACACACGCACAGGTACACACACACACGCACGCACGCATGCACACACATATGCAAGGTACGCACACACACACGTACACATACATACACACACATATACACACACACACACACACACACACACACACACACACACACACACATCAAATTGCTCTCTTGAGATCAAAGCTGTTTTATCATCTGGCGCCACCTAGTCCCCCACTAAGTGAGGAAGAAAAGATCTGGAAGGCGAGTGGGGACAGAACCTGCCTTGCCGCTGACCATAGAAAGCTCATTTTTGCAGAGCACAGGGTTGCTCTGTCCAGGATTACTCTGCACACTTCCTTGGGGAAAACGCACCTTTCAGGCCCTCATTTGAAAGGCATGTAGCTACAGTGGACAGCATGAATGTGTCCTAGTTAGCTCTGGCCAACTTGACATGAACTAGAGTCATCTGGGAAGAGGAACCTGCCACCCGTCACATTGACTTGATTGATGATTGATGGGGGAGGGCCCAGCCACTGTGGGTGAGCCCAGCACCTAGGTACACGGTGGTGGTGAGTTCTGGAAGAAAGCAGGCTGAGCAAGCCATGGGGAACAAGCCAGTAAGCGGCGCCCTCCGTGTTCTATATCAGCTCGCGCCTCCACGTTCCTGCCTGTTTGAGTTCCTGTCCTGACTTCCCTCAGCAATGGACTCCGATTGAGACACACAAGACAAATAACATCTTTCCTCTAGAGTTGCTTTTGGTCACAGTCTTTACCAAAGCAATAGAAAGCAACTTAAGACAACCCCTGTCTGCCTGCCTGTCTGTCTGTTTTTCCGTCCATCCGTCTATATCTCTGTTTACTTATCTTTCTATATCTGTGTCTCCCTACTTCTATTGGGCTACCTTCTCTGTCTGTCTATCTGTCTACCTATCCATCCATGCACATGAGTGGATACATCTGTCGTTTCACAAGGAAAAGTCTCTGCATCATTCCCCAAAGAGTAGTGCAGGGTCGGGAAGATGGCTCTTTTGGTAAATTGCTTGACACAGGGACCTGAGTTCAGTCCCAAGATCCCTCATTTTAAAGAAGTTAAGCATTGCAGTGCCCACCTGTAATCCCAGGGCTGGGGAAGCAGAGACAGGAGCCGGGATCCAGCAGCTCTCTAAGGGGTGGGCTATGCCTCTGGTCTCATTTCTGCAGTGATGGCAATAGCTCTGTAGCTTCATAGATGTGTGCCATTCCTCAGCTAGAACTTTACAAAGCAGGCATTGTGTCCCCTAAATTGCAGGGTCTCTTCTGCTGAGAGGCCTCCACAGGGCCCCCTGGAGGTGACATACAGACACTAAAATAGGAGAAATCGAGAAGTTCTTCTGTTCTGCTGGATCAGGCATAGAGCTAGGGTGCTTAGACTTCCAAGCCAACATTTGTTCCGTCCTTTCCTTCCAAGGGAAGGTCCTAAAATCGTCCCCTGATCAGGTACCTGGCTTGCCCTGGAGTTTGAGGAATCCATCAGCATCCCCTTATCAAATTGGATTCTCTGGGATTTACACCAGCAAACATGCAAATGATTTTTTTTGGTGTGTTCTGTATTTTTGAAACCAAGAGACAGATCCTAACTTTGTTTCCAGCAGAAGGCATGAAGTTTATAAAAACATCTCTAAACTGTGCCAGTCATGGGTGCACGCCTTTAATCCCAGCACCCTGGAAGTAGAGGCAGGTGGATCTCTTTGATCCTTTTTGGAGGGCAGCCTGGTCTACATGGTGGTTCCAGGCTAGCCAAGAGTATTTAATGAAACTGTTTCAAAAGACCACAAGGAAAACAAAACCCATCTCTCCGATGCTCTAACAACACAACCGAAATTTGTCACCCTGTTCCTATGATAGGCTGGTCTAGCCAGCTTTTACTCTTAGAGTTATGCTACTGTTTACTACACAGCTATGTGTATGAAGGACCTGTCTCCACTCTGTGTGTGGAGTATCACTGTCCAGGAAGCCCTCTGTTTCTGTCTGTCACACTGCCTTTGTACTTTCTGGGTTCCTAATAGTCAACAATGGGACTTGGTGAATCTATACTTTTGTGTCTGAGACATTCTTTGCTTGTGTTTATTTTATATACTTTTCTGAATGGAGATGCCTCAAATGTTTATAAAACTCATCAAATGGAAATAGAAAACATTCAACAAGATTTGAACTTCTGATAAGTTTTTAGTGAGCCCCATGCAATATTGCAATATTTGGGCTATACTACTACTAAACATACATAATCATTGATTATCTGAAATTCTAAACTAGCCTAACTTCTTCCCAGAATCCTACTCCTGGCTCTGATCTTTGCAATGTTGCCTCATGTCAGGAATGCACAGGCCATCTGTCATGGATCACCGCTTGGGGCACAATGACATGTTTCCTAGCATGTACAATGCACTGGGTTCAACTCCTAGAACCAAATAAAAGGACCTGTTGCAGAGAAGGAATGGAGATGTCTGTGCAGTTGGATTAGAGTGCAGGTCTCTGTGGGTTTCTTTTGGGGATGACCAGAGTTGACCCTCACATCATGTTAGCACCAAATGCTGCAACCTCTAGTCTTCCTTCTTGACTCCATTTTTAGCTAAGCACAGTTTTAATGTTCCAAAACAGAAAAAAATAACCAAACAAAAAAGACAGGCAGATTTTAGCAAGAAACACTTCTCAAACTTTTCTCTGTAAGTATGTGTCCCATGGGCTACGGGCTATGTGATACTGCGCTCTGTGGCACATGGAGAAAGCATGTGATGTGCTATTTACTGTGGGTGTTATTGCTAAATACAAAACTTTCCTCTATGCACCTGTTTGTACAAATTCATAAACTGAGGGTCAGCATCCAGTCTCTGCCGGGCCCAAAGGAACCAGTGCTCGAACTGTGAAATTCCTCTGACCCTAGTACTAGCTTGATCTCGGTATGATGGACTTCCTATCATGTGAGGGTCTTTCTAGAGCTGAGCCTTTTTACTATTAATATTTTTGTAAGTAAATTTAGCATCTGAGGCTATTGCTGATACTATGGTTGATAATGCATCCCACTCCACTGGAACTTTTTCAGATGCCTAGAAACACTCCAAGTTTCCAAAGCCGACAAGTGAAATGTAAGTATTATTTGCATAGTGTATCCCATGAAATACCCTCTGTGCTGATAACCAAGCATGCAATTGGGATAGACAAGGAGTACTTAAGAACTTCCTGAGGTAGGCAGACTGAGTAGCTTCCAGAGCCAAGTTCTGGGCATGAAGTCAAATGTCTTAGAAAAGTTAACAGATGCAATAAAAGCAGGAACACACACACACACACACACACACACACACACACACACACACACACAGCGGTTTACCCATTTTTCAATCCCGATAAAAAGCAAAGCTGTCCTGATATCTTGAGTCTTTGGGGCATGAGGCTCCTTTCTGTATTTTTGCCATCCAGATATTTGCATATCTCTTTTTAGGAGTATCCTATATTTTTTAAAGAGTGTTTAAAATGTGAGGGTTAGAGCATGCCTGTTTGTGGACATATGCCTATGAGTACAAATGTCTGAGAAGGCTGGCGGATGCTCTGGAGCTGGAGTTGCAGGCAGCTCTGGGCTACCTGATGCCTATGCTGGGAACCAAACTCATGTCTTCTGCAGAGCAGTGTGTGCCGAGCCATCTCTCCAACTCTGGGAGTTTCATTTTCACAAATGCCAAACATTTACCATGTGAACAAAAAGGAATATTTTGTGAAACTAGAGTGGCCTCACCCCCAAATTCAACCCACCAGCTGATAGCGGCCGCCACCCGGAGCACCATTTGGAAACGTGGCCTCAACAGTTTACCTGACCCTTCATGGCCACTTAACTGTGCAGTAGCATAACTGAGGTGTGATCTCTGCCTGGATCTTGAGTATATGAGTGTTAACCCTTTTGCTCATATCAGTTTGTATTAGTGTTCACAAGTTAACACCTAAGCAATTCTCTTCATAAAGCTGTACAAATATTTCAAGTCCTGTGTCTTGTGCCTTGCATAGTGCTTCCCCCATATCACAGTAAAACTCACTGTTTTACTTTACAATCATGATATATCCTGAGGAAGAGCAAGCCCAGCCATTAGCCTGCAATGCCTGTCACTGAGACAACAGCGTGACTAAATGATTTCTACCACAGCTGTGCAAGAATACCACAGACGCATAATACACACATCACCTCCATCGCACGTGTGTGTACGCCAGCTCTTCCAATTTGCTGTGTCTTTCTCCTGCAGCCTGTCCAGCTCTGTCCTTCCTGGTGGGCACTAAATTAATCATGTCCTGCTGTCTCTGTGGTACAGAACTATGTGAAAGACGTGTTACTAGTTTATAAGTGCAATTCCAACTCTTTCAGCTCCTTCGAGGTTAGCAGCCCCTGGCTGTATCCGCATTTCTCTTGTCTCCCATGGTTTCCATGATGTCTCTTAGCCACTGGTTCTACAACACAAGAACTAACATGGCCGCAGGAACACATGAGATGATGGGAAAGTACCGTCCTATTGAATGTGAAATCTTTGTGATCCTCCTCACCCAGGCTTGGGATAGCTTTCTGATAACATCCTGCAGAGCAAGAAATGTAATTTAGCAGTCTATTGCTCTCTGAATTCATCAAGTGCTGTTTGACTTGTTGTGTCAGCTTGGATAGACAGTGGACAGACTCTTTCTCAATCTTTATAAGCAGAGGTAAAAATGTAATTGATTATCGTATCCGTTTCATAACTCCACTGCTCATTACTTCTCCCCACTTTAATTACACATTCAGCATGGAGTGATCAATTCTTGCCATTAGCAAATGGAACCCACAGGAGCTCATTATCCCTGTGTTCATGGCATCAATGCTTAATTTGCCATTTCTGTGGGATAGCTTTGTTTTGCAGAAGATTGACACTATGTCTGAGACCTTGTTTTTCACCAAGCAGAAGCAGTTGATCTTCCTTAATGTTGTGCGATGTGTTCAAGGGGAGACGTTCCCATCAGCCTGAGCTCCCCACAGGCACCAAAGTTTTAAAGTGCAGATAGTCGCTGTTGTTTAAATGAGAAACAACTGCATGGGCTCACATATTTGAACACAAGGCCGACGGTTGGTGGTACTCTTCTGGGTTAGGGTCAGGGTTAGGAAATGCATCCCTGCTGGAGGCAGTCTTTGCAGAGGTGGGGTCTGAGAATTCGTAGCCCTGCCCTGCTTCTAGGTGCCCTCTCTGTTTCACACTTGTAGTTGAAAATGCAGACTCTCAGCCTCTGTTGTGGCCACTGTGCCCACCCACCTGCCCACCTGCCTACCGTGGTTCTTCCCCAGAATGGACTCGTTACTCTGAAACCTTAAGCCCAAATAGACTCTTCCTTCTGTAAGTTGCTTTGCACATGGTACACATGGTGTTTCTATCACTGCAACAGAATACTAATTAATACAACAGTCACTGGACCCTTGCCACGGCATGTCAGACTTTGACCAGCACTTACCATTGCCCTCTCCCTCCCATATTTTCCCAGCCCCATGCCCCGAGCCAAACCCTATTCCAAACGCTACAGATTCTCTGCCCCACACAGGCATCTTCTTCCCTAAATCAGAAACTGACTGGGGGGGGGGGGTTGTTTCCTTCTGGATAAATGAGGTCAACACCTTAAAAGAATAAATAAGAGCTGGACGTTGAGTCTCACTTTTGTAATTCCAGCACTTGGGAAGCTAAGACAGTGCTATTACCAGAAGGCCAGCCTGGGCTACAGAGTGAGTTCCAGACCAGCCTGGGCTATATTCTGAGAACCTGTCTCCAAGAAAAAAGAGAACAAACAAACAAACAACTAAAGTGGAAGCAACCATCACATTCCTCAGAGTGTTTCTACAAGTGGACATCACATGAGGACAGTGGGTGGGGTGGATTTCCATAGAGCAGTGTGTTTTCTAGTCACTCGACAAGCAGCGTGACATCTGGTGAGAGGACGGGCATGGTAGGAAGGAAGAGAAGAATCTCGCTTTGGATTGTAGCTAGCCGTACTGTCCTGGGGAGACTGCCAGGGTGCTCTACACACTGTCCGCATTCATCCTTAAGCCCTGTGACTGTAGAGGGAAGGAGAGCAGCCACAGTCCACTGTCTCCCCGCCCTCCCCACAAAGGACTCCAAAGGATGGAATGTTCCAGAAAAGGACCCTGGCACCAGTTCAGGGCTGTGGGAGTCGGCTGTTCATATGCTGACTGCCTGTGTAACTTAGCAAAAGGGTGTCACAGGAAGTTTCATCCTTAAATATGCAAGTGACACTGGAAATATGTGTCTTTTAAAGTTGAAAACATTACAGTTAACACATTCCTGAAAATTTGCCTTAATCTTCCCATTTATCACCTTACTCTTAATTACTATTTTTTAAACGTACTTTTTGAATTGGTACATAAATGTATAAATACATACATTGTTATACATAAATAATCATTTTAAATGTATTTGTTAATCTAAGTGTATATGTAATTCTATGGTCTTATGTGAATATAATTTATATACATATACAAAAATACTAATATTTATAATTGTAATATATTTGTAAGTAATCAGTGATTAAGCCTACTGATTAGATATTACTTGAAGATACATAAATATTTAATCATAAATGTATACTATATTATCTGTATGTATAAAAACATACCCCGTAAGGCTAAGGAGGTGACTAGGAATATACAAGCATGGAGAGTTTGATTCCCCAGCATCTGTGAATAACCAGATGTGAGATGGTAGGCATTTGTAACCTTAAGCAGATAGATCCCTAGAGATCACTGGCCTGTGAGCCTGGCTTCCCTGGTGAACCCAGGAGGACACCGTTTGACCAAAGGCAAAGAGGATGGAGAGATGCCTCGGTGGTTAAGTCTAAAATTGTTTCCCCACACTTACAAATGGTGGATCACAGTCACGCCAGCTGCAGGGAGATTTAGTTCCTATGGCCTCCAACAGCACCTGTGCACACATGCGTACACACACACACACACACACACACACACACACACACACACACACACCATCGCACCTGGGGAATGATGCCCAAGGTCGATCCCTTGCCTCCATGTACATGTCAGCATACCCACATATGTATATGTATGTGCACACACATGATCATGATCACACATAACACAAACCATATGCAGAACCTATTCAGACAGCAAAAGGGAGTTGTCAGAGGACAAAGAAAACTATTTTGCTCCAAGTAATAATACTGTTTCTGTCTCCTCCATGTCTCAGTCCTGCTATAGAAACATGAGGACCTTTCATTTCTGCTTGCTACACTGGCCGCAGCCTTGAGCTGGTCCCTCCAGTCCAGAAAGCCAAGGGACATTCTTCTGCATTCCCTATGTTACCTGTGATTTTCTTGGTGATCTTATTAGTGTCCCAACTCAGAGAGGCAGCATTGGCCATGGTCTCAGCTCAGATGTTTCATCAGAGAAAACTGACAGATGGCAAGTCAGTGGGATTTGAATCTTCCTGTTTTGTCTTAAGGGAAAATTATCTATTTATAGAGAGAACCAGCTGTGGCTGTTGGGTGCCAAATCCTCCTTGGTAGTATCTGGATGGCCATGCTCTCACACTGGTCCCTCTTGACAAGAACCTATCCCCCCATCTAAATGCAGTTAACCATTTCCCATCATGCTTTCCTCATGCTGTTGCATTTTCTTGTAATGCTCTTTCTCCTCCTCCTTAAACACACACACACACACACACACACACACACACTAAACCTGAAGTCAGACATAATTTCTTTCACCCCCAGGGAGCTCCCCTCTCCACTGGCTATGAGGAGGGCTCTCTGCTACCCCATCATGCAGTTCTGATCATCTGACAGGACCATAACAGCCCGTAGACTTGGAGCCCAGGTCTCTCTATTTGCACTTCCCAGCCTTGTGCTGGCTCATCATTGGTGATGACCACTGCAGGGGAATTTACAGAAAGCATATCTTTGGCCATTCCCACAGTGTCTGCTGTGTCACGTTCTCTGTTGATAGAGATGGGTCAGGCTTTCATTTTCAGGGTGCTTAGCAGCTGTTATCCTCAATCAATATTTCCTTTTCTCATTCTTTTCTTTTTGCCTCTCCTTCTGTAGGCCCATAGAGAAGGCCACAAGGCTTGAATATGCTTGTATTGTTTATCTAAAAGGGGAAGTCCCACCTTCAGAGACGGTGCCAGGCACTATCCCTTAGGCAACCTGATTCTCAAACAATCTTGTTATGTTCAGTTAGCACCCGACACTCTGCCATCACCTCTTCCTACATACTTTTGTTTGAATACTTTTGCTATAGTGAACGCAGCAGTGATGGGTAAGCTACAGCCCACAGCCTGGGCTGCAGCCCTTTGCATGTATAAAGTTTTACTGAATGCAGCTGTGCTTATTCGCCTGTGTATGGTCTATAGCTGTTTTCACAGCTATAGCAACAGAGAGGGTAGCAACAGCAGAGACTGGTGCACCAGAGAAAACCCTCCCTGGCCCTCGACATCAATTTTTTAAACTGGGCCCTAGAAGAAACTTTAAAGCGGGTGAGGTGTCTGAGGCCATGTGGAGCCTCTGTTGTTGGAGTGTGCCTTGTCTGCTCTGGCCTTACCCTCTAAATGGCAAGTTCCCCCATCTCTCCCTCTGTGCCACTAAGGAGAAGAATCCCCACCCAGTAGGTGCTTTACAGAGAGGAAATGGAGGCTAGCCCTCATAGCAAGACACCTGGAGTAGGTAGAGGCCAGCCCTCATAGCAGGACGCCTGGCAAGGCTGTTACAGAACCACTGCAGAGAAGCCTTTGCAAATGAAACCGGCAGAATCTTGAAATGGGAGGGGGCGGGAGTCTTAGCATCCATGGTGGCAAGCCAGTCTCAAAGTGCCTGATGCCCTGATCTGAGCTCTGCCAGGCATGGTAAACACGAGCTTCTTAGTAACTCCTCACAGGCTCTCACATACCCTCGAAAATATGGGCTTGTTCCCTTGTGAGGCTTCCCATAGTCTTGGCTTATGGGATAAACCTTTAAAGATAACAGCCAAGAATATGTTTGTCAGGTAACTAGCTTGGCTTTCTGGTCACAGATGTCATCGAGTGTTTCTTAGATGGTCACTTGGAGCAATGTGAGGAGGGATGGGATGGGGGTGGGCTGCAGAGTATGTGGGAACGGGGGATGAGGTCTAGAAAAAGAACATTGTGGGAAAGTGAGGAAGCCGGGCTGCCTGGTAGCAGGAAGAAGAAGGGGTAAGGTCTGATCCACAGCAACGGTCACTAAGGGAGACAGTTCTCCCTTCTAACGTCTGGGATGCGTTTGGGTTCCTAGCAGGTTTTGATTAGTGGTTAAGAACCCTAAAGGCTGAGCCAGCATTGACTGACGGGTAAATAGACCCCATTGTTGGCCCCCGCCCTCTCTCCTCTTGGCACTCAGACCTTCTGCTGGGGATGCTGGGAAGTTAAACATGAGACCTTTAAACCCAGGCCAGGGGCTGTCAGAGGCCTGCCATTCCTGGGGTAGTCCTCGGCCTCAGCTAATGACAAGGGACTTCCACAGCATTGACTTCTCAGCATGACAGCTATACCAATCATGTAGCTGACAGACCTGCTTTTCTTGGAAGTAAAGGGCCTAAGCAGGAGGGTGGGTAGTGGGGTAACTCTAATTCCGTGGGCTGGTGGGCAGAGTCAGGTGTTTATGTTGGGCTGGGGCCTGCAGCTGCCACTTTGGCAGACTGGTGCCTGTCACTGAGATGCGTAGGGAAATTGCAACAGAGAGGTGATACAAAATGGAAAGCTTTCCATTTTTAGTGCAGTCCCACTGGAGGAACCAGGAGTAGCCACTGCAGAAGCGGCCAAGACACCTACAGTTGTAAAAACACAACGTTAGAATCTTGATTTTGTGACCGCCAGCAATTCATCCATCACGCCACTGGTCTAATACATCTGGTACAAGTGTGGGGGACTTTTTTTTTTTTTTTTTAAGTAGTTCAACTAAGCACAGCACAAGGAATCAAAGCAGAATTCATATGTTTGCTAATTTTCTGAGGCATCTCAAAAGGTTACAGGTCAGTTCTTGAAGCAAAACCAAACCAAACCCGTGTTTCTTCAGGCCTTGACTCACTTTAGATGCATGATCGACGAGTCCCTGTGCAGGTGTCATCCTGAGTCCAAAATGAAAGTGCTAATAATTTGTCATTGCTAAGTGGCTTCCGGTGACACTGGACATTGAGCACAGTTGGGTAACTGCTCCGTAAAGAATATCCTCTACCATCATTTTCTAACATCACTGCTCAGGGTCTAGACCTGCCATTCCCATGAAGAGCAAGGAGGGATTCAGCGACTCTTGGGGTCTCTGGGGTCTCGACTGTGTGTTAATAGGAAGTTCTTTAAAACCGTGGTGAGCCTGTAGGGAGGGGAAATTAGGAGACTTTCAGAAACCCGCGTTGATCTGGGCAGTGTTATATTAAACAAGGTGGCCCAGACTCAGAAATTCAAAGTTGCATCGCCTCCGGGGATGCAGATGGTAACTTTTAATGGTTGTGTGTATGTAATGAAGGGACGTGAGCATGGGTATTGACCCTGAAAGTAGATGGGAGAGCATGGGAGGACCAGGAGGTGTTGAGAAAGCAGGGACTGGGGTGGGGGTGGGGGGGAAGACTGGTGACATTAAGTGGAAAGGGGCTACTGTGTGGGGGAAGGGAAATGGGGGAAGGGAAATGCCACAATGAAACTGAATTCTTTATAAGCTAGTAAAAAGTAAATTTTAAAAAGACCGACTAAGCAGAGAATGTAGTCAAGAAATTTTAGCAATGCTCTGAGAATCGCTGGTCCTGAAGGGCTATCTCAACTGCCTAAAACCCAAGGTCGAGGTGTGGCAGGCTCTCTCTCCCCTGCCGACTCCCATCTGCCCGCCGGTCAGTCAAATGAAGAGGGGCTTCACAGCGAAGCCCCCGGGAACTTAGGTAGATCCCTTTCCGTCAATGGTGGGCACTGGGGCCAAACTGTAACGGGATATGGATTATGTGGGATTTTCGGAGACAGGGTCGACTGCTTAGGGGTTTCCTATTAAGGAAAAGAAGAAAAACGAGCTGACAGCTTGAAAGAAAGATGGAATGATGAAGTCATTAGGACAGGGAGACAGTTTGCTGGTCAATAGGGCCACGCTGTCTGCTTCTCCAAGCTGCTGCTTATTCTGGAGTCCCTGGGCCCCGTGGCTGTCTCCTGCATTAATCTTTAGCATTATTCCAGAGGGGTCCACATATGCACATGGCCTTGGGGGTTCTCTGGCCTCCACACCCATAGATCACAGGTTGGCTGTTTTCCTCTTCATGAAATATAAGGCTAAAGGAAATCCATGCGATGGGATTTGAAAGGTGTTAAATAATAGCCCTTCTCCCTTCAATGAATTGATTAGAAACCTAGAATCCACACAGACAATCACTAATTTCATTGAGCCTTAGACTTATCTGATTCCCAGCATCATCTTCCCCTTTACTATTGAAGCCTTGAACCTGCCAGAGAATCCCCCATGCCTCCCAGCCTAAGTAGGAGGCTGGAGAAAAACAGAAAGATGGCCATTGAGGAAAGGGTGCAGGTTTAAATATGGCTGGCACCCCCTTGCCTCTGGGGCCCACGGTGTTGGGTTCTGGCTGGGCTAGGAGGGCAGTATACCGAGGGATGGTGTGTAGGACACAGTGAGGCCACTCCTGGGTCCCCTTCCACTAGACACGTGGCCAGCTGCTGCCCTTTCCTGCTGTCACACCTCACCAGCCTTGTGTGTCTGTCTCATCACAGACTTGCTTCAGATCCCAGGCACAGGAACAGAGCGCACAGGGTCCCTGCTCTGTTGTCCCTCGGCTGCCACCAGAAGTCACCCGTGAGCTTTGTGGCTCCATGGGGGATGCAGTATCTCATCTGTGGACGGTTTAGGTGACTGGTTAATTCTGGGGTGACCACCCACACAGAGTGCAGTGTTTTGTGATGCAGTGTTTGTTCCCACCTTTATCTCCTTTCCCTAAATAAATGTGGCCATTCTGCACTCTCTGGTACCCCCATCTCCACTTCCCCGTGAAAGTCCCTGGGTGTGAAAAGCATGTTTGGATTCAGATTTAGTAGGAGCCTGGTGAGTGCCTGACACCCCTTTAGAGATTTTCGGAGGATTCCCCATGCCACGGTCATCCCCCTTCTGACCTTTATCGCCAAGGTCAGAAGGGCTTCTTGAATATTAACTGTTTCCCACTGGGGATACTAAACATTCATTCATCTCGATTTTTTTTTTTTTTACTTCCTAAAAGAAGATCAGAGATGGAGAATACAAAAACCCCACAGTGCTTTTATTTGGTCATGAAAAGAATGAGGCCGTTTCTTCTTTTATGCCCAAGCATCACAGTTTCTTTTCAAAACTCTGCGCTCTTAAAACATCCTTTTGTTTGTTGTGCCCGTGGTCTATGTTGACAAAGAGACCATATGGACCATATGGATGTCTATAGTCTGTACTGTATCGGATGCCATGATCCCTGCTATCATGCCAAGTGTGGAGGAATATGCCAACCCCTCACCACACTGTATGCAGTGAGACCAAAGATGGCTCTGCAAGCCAGCTAGAGGTTTGACTTGAGTTCTGCCTTCCTGAGCACTGGGGAGGATTATGGAAAGTCCTGGACAGGCCAAAACAGCAGACAAGTATGGGCAGAGTTTCTGTAATAAGCACACAGAGGCTTGTATTAATTAAAAGCTATTGGCTGATGGCTTAGGCGTCTTACTGGCTAGCACTCTCTTACTCATTAACCCATAACTATTAATCTATGTATTTGTATGTATTTCATGTAATCTATGCATTTCATGGCCTTATCCTGCCAGAGAATGCCTGACATCCTATCTTCCATCGTAACTCCATGGTGTCTCTCTAGCAGCTGCTTTCTGTTCTGTTCCCAGAATTCTCCTCCCCTGGTAGCCCTGCCTATACTTCCTGCCTGGCTACTGGGCAATCAGTGTTTTATTCATCACCCAATAAGAGAAACATATATACAGAAGGACATTAGACAAGAAACCTCAGATGAACATAGTGTGCAAGATTTGAGAGTGATCATGTGTTGTCACTTAAATGACTCACCAAAACTCATGTTGCCATATAATCTCCATTGTCAAATATTTAGAGGTAAGATCAAAGGCAGGTGGGATCAAGTGTTCACAAGATGACTCAGAAGGAAAGGTACTTGCCACCAAGTATGAGAACTTAAGTTTGACCCCCCTGGATCTACCTGGTAGAAGGAGAGAACCAACTACAGCAAGTTGGCCACACACACACACACACACACACACACACACACACACACACACACACACACGATATATGTAATTGGGAATTTAACTTTTTCTTTAAACAACGGTTTTGTTGAAAATTAAGGTTAAAGAGAGCTTAGTTCTTGAGGTTCTCTGCCCTTGTGACTAAATCAGTACAGGCACTGATTAGTGGGTTGATGGATTCATATTGAGAGCTGGTCTTTTATACAAGCCAGTTGAGTGATGCCTTTGGTACATGCTCCTCTGAATATATGATACCCTGTGCTGCCTTGAGATCTCACAGAAAGCCTCACTGGCAAGAAAGCAAACATCAGATATGACCCCTGACCTTGAGAATACATCCCACTTCCATAACCATAAGCTTAATAAGTCTTCATTCTGTATAAACTACCAGTCAGTGGTAATTATTAAAAACTGCTAACAATAGAAAATAGGTTGAGAAACCATGTATTATATCTGGAACATGACAAAGTTACTTAGTTCTTGATTATCTGTGATAAGGTGATGTTCAAGTTCCCTGACCTAAAGACTTCAAACTTAGAGACAGTGCTTTGCCAAAGGCGATAGCTTCAGCATTTCCACCCATCAAGATGTCAGCACACAAATAGGAATGCTTAAGTCCTGATTCCCTTGAACGTGACATAGTGAGCGTCCAGGGAAAGCAGGGCAGGAAAGAGTAACAAACAGCAGGCTCCAAGGAGAGTTTGCTGAGTGGAGGAACAGGATGAAAGGAGGAATGTCTACTCTTGGCTCTGCTGTTAATTATACAAACTTTGCAGGTCACATAACCATTTTACCATCATCCCTCTGACCAATAAAACCCCAGTGTCCTCATCTGAAAAGTGAGAAGGTTGAACTACTGGACCTCTATGGTCCCTTCCAGGTCCTGCATTCCAGCATAGACGTGATTTATTTTGAGTAAATAGTTTCTGAGTCATTCCAGATTGACAGTGTTAGAAGAATTCCATAGCAAGGAGGAGGAGACTGGGCCCCAAGCTTTCAACACCACTGTAACTCCATCAAGCATGTAATGTAGGCCTGGCCAATGGAAGATCCTGGATACATGCTGGGCAAATGGAGGCTTTCTTCCTGCTCTGAGTGAGCTTGTTTTTCAGTCATGAAACAGTCAGCTTCAGAGAGAAAGTGAGACCTGAGTTAATGGGCTAGATGTCAAAATGAAAAGAAAATCATATTAAATATAACAGGTTCTCTGCTTTGGGCTATAATTTTTTCTATAAGAATCCAGGGCCTGCAGAAAGCATCAGTCCCAGGGCCTGGGATCTAAGTTAGGTCCTGGTGGGAATGCCCTGCTTTGCTGGACACCAGTGAGGACAGGTTTCCACCCCAGTCTGTCTTCTGTAGGTATTCTCAACCAGTACCAAGCTTAGTAGCCGCAATAGATCCTCCCATGCCAGAGGGGGGCAATGGGAGAAACTCAATGGACAGTTGGGTCAGCACACTGAGAGCAATCTCCCCAGGCCCATCTCTTTGGTCCTTCAGAAGACCTTGGTTCTGCCTTCTGAGAAGTGTTTTCTATGGCCCTCAGCTCTGCTCGCTCTCTGTCCTCAGCTCCAGTGTTGGGGATATCCTTCTTGTTCCATAAGAAGCAGCTCACATTTGCATCTGAGCATGTCTCAGTCCATAAACATCTGTAAAAGGTTGGGATCCCAAATCCTAGTTACATGCCTCCCTATCTCTGTTCCTTCAACCAACACTAATACATTTTCATTCAATAGTGTGTGTGTGTGTGTGTGTGTGTGTGTGTGTGTGTGTGTGTGTGTGTGTGTGTGTATGTTCTGGGCATGATTAACAGAGGCAGGCAAACTCTTGAATTCAAAGCCATCCTGGACTACACAGTGAGATCCAGGAAAGCCACGGCTACATAGTGAGAGCCTGGTTTGTTTTGTTTGGTTTGTTCCAACTGTGTTTAGGTGGGCTTGAAATATGTGTCTCTCAATAAAGTGCCTGCCCTGCAAATATGAGCGCCAAAGTTGAGATTCCTCAGCACCACATCAAAATCCATGCACAGTGGGGCATGAATGGGGTGCTGAGGGAGTGGGGAGCTCTCCAGCCACCCCAGTGTATCAGGAACCTCAAGACCCAGTGAGAGCCTGTCTAAAACAAGAGAATTTGTACAGTAACAACATGGACCCTAAACCTCCTCGTCCACATCTGCACACATGATATTCATATTAAGTCATACAACACACACACACACACACACACTCACACACACACACACACACACTCACACACACACTCACACACACACTCACACACTTACACAAACACAACTCAAACACTCACACACTCACACACTCACACACACATTTGCAAACACACTTACACACTCACACACAGAGACACACATACAGACACTCACACTCACATACACTCACACGCAGTCACACACACACACTCACACACACTTGCACAGACACACTCACAAACACACACATTCACACACATACACATTCTCTGTCAAACACACTCACACACACACACACACTCATAATATATGGAATGCCTGCGTATCCATTTGTGATCTCCATTAGACAAATCTCAAAGCAGCTAATCTTCCCTTCTGGGCCTCCTATTAGCTGTTTGGGGTGTACACATAACCCCATCGGAAGTTCTGTTGTGTAACTATATCTTGGTGAGGGTCCCCACCCCTGATCCTTTGGGGAAGTTTTGTCTGTCTGAAATGATCACACGCCACTGACAGTCTTCCTGAGTTCTTACCGGGGATCTCACAGGCCTATCCTGGTGGCCATCTTTAGGTAAGCCATAGCCTAAGACTCAGGGACCTTATGTTGGCTCGGCAGAATGTTCTGGAGACTTCCAGCTTCTTCTGCTCTCTCCTGGGAGGCAGGGCCATTTGTTCCTTAAGCCATCTTTCTCCTTACTCAGTTTAACACAGGCGGTGACAGGAGGCCTCGATAAGCCTGTCTAGCTAGGAAGCTGGGGTGCCTTGAGCCATTAACCCAGTCTCTTCAGGATTGCTGGTGACAGTCTTGCTGGCCTTCTCCCTACTAAATAGCAGCTCTCACTTCCTCAGCTAGGATAGTGTTTCCCTCACACTCTTTTAAGCCTTTCCCCAGGAACTCCCTCCCTGGCCCTGCCAATAGTCTCTTCATTGCGCCAAGCTTTGACTAACAGACCCTGCCAGTCCACTGGCTTCCTGCCACTGCCTGCTCCTAAAGCCAGTGCACGATGTTAGAGGTCTGTTTACAGGGGTTCCCTGAGTGCTGGGATCCAGGGCTCAAGGGGAGCCTACGGGACACTCAGCTAGGTGGTTCTGGCTTCCCGTTGAGACTGGGGTTGTTTCCTGCCTCTCTGTGGTTTCTCTGTGGTTTTCTCCCAGCACGGCTGCCCCAGCACCAGAGCAGTGGGGTTGCTTACCAGACAGCTAGCAGATGACCCAGGTGACTCAGCAGTAATTATTGCCTTTTAGAACCTGGCCCGAGGAATCCTTTCTGCCACATTCTGTTGATGGCAGATGACACACTGATCCACCCAGCCTCAACGGTAGGGAAATTACATTCCACCCCTCAATGGTAATGGGACTGAGCTCTAGAGGGATCGGCAGGATGGGCAATATTGCAGTGGCCATCTTTGGAAAGTACACCTAAGATAGAAGACTGTGTGAGACCCTGGCCGTGCCCCGACATGTGTAGTAGCTGCTAAGCCAGTTGCTGTCATGGTTACCCTCAGTGTCCTGGCTCCTGTCATTCTGTGGGGTTTTGTTTATATTTTTTTCTTGGCATGTCAGTCTTAGATGAAATATTGTTCTTTCTTTTTCTTTTATTGCTTATAGTTGTCTCTAATTGCACTTTCATAATTTTACATCACATAAAATCCTAGCACATTAGCACAAACTATACCATACTGAGCCTTTAAACCAACCACTGTATTTTGTATGCAGCAAACCCAAGGCTTGGAGGAGCAGGGTCACATGGCACATGCGTAAAGTCACATACTGGGTTGGCAACACGCCCTGAGACAAAAGTCACTTGTTTACAACATGTCTGCTCGCTCAGTAGCAAGCCCTCCTTTCCTCAGCAGGGATGAGAGGATTGATTTTATGCGTCTAAAGATTTCTCATCGTCCTTGCGGGGGGTCACTGTGCTTTGAGGGAGAATGTCCCCATAGGCCAAAGTACTCAATGCTGTGTTCCCAGGTGAATGGCGGCACTATTTGGTAAGGCTGTGGGAGGTGTGGCCTTGCGGGAGGAAGTAAGTTCCTGGGGCGGAGTTGAGAGTTTATCGCCTCCCTCTACTTCCAGTTCACTTTCTCAGCTTCCTGTTTGCTGTTGAAGATCTGGTCTCTAAATTTCCCAATTCTGCCATCATATCAGCCGCCTGCAGCCATTCGTCCCCACCTTAATGGATTTTCCATCATGTCAGACCCTCTAGAACCATAAATCCAAAAGAACACTTCCTCTGTAAGTTGCTTTATGGCCAAAGTGTAGGGTAAGTAAGAAATGCAGAAGTGTTCTCAGTCCATTCTGCTTTCCTTTGACTTGGAGCCTTCTGTCACTAAGCATAGGACACTGTGGGGGGTGTGGTACCCTGATGTGGACACATTCCAGTGTCAGTAAGAACATCCTGCTGTTAGGAAGCCCAGAGATGGAATTCTTCAAAAGTGAACGTAATATGATGCTCGACTATATTCTTGACCTGTCATCGCCCCTGCCCGGCTCTCTTTGCATTTCTGGCCTGCAATCATCTTGACTTCCATACATGTATTATTGGTGTTCTTGGGAGGATACTAAGGGCCACACCTGTCCTCTAGGCACACACACTTAACTTGTATTCAGTTTCACAAGAGCGTCACATGCATCCAAGGGTGAAGCGTGGCCATAGGGAAAGAACAAAGATGTCAACCCCACCAACAGCTGCTTGTCTCTGAATGCATTTTCTGCCACCAGCTCTTCCCCACCCCATCCCGAATGTGTGTGGCTCTGAAGACCTTCACCTTTCTGTTTGACATAGCTGATAACAAAGTCACAGGCCTGGAGGTTCACGGTAAACATCTGTGTAAGATTGGGTTTTCTCGTTGATTGGCCCTCATTCTCCTGTTCCATGGATTCTCCCTGGCAGCTTCTCTCTTTGTTTGATCAGAGCAGCTGCTGAGGTCTGTCCTAAAGTCAGGAGCAATGTAAAAGCACTTCTGGTCTGCAACGGCTCTGCCCTAAGCTTTTGCTCAGGTGCCAGGGTTCTTTGTCCTCTGTCCTGGTTTGGCGTTTGGAGCATTGCTTGCTCTTCTCCTATGGAATAGACAGCCCAGGGTCATTTACAGAGGTCTAGGTAGGCTTCAGTCCCAGTAGGGATAGCTCGCAAGCCCACAGCCGTGCCCATCTGTTGGAAGGCCCTGCTGGTATGCTTACCGTTGCGGTCCAAGTCCAATGAGCAGTGGCAGACTTCTTCCCCCCAGCAGCCTGACCTTATTTGGAAGCTGTCCCTGAGCCTGGAAGTCTGACTTATTTTAAGTGTGACCTTTGACATGGTTCCCTACAAATGCTCTCCCCCTGCTGCCCATAGGAAATTAGGTATTGTGCTGCCAAATGCAAATAAAGTACACCATGAGCGCTTACTAGGTGATGCCCCAGCTGCTGTCCCCATCTGTCCTGCATATCCCTAGAATAAAACTGAGCTGTCTCACTGAAGCCGACTCCAGGTTCTTTCCTTCCTGATCACAGCCATACAAGTCCTACTCACCTCTCTGCTCCCTTTATCCTTGTGGCCTGGTGGCCAACAGGCCAAGAGAAATAGGGAGACCCCACAACCACCCTTGAACAAAACTAATAACCTCAACAAGGGAACAGTAAACCCCACAATGGAAATCCAGGCAATTAAAGGCAATTTAGAAAATACAGTTTTTATATCAAATATCACAAAAATCTGTACTGCTTAAAAACCTATTTCTATACCTGTTGTTATTTTTGTTCAGATGTTGGTGGGGAGGGTAGCTATATGCTAAAGAGCCTTAGGGTCAAGTAGTGTCCCTGTCCTTAGCAAGGTAAGGACATCAGAATCAGACATCAGAAGGCTTCAGTGAAGGCTTTAGAAGATAACATTTAACTTGGTGAAACTCCTGATGTTGCTGGTCTCATAAGTAACCCTGTAGCTGGGTGTGGCAGCACACGCTTTTAATTCCAGCATTTGAGAGGCAGAGGCAGGCCACCCTCTGCTTCAGCAGAAATTGACTGGCTCTGGCTCATGCAAACTAAACCCACAGCAATATAAATCACAAAATGTCAATTGACAACAGTTGATGAGATTGTATGTTTGATAAAGAAGCCAACATTCTAATATTGGTTGGGGAATGGCTGGCCATGAAACCCTCTCTCTCCCAGGAAAATGTGCATCGCTAAACAAATAGTTGCTTATTCAATAGACAATTACCAAGTGGCTACCAAGTCAAACCAATATGTCACATCCTAGGAGCTCAAAGATAGGTAAGGTACAGCCCCCTAGGCTACCTGGGAAATAGAGAAAGGCGATGCAGTTCATGCCGAATACACAGAGGGAGGCCTAATCCAGCCATGTAGAGTAGAAGAAGAATGGGAGAAAGCTATTTCTGTATCCTAAAGGGCCAGTCACAGCATCGCAAGGCAGCAGTGGTATAGGGCAGCGGGGAAAGCCACATACACAGATAATTACTTATTTTAGTTGATAATGGGGTGTGGATGAGAGCAAGACCACCAGGTGGGGGCACCTTCCTACTGCTGTCAGCAAGCTAGCCTCTGCAAACTCAGCTGAATTTCAGGGCTGGCTGGATTTCAGCATTATTTCTGGAGAAGCTGTTCCTCAGGGGGTGTCTTTTCTCAGCTGTACTGACTCACTGGCATACCAAGAAAAAATTAATTCATCTTGGGCAATTTAAAATAAATAGAATAATAAATAAAAAACATTAGTATGTATTGGGGACAATGGGAAATGCAATTTTGTAAGGTTTTGTTGGGAAAGGATGGATGGATGGATGGATGGATGGATGGATGGATGGATGGATGCATGGATGCATGGATGGGTGGGTGGGTGGGTGGGTGGGTGGATGGATGGGTGGGTGGATGGATGTGCAGATGTAGATGCACAAATGCATGGATGAAGCAATGAATGCTTGTATGGACAGATGGAAGGATAGATAGGAAGATAGGCCAATGGGTGGGTAATTGAACGGTGAGATAGACTGATGGTAGATGGGTAAATTATAGATAGATAGATAGATAGATAGATAGATAGATAGATAGATAGATAGATGATAGATGGGTGGGTGGGTGGGTGGGTGGGTAGATAGATAGATAGATAGATAGATAGATAGATAGATAGATAGATTGATTTCTAGGGGTCTCTAAATATGTATCAGCCAAATGGCTAGGCCAGTTGTTAAGAGTTGATGGTCAATCAGAAGCTGAATCCAAGGTCTCATAAGCTACAACGTGCTGAGTTCCTGGGATGCAGAAATGAATCAGAAGCCTTATAAAATTAATATTATGGTTTTTCCTTAAAAGTTACTGCTTCTGTTTTAGAACTCTGACATTATAAGGTAGAGCGAGTTCATCTCAGACTGTCATCCGGGAGACTGCTTGGATGTTCAGCCATTACTCTGCCCACTGCACGTCACCACACACACCTGCACTCAGCAGGGGCTTGAGGTGCTTTCTGGATGCCCCTTTCTCTAACTCTTGTTCTCAATGTGACTTGTAGTCCTCCTCATGTCTGGGTCAAAGGTGATTGCTGCAGGAAGGACTTGTGGCATCAACCCTGTGTTGTAAAGGAGAAAGTGGTGTCAGAAAGGTCCCAGTGGGTCCTCGCAGGGTGCTGAGAAACCTCAGGGTGGCCTCCAGGACCGTCCTGTGGTCCCTTGGCTAGTCTTTGGGTGCTGGCTGTCTTTAGGGAAGAAGCCTGCTGTTGAGTGCTCTCCAAATGTCAGTGCCCAGAGCACACTGCCCTCTGCTGCCTGTGGCCAGCCGCATTGTTAGAGGTTAAGGCCTTGTTCTGTGGTTGGAGCAGGAGGTGGGTGATGTCAGGACGTGAGTGATACAGCATCATCCTTAACAGTGCTCTAGTGTGGACCCAGACTTCAGAATCTCCTTTCTCAAGAAATGCTGAAATGGCACAATTGATGTTCAGCTTTGAATTCATCCTGGTAAGATGTAAATGAATGCTTGTTACTGACAGGCTCAATTGAATTAAGGAAATAAAGTTAGTCCTTAGAGAGAATTGCAGTGTGATCACATATCTATCATAATCTGTTGGGATTTTGAAATTTATAGAAGTCATTGGCTTAGAAAGGCTAGAATGCTCTTCCTAAAGAAGTCCAACTTGCCACTCTGAAGTAAATTATTTAACTCTTTCATTGCTTCATACTTTAGCATCACCATTGCTCCGCTGTGGCTGTGCAGTAATAAAGGGCATTTGTAGTTCATCTTCCTGGTAATAAATAGACATAAATCATGTGCTGCGATGTTTTCCCTCAGAATTCCTATTCCTCTTGAATGCTTTGCCTGTATCTCAAAGCAAATATTCAGATACTAACAAGAAATCCAAGTGAAAGTATTTGCTTACTTATCAATGTCGCTAGGTTATTATAAAAATTCAAGTAAAAAATAATCACATGGAAATTAACCAGACTCCAAGTCTGTACAACTCAAGGGACTCCTATGTCATCAAGAGGGCACAAAAGCAGGAGCAGTGTAGCTTCACATGGATTTTTTTACACTTTCCCTTGCTGCCCTTCCAGAGGACCTGTGTCAGTCCCTAGCACCCACACCAGGAAGCTTACAACCACTTATAACTCCAGCTTTGGGAAATCTGATGCCTTCTTCTGGCATCTAAGAGCAATGCACTCACATGTGCAAACACACACACACACACACACACACACACACACGGAATTATTATTATTGTTATATTTTTTAATGAAAGAGAAGGTGAATGTCTCTGAGACACACAAGATTGACCTGTGGCCTCCTGGTACAAAAGCATACATGAACACACATGTACTCATGCACATGTGCGCGCACACACACACACACACACACACACACACACACACACACACACACACACACAGAGTGTTGCTGTTGACACAGGTCAACAAAAAAAATACAGAAAGTACAAAAATTAAAGCAAAGTCAATATATAAATGAATTATGACTTGAAGAAAAATAAAATGTAAATCATGTACAAACTTTTTGTGATATAGGGTCTTACTATGTAGTCCTGGCTGTCCTAGAACTCACTGTGTAGACAGACATCCACCTGCCTCTGTCTCTGGAGTGCTGAAACTGAAGCCTGACAAAGTCCCACTTCTTTAAAGGTTCGTAACACATTTCAACACTAGCGCCCTGGGAACCAAGCCTTTACACCTTGATGGTGGGTGCTGTGCCCTCAGACTGCACTCAAACCATAAAAGTTTTCCTAAAATGGAAGGAGTGCACTTCCAGTTACCTGGTGTGAACCCTGGAGCCTGGCTACCCAGATCCATCCTAGCCGTCCAGTCTTTAGTAAGTTGCTTAATTTCTGTTTGCCTCAGTTCCTGTATCCACAAGATGGGCATAATATATGCAGCCTCCCTCACAGGGTCATTGTGGGAGTTGGAAGACTTTAATAATACGCAGCCCTTGGACCATACAGGACCTCGAGGAAGTGCAATGTGGGTATCCAGTCTCTCTGTTACCATCTTCCCATGGTGTGCTGATAACCCGCATCTGGCTGGGTCTGTGCCTCGCCTCTGTGTTCCTCTCCAACATGGCTGAGGGGCCCTGTGCCTCTCTGTACACTGTGCTGGGTGTCGGTGAGGGCATCAGAGGGCAGATAGGGGCCGCACTTGTGTGCGCACACGTAGGAAATCTGGAAGACAACTGTAGATGCCATCTACCCTTTTCTTTTCAAGCCCTAGGAATCTGCCTACCTATATTCCCTGCCCCTGCCACTCTCCCCCACAAGCATGAACCACCACACCCAGATTTATTATTTTTAATGGTTTCTGGGGATGGAACTCTGGTTTTCTTGCATGTAAGGCAAGCATTTTAGAAACTGAACTATCTTCCCAGCCCTCAGACCCTGTTTAAATCAATCCATTATTTTCTGTTTATCTGGTGCACATGGACCTAAGACCCATGACATAACGGCACGTTATGGACTGAGAAGGAATCAAAGCATAGTGACAGTGTGCTGGAGAGGCATCTCAGTGCTTAGGAGTGTGTCACACTGATATACTGATTCTCACGATCACTAGAATGCCAGCTTCAGACATCCAACACATTCTTCTGGACAGTGGAAGGTCTGCATGTACTAACACACACACACACACACACACACACACACACACACACACACACACACTCCTCTAGACTGTGGAGGGTCTGCATGTACTAACATACACATACACACACACACACACACACACACACACACACACACACACACTAAAAAGCAAAACAAACCTTTTTAAAAAGGCACAAGGAGACAGAGTGTCCAACATGCAGGGGTGGCCTTGCATAGGAGACCGGAGGTGATGTTAGAAGATGCCCTGCTGGGGAGGTGCAGAGGAGAGGCCTGGAGATGAAGAAAGGCATGGCGCAGGCTCTGTTTGATTGGCTCCTGTATTTGAAGGGCTAGGGAATGTCTGTGTGCATGCAAACCCATCCATCCTGGCTAAGGGATGCAGGTGGACACAGAGGTAAAGCAGCATCAAGCTGCAGTCCAGGCTGCAGTGTGGGATTCACACTCACCTGGGAGCCATCAATCATCCCCATCTATGTAGTGATCTTTGTCTGGACAATGAAACTCAAGGCTCTAATGCAGTACTGACCTGTTTACATTCCCAACCTTTCTCTGCCAGCCCTTGCCCTACGTGTGGCCCTGTTCCACAGTGCTCTTTTCTCTGCATCCCGCCTTCTACACTGGCCCAGACAGGATGCACGGTCTGTGACCCTGCACCTTACAGCACTGGGGTTCATGTTGCTTCTGTGCTCCTTCATTGATTTCCAGTTCGCTTTTGCCTTGATGAAGCCTCCCAGAATGTGGAGATGGGTTTACTCACAGGGAAAACCTCCTCTCCTTACACAACATACAACCTGCTCGGCAAATATTTGTGGCTCTTCTATCTGTGGGGCATCTATTGTCATACCAGCTTTATAAAGGAGACGAGTTGAAAATGTGGTCCCTGAAACACAATAGGAAGCTGATGCAGGAAGATCCAGGTGCACTGGATCGGGGCAGTGCAGGTTAAACACACTAATGAGAGCAGCAGTTAAGGCCCTGGGCATCACCCTAGCCACCCGCCATCATCTTCATCACCGTACGGAAGTCATCTACTCACAGGAGCACATCCCCACCAGCCTGCACCCCATCCTTCATGAACTGAAGAACGGGGAGCACGGTTAGCTCTGTTTCTTTCCGATCCTTGGCTCCTGGTGCTCAGAATCAGTCACTGGTTTTTTGAATGAACAAAGCAGAGGTCGCTGAGAAATGCCACCTTCAGATACCAGGGCCTGTCTCTCACTTCAGTTACTGATCCTGAAACAGTGGCAGGCTTTCTTCCTCCTCCCTTTCCTCTCAGGGCTAACGGTGTCCTGGGTTTCGCCTCTGAATCCTGGCCAGAGGCAGAGAAGAACAGCAGGATGTTTAGTGCCTGCTCCCTCCCTCCGGGTTAAGGTCCAGCTTCAGATCTCTTTCAAATACTAGCAATGCAGGTCTCAAATCCCACTTCCACCAGTGGATTTCTCATGCCAGCAGGAGGGTGGGGGAGGCCCTTCACAGCACCCATTCACAGAAAGAAGTTGGCATGTCAGGAAAAGGTCCACTCAGTGCGTTCACGTCTAATGTGTCAGGTGGCAAATGTTTAAAACCCCCATTGCCTTATAAAGCCTTATACAGAAATCAGAGGTGGAGCTGATTGGCTGTATGGGGGTTGGGCACCCTCTCTTCCCAGAGAGAGAAGATATGGTTGCAGGGGATGGCCCAGCAGAGTTGGGGGCGGGGTGTACCAAAAAGTTTATGGGCAACCAAAGCCAGGATTACCGACTTTAAGTACCAGATAGATGGTTTTCTTTTGCTCTTTTCTCTTTTGTGCTGTCCATTGGGTCTTTCTTGGTTCCTTCCACAAAAGCATCCAGAAAGAGTTAGAGAAAGGAGGCAACACCTCAAGTCTTTTCACCACTTTATAAAGATCCCATTTTCTTAAGCAAAAAGGAGGGAGACGAAAAGCCCTGACTGGAGTCAACACTGGCATGTACTTTTCTCGTGGCTGTGACAGAACACTTGACCAATGCAGCAGACAGGGGGAAGCAGTTATTTTGTCTTATTGTGGCAGCGGGATCTGGAGGCAGCTGTCATCTTGTGTCCACGGTCAGGAAGCAGGAGAGGTGAATGCTGGTACTCAGCTGCCTTCCTCCTTTGGGTTCCTCTGGAACCCCACCCCTTTCCGTTCTTCTGGAACCCCGCCCCTTTCCGTTCTTCTGGAACCCCGCCCCTTTCTGTTCTTCTGGAACCCCGCCCCTTGGGATGGCGCAACCCATGGTTAGAATGTGTCTTCTCCACCACAGGTACCTAGTCCCTTAGAGATAAACCCAGAGATCTGTTGCCACGGAAATTCTCGACCCCAGGAAATGGACAGTCCGCGTTACCCATCCTAGCTTGGCATGGCTCTCGCTATTTGTAGTATTCTTACTTCCCCATTTATCTATAAAACTAAACATCATGACAAGGGAAGGGAAAACCTGGATGGAGAAAGAAGGGGCTTCTGTTCTGGTTCTCGGTAAGGAGACCACAAGCCACCTCCAGCCCTGGCCTAACTGAGGCTTGTTTTCTGTGTCTGTAACACAGTGCAACCAGCCAGCCTCCTGCTCTAAGCCCACAGGACACCTGTGATGGACCAGGACTCTCCCCTGTGAGCTGGATCCAGCTGCATAGCCTTTCTAGACCAGTGAGTGGGAGGGAGTCAGCCGTCAGGTTAGAACCCTGGCCACTCCTGACACTTCCCTTTGCAGCTGCATTATCAATGACATCGGGAGCCCCAGAGACCATCACTAGCCAGAGGTCCTCAAAACTTCACACCAAGAGGAGGAGGTCACGGTCGGTCCCCTGGCTCTGAAGCCATGACCTATAAGCTCCCATCCCTCTACCCCTCCCAGAGCCTGATGCCCAGCAGGTGTCTTGAAAGGAGCAGCTTTTCTTGAATCCTAGTACTCACCTACCCTTCCCAGGCCCTTTGTCCTGCTCACCCCCTCGCACTCAGGACTTTAGCCTCCCTGTTCCTCAAAGCTACAGCACTCAAACCTCTTCTAGTTACCCCTGCGTGCTCCCTGCTCACCGTGCTGTAGCCACGCTGTGCCCCACGCTGGCTACAGTTCTCTTCCAAACCCCGAGTTCTCCGTTGTGGTCCCTGGACTTCCTCACGGAAGTATGCCATGTGATAGCAGCCTTCAGCCTGTCCTCCACAGGGCTGAGCAGTGACTTGGAGGCTGCACGGTGGTGGGATATCTTCATTGTAGGGTTCAGTTACAATCACATGGGCCTCTGAGCTTGCCTGTGACAGTTTTTCCTGAGATGTTTAATTGATTTGAGAAGACCCAACCTGCATGTGGGTCACACTATTATGTGGGCTAGGGTCATTTGAATAAAAAGATGACAGCTAGGAAAGTACCAGCATTCTTGTCCCTCTGCATCCTCCCTGTGGACACAGCATGATCAAAATCTTACACTCATACCATGCTGTCCCATGATGACCGAATCTCCTTCAGACCATGGGCCCAAATAAGTCCCTCCTCCTCTAAATTAAATTATCAGGTATTTTGTCCAAGGAACAAGCAAAAGTAACTCGTAAAGAGCAGCCATGATGAACTTAGCCCGTGGGGAGCTGGGCATGCTTGCTGCAGACCTCCAATGGCCGACGTTAAATAATGTCAGATGGGGAGATGGATCTGTGGAGACCCTTACAAGCTGACAGAGGGTTTGAATCTGATGCAGAGACAGAAGGAATCATTCCTGGCAATCTGTCCAGAGCAGTTTGAGGGAAGAGCAATCTGGCCAGGACTTGTACGAGAAACTGGAGAGGGACAGAGCAGGTCATCTGTCCCTTGAGGCATGCCAGCTTAACTAGGAAACAAGGAAGCGTGTGCTCTATTCCAGCCATGGGTCACGCACATTCCTCCCTACATTTAAAACAAAAGTTTTCTTTTATAATCTGAAGAGGTGATGCATCCACATGGTCCTTAAATCATACGATAGCAGAAGGTGTTCAAGAAGGCGTCTGGTCCATTCTCCCCCGGTCTAGGACTGTGCTTTTCCCACCAACGCCACTGCCATGGCTGAACACTGCCATCTGACCTTGGGCGTGTTTCTGGGGTTTGCTAACACAAACCATATTAGTCGGGTTCTCTAGAGGAACAGAAACAGTGGAATGAACGTGTGTGTGTGTGTGTGTGTGTGTGTGTGTGTGTGTGTGTGTGTGTGTGTGAGAGAGAGAGAGAGAGAGAGAGAGAGAGAGAGAGAGAGAGAGAGAGAGAGAGAGAGAAAGATCCCTTAAGTCACCTTTAAAGTAGTAACAACGGCAAACTTGCACTTGAGGTCTGAGAACTGGGCACTCCTGGGTCCTCCAGGCTGAGCAACTCATCAGTCTGAACATTCCCACAACGGGTGTCACCCAGGAGGCTAACAGCCAGTAGTTTCTCAGTTCTTAGGGCAGGGGGGGGGACGGGACTCAGCAGTCCCAGTATGGGGCCAGAAGCCTGCACCTTCCCGGAGAGCCACTGGCCCCTGGTCCACAGGGAGTTTGGGAACTCTGGTCTGAGGTCAGTGAAAGGTCTCGCAGAGCAAATGAGTCAGGGCGGGAGGGAGCCAGGTAGAGAAGGCAGGTGATCTTTTGTTCCACCCCTTTTATCTGGACTGCCAGCAGAAGGTGCTGCCTGCACCCTGTGGGTCCCCTCATATCCATCAAGGAGACTGGGACACTTCAGGTGCAGCTCTTTACTCAGGGGATTCTAATGCATGGAGGGGCCAGAGAGATGGGGCTCAGGAGGCCAGAGCTGTGAAAGCATGAAGACTATGTTCAGATCTCAGCATCCATGTGAAATGCCAGGCACGCCTGTGACCCCAGTGCAGCAGGAGAAAGCGGGCACAGGAGGGTTAGGAGGGTTTTCTGGTCACTAGTCTCACATTTGCACACACACACACACACACACACACACACACACACACACACACACACTCAAAAATAGGCATTATGTATTTCCCGCATTTGTTTTAAAGATGTATTTATCTTATGAATATTTTTGTGTGCCAGGTATTTTTAAGTATACCACATGTCTGTGGTGCTGCTGGGGGCCAGAAGGGGGTGTTCAAGGCCGTGGAGCTGGGGTTACATGTAGTTGTCTGCCCACCGACATGGGTGCTGGGAACAGAACCGGGCCCTATGGAAGATCTGCAAGCCCTCTTAACCTGAGAGTCATCCGTTGTCAAATGTAAAATAGTCTATTATATGGAGAGCCAGCTCCTAACGTGGCTTTAAATTTTTTTTTCTATTATAGACAGTGCTAGTGCTGGAGAAATAATCTTGCCTTTATGTTATTCTGTATATATTGAATAGCACTTTGCATTTTGATGTATATTCATAGAATAAAGTACATTCACTCACAGTCTAGATGCATTTATAATTTTATGGAGATTTGGAATTGTCCTCTTTGGGGCTCTTTTGCTGTTTATTTGCTTTCCCAACAGCAGTAGCTAGGGCTGCTTGCTTCCCCGTAGCCCTGCTGACACATTGGATTATCAGTTTGATGGCCTTTCTAGTCTATTAGGTAAAATCTGTTTGCAGCCTTAATGTGCTTTTCTCCTATTATAAGTGAGGTTGTACATTTTTTCATATGTTTATGAGCCCGGTGAATTTCAATCCCCTTGGTTTGGGAAGCTGACTTCACCAGCTCTGCATCTCTCCCAGAGCCTTCCCAAATGCCTCCCTGCAGAGCTAGATTCGTAAACCCAGTAACTGTGTGAGTAAGTAGATAAATGACTTAACAAATGCCCCTGTGATTGGAATTGTAAATCTTACTGTGAGCCTCCCTCAGGGAGTATGGAAACAGGAAGCTCACAGCCCTGTAAAATGAGTGTGTACATGCTCAAAGGGCAGGGACATACGGCACTCTCCAAGCATGAATCAATATTTGTCTTAATTGGGAAACATGGAAAAGCTTATGTGAAATATGTTGGTCTTGCCCAGAAAAACAAGGAGCGGAGAAAGCAGAAGCCCTTGGCTCTTTTCGGTGGTCTGTCCTCATCTGAGGAAGTTCGGGAGCCGCTGGAATCCAGCAGTTCTCTGAAATGAGTGAATCAGGAGGCAGGTGGGTTCGGGCTCCCCTGGGTTGTGCTTCTCGGCATCAGTCATCGGAGGGCCATGGTTGGCATCTCAACCCTGAGTCTCTTTGCTTCTGAGTCTTATGAGTGTGCAGAAATGTGCATTCAGAACCCATCCACTGTGTGAACAGGCAAGCAAGGCTTAGGCAGGCTGAGTGATTTGCCTGAGTCACCTGGGCTTTGCCTGAGACATTCTGAGTTCCCAATATTTGCTTTCGCGACTGCAAAATTAGCTGAATTGAAGGCATTTTGGCAAGAGTGAAGCAGGAAACTTGTCCTCATTCTTAAGAGCAGAAAACCTGACATCCGCAAGGTAGTTAATGGGATGGTTGAGTACCCAGCTGAGTCTGTCCCAGACTGGGGGCTACTATGGAAGGTCCGTGCTTTAAGCCATCATATGCAGATGACAGCACACGGTTCTCACTGAGTGTACTGCCCTGCCATGTGCTCTCTGAAATTAGCAGAGAAATGTAAGTCCATTGCTTATCACAGGAGAAGCTGGCAGACACTCCAGCCTGTACGTTCTTATGATCAGTTTTCTGACATGAAACACAAGCTTTCTAAGATGCTCTGCAAGTTAACAAGATCTGCTAGACTTGTAAGAGATGTCAAGGCAGCCTGGGCCACATAGTGAGACATTCTGTCAAAAAGCAAAACAACAACAAAACAAGAAGTGGGGATGCTATTTAGGGTTTTCCTAGCATGTACAGAGCCCTGGGTTCAGCAGTCGTGGGGGGGGGGGTGATAGAGAGAAGAAAGAGAGAAGGGAAAAAGGAAGGAAGGAGGGAGGAAGGGAGGGAGGGATGGGAGGAGGGAGGGAGGGAGAGAGGAAAGAGAGAAGGATTTAGGGTTTTTATTGTTCTGTCTCCCCTAATTACTAGATGCCTCAATTAGATAGACCCCTTCACTAAGAAGGAAAATAGCTTTAAGGATAAGCATGTTAACTCCATACACACACTCACTTATTTTCTCTTTCGTGTGCGTGCGTGCGTGCATGCGTGTGTGCATGCGTGCGTGCGTGCGTGCGTGCGTGCGTGTGTGTGTGTGTGTGTGTGTGTGTGTGTGTGTGTGTGTGTGTGTGCCTGCACATCTGGTCTATAACTAATGATCTTTGAATGTTTCACAGTCATGAAGATAAGTTGCTCTTTAAACAGCCTGTTGTGGAAGACCCCATCTCGTCTACGTCCAGATAATAACTTTTCTACAGAGTCGCATAGAAATAATCAGAAGCCCCCGAAGGACTCCACATCTATTTTTTATTTCTAAAGATGGGTTTTTCCAGAGACCAAATAAAGAGCAGAAGTGGGAGAGATTGCCATGGCCACAATCATGGTCTCGGATCAAAACTCAAATGAATTTTCCACAAAGAAAATTATTCATTGAAAAGTGTGTGGCCCAAGGTTCTACCATAGTCAGAGGACCAAATTAATCAGCAAAGCTCCTCACGAGAGGGGAATAAAAGTAGAAGTCGGGTTAGAAATGAATATCCCTGGTGTCGGGTTCCATTTCATCAAGTGCAGTCATTCATCCTGGACTGGTGGGAAATGAAGCTTTTCGAGATAAAGGACGTTTTCCGGGAAAGAAAACAAGTGAAGTTTAGCTCTTCCTCTTCTATTTCAACAAGTTTTGATAAACATCATTCTGAAAACCTATTGCATACTGCCCTGTCGTGGTAAGGATAGCGAATGTTATACAGTGTTTAGTCTTTTCCTGATGAGCCAGGAGGAACAGGGAGAATTCAGAGAAGCAGCATAAGCATGGAGTTGTGGAGTCTGGGGAAATGGCTCCACGGGAAAGACGGCTTCCTATACACAGTCAGGGACCTGAGTTTGAAGCCCCTAGCACTTCTGTGAAAAGCAGGTGTGGCTGTGGGTGCCTGAACCCCAGCCTTGTAAGGTGGGGACGGGTGGATTCTGCTGACTAGCAGAACCAGCAAGCACGGAGCCCAGTGGAGGAACTGGGTTCGTCTCGGGCAATAAAAACAGAGAACCCTAAAAGAACACACAACCGTCTGCTCTGTCCTCTGCACCCACATGTCACAAACACTAATGAAAACCACAGTGACGTCTTGGGTCATCGATTAAATGATAAATGTGTGTGGAAAAATATGGACCTCTGTGTTTCGTATGCGCGTTCCTCAAAGCTGGCAGACACCTTTCTCTCCCTAAGCTGATTGTGTAGCATATCTACACCCTGTACTCTCTTGTGTGTGATACCCTAGGAGGTAGAATGATTTTTGTGCTTGAAAACTGTCCACCGGTATTGTGACCAGAAAGTCGATTGATTGGTGTTATAATTGTAATATAATCAAAACAAAAGGACTGTAGTGCTGTAAAGGATGCTATCACAGGCTCGCCTGCCAGAGATCACCCTCAAGGGCAGAAAACCTGAGTATTGATTTCTCTCTCAGTGAGGCCAAGAAGGTTCAGGCAGATACGAGAGAGAGAGAGAGAGAGAGAGAGAGAGAGAGAGAGAGAGAGAGAGAGAGGAGAGAGAGAGGAGAAAGAAAGGAGAGAGAGAGGAGAGAGAGAGAGAGAGACTATGTATGAGTGTGTCTGTGTATGAATGTGTATGTGTGTGTTTTCATGAATGGGTGTATCTGAATGTATTTGTGTATGTGTACATGTATTTATAAGTTTAAGTGTACACGTGTGTGTGTGTGTGTGATATTGTGATTAATAGTTGTTTTGGATGCACTCTTCATTATACATAATCTCCATAAATCTTGATTCCCCTCGGCAGTTGGCATGGACCATGGGTTTTGTCTATTAATTGCGACTTCGTTTAGTTCCCCAAAATTACAAAAGATAAGATACCCCCAAAATGTTTTGGGGTCATTGGTCATTTTCCATCCAGAGGACACACCTTTTAATTAATGGTTCTACCTGGGGACATGAATGTCCTAGATAGAGAAGGAAGAGTAAATGCCAGCTGTTAAGTCTTGCACAGGACTGGATGGAACAGATAGGAAGAGTGAGTGGCTGAAGACAGAAGCCGCCTCAGTGGGTGACGACTGGGGGTTGGTTGAAGAAGCAGTGCCAAGGGTCAGTTTGCAACAAGGAAGAAGAGGCAAGATCATGGAGGCTGGACACCTGGGCTCCAGGGAAATTTTCATGAGCAGGGTTTTCCACTTTTGGACCGCAGACAGAATAGTGTTTCATTTTCAGATGGATGGCGTGGAGGAACCTCCAACCTCCTTCCCTATGCTTTCCTTGGTGTCTGTTCACACTCTGCAAGGACCTGTTGAGCCTCCCCTCTATTCACACACTCAGTGAGCAGCGCCCTTCCTTTCCCCAGAGCTAAAGTAGTTGCATGGGGAGTAACACAGAGCTTGAGTTATTTCCTTCTCTACCTTGCGCTGCACTCGGAGAGAGTTAACTACTTCTTACCCCGGGTAACATTGAGGGGCCTTTTTGAATCTCCTGCAACTGTCATGGACACTCATTTTCTGAGTACGTGGGCATGCATGAGGAGAGGGTCTAGGGAATGACCACAGGTCACTAAAGCACAAGATGAAGAGGGTCTGGTCCCAGCCAAGTGACCAATGTCCTCACCCCTAAAGGAATATGTCAGCTCCATGTGGAGAGTTCAGGGAGCACGAGGTCAGAGCAGAGGATATTAGGAAAGCTGGGTGTGGCCCACAGAGGTGATGGGAAGATGGGAAGAAAGGTCTGGAGTCAGTGATGAGCCAGCACAGGCGGTCAGCGAATGTAGCTGCGGCAATGGGGGGAGCATGAGGGCTATAAAGACCCCAGCAGGGGAAGAGCAGAAGAGGAAATGAGACTGAACACAGGGTGTCACATTGCACTTGGCCTTTAAAACACTTCCAGATTGCACCCTGGCCGTTTATGCCTGACCCAGGGGTCACAGACTTCTGGCAAACGCCGGCTCTTTGCTTCATCATCCTGGCCTCATAACACGGAATCACATCTTCGCATGAAGTTTTACTATTCAGATTGCATGAAAAGGTCATGGGGAGCCAAAAAGGGTCTGTGGCATGCTGTTAAAGGGAAATCTCATCATCTTGAAGCAATATGCTCTTAAGGAAGCCAGTGTTAAGAGGAGCAGTAGATAAAGGAAATGGAGACAGAGGGCCACTGCATTCCCTCAGACACACATTTGCATGCTGGGAAAAGCTCCTTTGCTGACTCTCTCTGTCTCTCATACACACACACTCCCCATCCTCAGCTGTCTCTCTGTTGCTCTCTGTCTCTGTCTCTCTGTCACACACACATACTTCCCAGCCTCATCTCTCTCTGTCTCTCTCTGTCTCTCTCTCTGTCTCTGTCTCTCTCTCACACACACACATACACACACACACACACACACACACACACACACACACACACACACTCCCCAGTCTCAACTTCCCAAGTTCTGTGCTCACAGCTAGTGTAGTGTTCACATTCCCTCTTGCAGGGGAATGGAGAGTGATAATGTTTCACCTCCCGTGTTTGGTTTATAGGGATCAGCAAGATCTGGCAATTGCCAGTTTCCCCTTAAGTGACAAATGTTGTCTTCCGCCTCTGACCCATGCCTAAGCATGATGCTTCCTAGATCTGGGCTTTGAGTGCGCCTAGTCTTCCCCAGGTCCTGAAGAGCATGCAGTCTCCCTCCTGATCACAAATAAGCTGATCTTAACCCCATGATGTTGACGATGATGACCAGCTGTCCTAGGATGTGCTGTGGTCAGTCCATCATGCCCCTGCCTGCAGAGGATCTTTGCCCTCCTGTACTCTAGACAGAAACGTCTGGCCAGGCATTGAGATGAGACCAGCCAGGTCCTCAGCACAGTCAGGTACAGGACCAGGAGCTGCTGTGAGCGCATTGGCGTTACAACCACACAAGGATGCATTTGGATCTCTGCCCTGTGGCTTCCTGCCCTGCCATCCTTCCTTTGCGCCCTGCTGGCTCCTCATAGGGTCTTTCCCGTACGTTTGTTCTCCCCTGTGTTCTGCTCCATGGCCTGCTGTGACCTTGCCTGCTTCCATCTGTGATCAGGGACCACACTTGGTATGACTTCAACCCTCTACACGAGTTAAGGCCCGTTTTACGGTCTAACATATGGTCTATCCTGGAGCATGTTTCCCATGAACTTGAGGAAAATGTGTCCTGCTGTTGTTGCAAGGTGGACAGCATATTCTCCAGATGTCTGGTGGTCTCGTAGATGCGCAGCATCAAGTCTGTTCCTGTTGTCTTTACCCTGTTAATTCCACTAAAGATGGGCATGAAAATACCCAGATGCTATTGTCCAACGGTCTATTTCCCTCCATGATTCCAATGGCTTCCTCCATCCTTCTCACAGCTGTTAATTTGTGTCTAGTCACTACATACTTATGTTGATTAACCCTCTTGTTATTATGAAATACCCTCATTATCTCTAGTGATATTTTAATACTTATAAAAATTGCTTTTATTTATTGCTGTGTATAGTGTGTTATAGGTGTGTCTGGTGTGTGTGAAGCTGGAAATACAGGTGGTTGTAAGCCACCCTATGTGGATGATGGTCTCTGAAAGAGCTCTGACCCACCCTCTTAACTACTGAGTCAGCTCTGCAACCCCCATGGGTTTTTTTCCTTTTGCTATTGTTTTCAAGTTAGAATGTTCTTTTTAGCTTTCTTGAAGTTACGATTTGCCTAATGTATCTTTTCCGTTGTTTTACTTCCTGCCAGTTGGCATCCTTGTAAATTTTTGGTGCACACCTTCCCTGGAGAAATATGAGCAAATCTATCCCCTCCTGGTAAGATTCCAGTGACAACCAAAGTTCACAGTGGGGAACCATTGAGTTCATTGGGTTATTTACAGAGCAAGGCCCCAAAGTTACTGACAGCCGTGTGTGGCCCTCAGAGCAGCCAAATTGGAATGGCTTGACCCAGTATGGATTATGACCTCCCCATAGCTTTATAACTGGAGCCCCATCTCTGTTAACCTTCTCTATCCTACAAACTCAAGGGTGACCCTGATCCCAAAGCCACTTACAGTTAGGGAGGAATCGCATGCAAATGGCTGGGAGGAGTAGCTGGGATCTCAGGTGAGGATCCAATAACTCTCATCATCCCCTGTTAATAATGAATGCCAACAACTAACAAGCCCCATAATTATGTTCTCTTACACTCACATCTGTTTTAAGGATGTTGGCTGCTTTGCTTTGAGAACTGTGTTTTACTCTCTCTCTCTCTCTCTCTCTCTCTCTCTCTCTCTCTCTCTCTCTCTCTCTCTCTCTGTGTGTGTGTGTGTGTGTGTGTGTGTGCACGTACGCGCATGTGCGTATAGCCTGTTCACATGCCCATGGCTGTGTAGAGATTCAGGGCAGGGCTACTGGCATAAGATTTGGACATGCTATTGTAAACACCAAGGAACTTCAGGAATTGTTTAAGCATCTGAGAGAAGCTTCAGATTAATTTTAGGATATCCCTAACAAACACAGGTGAAGATTAAACTAAAGAAGACAAACCAGGAAGGTATTGTCCTAGTGCAGACACAGGTTGAAGGTTTAAAGGAAGGCACTAGCAAAAAGAAAGTGCATAAGACAGATTCAGGCAAAGGGAAATCAACCAGTTAAATATCAGTATGACGTCATCTAGGAGTGCACAAATGTGCTTATTTTCTCTGCTACTTAAAGAATTAAAAAGTGGGGAAAGTTTGAAAGTCAAGCAAAGCCTAAATTTATTCCGAAAGGGGAATTTATTGGAGTTTAAAAAAGAAAAAACCCATGGTGGGCCAGCTGTAATCTTAGTAGCTGCCTGGAGGAAGAGAACAGAGGAGGGGGGAAGGCACCCAGCTTGAGACAAGCCAGAATGAAGGTAAGCCACGTGGTAATGGTCAGCCACATGTCAGAGAGCAGGCTTTAGAGGAAGAATAAATCCCAGATTGTTGGGCAGGGTCACTACACTCTGTAAGATAGTGTAGTGGAGCAGAGATTCTCTGAAGGAAACGTCCAGTATCTCACTAAAGGGATAATTATTCCGCCTAGCTCTTTAGCACACCAGAAGTGAGCCTGCCTTCCTGGGAGCAGTCCCTTGGCCAGATAACTGCCCTCCTCAACCGATCAACTCCTTTATGTTTGAGATCTTGGAAGATTAGGTTTCCATCCTTACATTGGGATCGAAAGAAAGAGGAGACCAACCTCAGCAGAAGCAGATGCGCCTTTGATTAGCGTAGTGAGGGGCAGCAGTCTCTCAGCATGGAAACTCTGTGCCTAGGCAGTCTTTGGTAAGATTATACAAGGTATTCAGAAGGCAGAAGTTTGGCTGCAGGTTGATGCCATGGTTAGGATGCTGCTTTGATGCTGGGGTCAAGAGTCAGTATTCCACGAAGTCTGGTCATCCTGCGTGTTCTAAGGCTGTGAGCACAGTTGGGGTGGGGGTGGAGGTGAGACACTCTTTCTTCCACCCAGGTTAAAGAGTTCTTTTCCTACTGACCAGAAGGAACTAGTTTTCCCTTAATGAGCCCTTGCTGCCTCTGTGTGAAATAAGGATGATGGCCTCTGGAGTCCCACATGAAAGTCCCACACCCAGCAGCTGCCCCTCTGTTACCTGTGTTGCCTGTGATGGTGGCATCATTGCTTCGAGGTTTTTGAGATGACAGTTGTCCAAAGAGTTTTAATATTCTGTGTCACACTGTGCCCTTCTTCCTTGACCTCCCCCTGATAACTTCATGACCTGGCCAGTGGTTAAAGCCACCAGAAAATGGAGGTGTCTTTTCTAAGGACTATGCATACCTACAGTACAACACTTGTGCCCACCAGCAAAGTACACCCATGTCTGGTGCTGAAAGTGGTCCGACATCCAGTGAGCAGCCATCAATACTTGCAAAAGTGGCTATCAGGAGAGCCTGATTTACAGGTGAGCCTTCTTTGTTATAGCTTTCAGTAGCCCCCAGTTGTATATTCACAGAGATAAAATGATCAAATCCGAATGGCGGCCGAGGGCACAGCACAGAGGCAGAGCATTTCCCCAGCATACACAACATTGTGTGTTCACTGGAGCAATGTGCAAATGGGGTTCTTTTCAATGAACTGAAAACAAAAGAGCTAAACTTAAAAGATGTGTGACCCATCAAAAGAATTCAGCAAGTTGCAAATATCAGGTAGTGTGGTTTGAAATAAAATGGTCCCCATAGAGAGTGAGTGGTACTATTAAGTGGTGTGGCCTTGCTGGAGTAGGTGTGGCCTTGTTAGAGGAAGTGTGTCATTGTAGGGTTGGGCTGTGAACTGTCATATGCTCAAGCTATGCTCAGTGTGACACGTAGCTCCTTCTTCAGCACCATGTCTGCCTATGTGCTGCCATGTCCCACCATGATGACAGTGAACTAAACCTCTGAACTGTAAGTTACCCCCAGTTAAGTGCTATTTTTTATGAGTTGCCATGGTCATGGTGTCTCTTCATAGTAGTAGCAACCCTGACTAAGACTGGTGACTGATGGTTGCTGGGGAATCTTGTTCAGATGAACCTAGTTGTGCTTGTCAGCATCCCCACTGGCTGCCTCCGCCATAAGCATCCAGGCTGTGCTAAGGAATGGGCAGGCACCAACCCAAAGAGGCCAAGGAGAAGAGCGTGGTGTGCTGTGGACCATGCTGTCACACTTAAGCAGATGCTGATGACTTCCCCAGGCTGCACGAGATAAAGGAACATTTGATGTGAAGCAAGGGTGTTTCACTGGGACCCTTGAGTTAGTGCACATGTCTACTCCTAGTGCATTGGCTAATTGAAAGCATCCATTGGTTTGAGATCCCTTTTTCCAAAAGGCTTTCAGGGAAAGCCTATCACGTGCATGAGGCTCCCTGGCCATGAAGCTCCTCAGCAGCCAAATTAAACATGTTTTTGTTTAGTACAGAAATGCTGATGGTCTCCAAGTGCCCAATAGTCTAGCTCTTTAATGCAAACCCTCTGCTAAGCAGAACAGCCCTGCCTCACTTCCAGAGTGTGTGGGGGTCACACCTCCTAAAGTGTGATGGGATTAAAGGAAGGGATTCCAGCTGCTGGTGCTGTCCCTCTGGCTCTGGGTGCCCGCACAAGGGCCACTTACATGCTCTAACATATGATATGAGTGGTAGAAGCATGCTGCCAAGGCCATAAATGTAAATACCATGTAGACAAGACAAGTGACACCCAAGGAAAGCTGCTGTGAAAGGTTCAAAAGTCACCTGAGGTGGATTTTAAGGGCAGCAGTGACCTAACAAAGACATGGGGGTGGAGTAGGAGATTGATAATGGGGACTGAGAAGAAGCCCTACGCTGAAATGAGTGAGCCAGTCATTTGACTATAACAGAAAAAACCAGCAGAGGCTTGAGGCAGGCACAGGCTGTAGTGTCTGACAGGGTGGGGAATTTCTATTTAACACAATAGACAATTGGTAACAAAAGTAAGGAATGTGGAAGGATCCCAATTTAAAAGAAAAAAAAAAGCCTTTGGTGGAAAATTGTAGTTACTGTTTTAATGATTCTAAAGAACTTTTAGTTATACAAAAAGTGTTTCATGAGATGAAAAGCAGAAAGGGTGGGCGTGTGATTTTACTTGTTTTTCATGGATCTAAATGCCTTGGAGAAAATATGTCAAAACATGAAGAGAGTTGTATCTCTGTGGATGCGTGGGATTTTTTTTTTCTCATTTCTCTTTCATAATTTTGTAATCTCTGTATGTGTGTTGTCTGCCAGTGCGCGCGCGCACACACACACACACACACACACACACACACACACCCCGTAGTGCATGCACACACACACACACACACACACACACACACACACACCATAGTGCCTGTGCGCCGGTGAGAGGACAATTTCTCTGGTTGGTTTCTAATTCCATCATATGGCCCACAGACGTGGGACTAGGGACACCAAGCTCAGTAGCAGGTGCCTTTACCTGCTCAGCCATCTTGTCAATCCTTCTTTTTCCTTCTTCTAAGTTGAAACAGAATCTACAGAAAATGCTAAACTCTAACAACTGAGACATACATGTGACTAAGAACATACATTCAGGGAGATAGTAGGTGGCAGTTATGAGACTCCAGGCACATGGAGAGCTTCAAGGAGTTGGAGCTGTGAAGGGTATTGTGGAAGCGAGATTTTAAAAAGGAGAAAATGGGGACACAGTTCAGAGGAATTAACATGAAGATGCCATGAGATCACATGAAAGGGGGAATCAAATATCATAGAGATAATGAAAGTGCTCTTTGCAGTTATGTTGAAAAAAGAGGCATTGTGGTCCTTTCTCCCTTAGATATCCATAGGTTCAAAGTTAGATCAAGGAGGAACCACTGGTAGACTTTCTCTTGTAGAATTTAGTTGGCTGTATTTTCTTTCATATTAAACAATTGAGCCACATTAAATACTTAGTCTTGACTTGACACCTCTAGCTCTATATTAATCACCAACTAATAAATAGTCACTGGCTACTTTCTCTAGACAATTTGTCAGCCCTTAAAGCCTAGCAGGAAAAACATCCCTTTAGAAACTACTGTAGAAAATCCCCAGTGTTGTGAGGCCTATACGGCAAGGGTTGCATTGCATTGCTCTGGGAATCTGGGATGACATATCTGTAGCCCTGTCATGTCCTGCCTGCACCCCAACTCTCTAGACTTATACACTTCCATGGCAGTTAAGCTGCCCATTGGCTCTAATCTCACCCCACCCTGCTCATTGTGTCAGGAAATAACACTTTCAGTAACAAATAATAACTGTGTATTGCTGACTCAGATGGTAAGGACAGCCACTGTGTTCTTATCCGAGCTGGTCCAACAGCTGTCACTGGAATTTCAGGTCATGGAATGTTGACCTTTTCCTCACTGTGAGTGGACTCCTGGTGGTGATATCTCTGTTATTATATATTATATATATTATAGTAGATAAATATATATATACATATGTATATATACATTATATAGTAGCTACTGTATAATGTTCCGAGTCAAAACAAGAAGAATAAAGAATGGTGCTTGTAAATCTTCCTCTTGGGTTTGTCCTTGAGTTTGTCAAAAAAGCGTGGCTGAGAAGAGATCTCAGTGGGTAGGGGGACATGCCACTAAGTGTCAAAGACAAGACTTTGATCCCCTAGATTCTACAGTGGAGGGAGAGAGCCAATTCCTGAAGGTTGTCCTCTGACCTCAGTAAGCACCTACACACACACATACACACGATAATGATAATGGTAAATATCATTTTTCTCTTTTGTTGGACTTTTTCAAGACAGGGTTTCTCAATATCTGCCTGTCTTGGAACTCACTCTGTAGACCAGGCTAGTCTTGAACTCACAGAGATCCACCTGCCTCTGCCTCCTGAGGGCTGGGATTAAAGATGTGCAGCACCACACCTGGGTAGTAAATATAAATTTTAACAAAAACAAAAGCTTTCTAAAACACACTGCTCTCCACACCTAAACTTTCTTGCATACTTTCTTTTCCTGGAAATGTGCAAAGCAACCTATGTGTCTGAGAAGGACAAAGACATGTACATGGGGCATCTCCAGCCTTTACAGCCATCCACCCAAATAACAGTCATCCCTTTGGTTTACCAGTAAGGACTTACAGTGTGGCCAAGGAGACTGAGGCTCTGTGCTGGCTAGTCTTGCGTTAGCTTGACACAATTGAGGGATGCTCAATTGAGAAGATGCTGCCATAAGATCCCTGTATGCATTTTCTTAATTAGTATTTGCCGGGGGAGGACTCAGCCCATTGGGGTGATGCCATCATTGGCAGGTGGTCCTGGTTTTTATAAGAAAGGAGGCTGAGCAAGACACAGAAGTAAGCCAGTAAGAAGCTTCATTCCATGGCCTCTGCATCAGCTCCTGCCTTCAGGTTTCTGCCCTGTGTAAGTTTCTGTGTAAGTTTCTGTCCTGACCCTTTGATGATGAACAATAACATGGAAAGTATAAGCCAACTGAACCCCTCGCTCCCCATTGCTTTTGGTCATAGTGTTTCTCCACAGCGATATTAGCCATAACTAAGACAGGTTCCAAGTTCCTCATGTTATCTAATTTTAATTAAATTGTTTGAAATATAACAATAGACACAGTAAATACCATCACTATTTTATATAAGACAACAAACATAACTTTAAGCATACCATGATATGTTACTGTCGGGCAGTTTTCATTTCTCATCTGACATGAAAATAAGATTAGCCAGTGTTGTCTATGTAGATACAAATATTACAGGACAGTAATTTTTGTTAATTTGGTTATTGAAAATCCTGAGCATATGTTTACATTTTATAATTATAAATTTTATGAAACACAAATATACATCAAATGTTCCCATGAGTCTGGATTCCAAACTGAGATGTGCTGTAAGTTTGAACGATGTAAAGGACTTCAAAGACTTAATATGTAAACATCAGTAAAATATCTAAATAATCTTCTCAATATAGATTACCTACTGTGTATCATATAGCATATATCATATAGCATGCTACTATGTAATATAATTGGATTATTTGAAGCATGCTGTCAAACAGATAATCTCCCTATGGGTTTTTAAATCCTTATTTTTATTTTTTTGTTATGAAAGTGGGGGTAAGTGCATGTGAGTGTAGGTTCCTGTAGTGGCCAGAAGAAGGTTCTAGATCTCCTGGAACTGAAATTACAGGCAGTTGTGAGCTGTGGGTGCTGGGTGCTGGGAATCAAAGTCATGTTGTCCACAAAAGCAATGTGTGTTCGTAACTGCTGGGCCATCTCAACAGCCTCCACCTATTTTAATATATGTACTAGGAAACCTAATGTTTATGCATAAATTATATTTTTATTGCACAAACTCGTGTAGAGTGAGCAGAAGGCAGAGGTGGAGAGAGTTGGGAGTGAATTGCAGGTGAGCCAGTCAATTGCTCCTGACTCATCCTAATCGCCTTTGTCCTCTGCTGGTGGGGAACACACGTCCTCTCTCCTCTCTTATTAGCTGGTATAGAACGGTGCTCATCAAACCCCCACTGTGCTAAGCAGACTCCCCTTGTTATTAAGTTGGACATCAAACATGGTCTAGCTGGGCTTTAAGCAAATCATAACTCGAGGTTAATCTCTTCTAAAATTCTGATGAGGGCCATTTAACATGGTTATGCATATGCGCCTACTGGTTTTCAGAGAGCAAGCATCTGAAATTTTTGAAACAAATGTGTGAGAATGCAAGAGTGAAGTTCATAATTTTAAGTAGGTGTCCTGAAGCATTTCCCAGAAGAGACAGTATGAGGCATGACATTGTAGGAACAAATTGGAACTTGCCCTTGAAAAGGGTTTCTCAGAGCTGAGAAGGCAGTACACTGAGGCTTGGAAAGCCAGGGTGCCTTGGGTCCTACGAAATTTGTGTAGTTGGAGTAAAAATTGCTTAAAATTGATCAGAGGAATTAGACATTTTCTAAAGGTGCAGGAGAGAAGTGTCTCTGTTCCCATTTGAGTGACTCCTGAGCTGGTATAGAATCCTAGGTTGATTGATCTTTTCTCGAATGCACAATGCTGCTGTTCTGTAGTCCCTCCTTCCATTGCTGTTTGGGAACAAATGCCAGCATCATAGCTGTCACCCCTGGTGAGCAACAGGCATTTCTCCTGACTCTTTTAAAATCTTGTTTTTCTGGTGTCCGTAAGGTCTAGAGGATGAGCTTGGTTTATAGTTTCATAACCAAGATTTATTGTGTGTTTGGATGTTGAGTCACATACCTATTATTTGTAGAAGGCACATAGCCGAGATCTCCTCTAGTATTTCCTCTCCCCATTCCCTGAATTTATTTTTAGTTTTTGCAGACTTCAATTACATATGTGTTGAGTTGTGTTCTCTCTCTCTCTCTCTCTCTCTCTCTCTCTCTCTCTCTCTCTCTCTCTCTCTCTCTCTCTCTCCCTCTCCCTCTCCCTCTCCCTCTCCCTCTCCCTCTTCCTCCCTCCCTCCCTCTCTCTCTCCTGTTTTGTGTCTGTTTCTTTCTCCTCTCTTTTGTGTCTATTTTCCTTTATATTTCCTTTATAGAAGTCTAGACATATTTATTGAATTATTTTCTCAAATCAATCTTTCTTCTCTTTCTTTTTTCTTTATTTGTTGTGTGTGTGCGTGCGTGCGTGCGTGCGTGCATGCGTGCGTGCATGTGTGTGTGTGTGTGTAGCCCTGGTTGACTGGTCTAGAATTTACAGAGATATTTCTACCTTTGCCTCTTTGACATGCTAAGATTAAAGGCATGAGCCAGCACACCCTTCTTCTTTTGTTTTGTTTTTTTTTCTTTAAGAGTCTTTACATTTAGAACATCTGAAGGCAGATAGTTTTGTAGTTTTTAGTTATACTAGTTGAACTAATGCATTCCCTTTTTAACGGGAGCTTAAAGTTTAATCTCTATTATTGGAACCACACAGAGTTTGTATATCTCCGCCACCAAGTAGCTGACCATCATACTCTGTCCATACTACCTGTTCTGTGCCATGTGACCCTTTCTTCCTGTCCCACTCTCTTCCTCATTTGTGGATTGAATCCCTTAAGATGGTCCTGTGGGTAGAAGTCAGTGGGAGGCTCGCACTTGAGAAAGACACGCCGAAGGATACAGGCTGAAATATAGCAGAGTACCAGAGAAGAGCATGTTTCTAATAAAGGAATACCCAGAAGCTGCATACAGAGCGGCCAAGAACTACAAAACTGTAGAAGGCCTGCCTGGTGGGGCCGTCAGTGACTGTTGTATTCTGGCCTTGTATCGCTTGCTTATATTTATTATGTATCAACTATAGGGATCAGTGCAAGGCAGAGGAGATTGATGAGCAGGAAGGAATTTAGGAAGCAAACAGAAGCAGCTGTCTGATCCCAGCGTGGCACTGCATGACTAAGATCCCAGTACTGAGGAGGCAGAGGGGAGGGTGTCTGGGGCTCGTGGTCAGCCCTGGTCGAACTGGCCAGTTATAGGCTCAGTAAGAGACTGTGTCTCAAGACATAAATTGGAGCTCAGTTGAGGAAGGTTACCTGATGTCTAGTGGTTTTCAGTGGAAAGTAATTTGAAAGGATCTCAGATGTGGAAATCAGACCATTTCACGCAGAGCCAAGTTTCTGTGTTGCTTGGGGAACCTCTTCGGTGGTGCAAATAGACAGTCGGAAACCTCATACTTTATAAAACATCCACTGTGTGGCCTGGACTGCTTGGGACTGCTTCTCCTTCCATGGTCCAGGACAGGGTTAATTATGCAGAGGGAGGCACCAGGCCCTCAGCATCCTCTTTTTCAGATAATTTACAACTGACAGGGAGTAGTGATTGCATCATTGTTTCCTCTTATCCCAAAGACTATTGATGTAGCATGTACTTCCTGGAGCAGGCTTTATCATTGACCTTCCTGCATAGACCCTGTCAGCAGATCACACTAATTCTCACAATTGCTGTGTCTGGCACTCCATCTGTCTGAGTAATCAGCCCTGGGTGAACTCAGGGGCATCTGCCATCACTGACTCTTTGACAAAGTTGTGAGTCAAACCAGCCCAAAGAAAGTGATCTCTTGTTTGCCCTCAATTTCAGTGGCTCCGAGTGCACTGGAAGAGGGCAGGGGAGAAAGGGGGAGGGCAAAGGAGGGCAGGGGATGGGAGGGGAAGAAGGGGAGAAGAGGGGAGAGCCCAGGAAATCATACATGCAGTGATCTTCAGCCGTTAGCTGAAAGAGTGAACTTCCCTCCTTTCCGAGATGAAGTTTCCTGGTCCTGTGCCTTCCTGGCCTTTTTTTTTTTTTCCCCTGTTTATTTTGTTGCTTGGCTGCCAAGGGCTAAGATTTGACTGTGCTCCACATGTCTGGAAAACAGCACAGACTGCTCCTTCTACACACCCTGCTCTTTTTAATAAAAATGTTCCTTTTTTCCCCCCTTTAACACAAAATAGTTGATCACAGCATTTGGAACAGGGCAAACACCAATAATTTAGTTAAAACGAGCCACTTTTGCAACCAGGCTAACAGCCCCGTGACTCATAATTGTAAGTTCAAAGACTAGTTGTTGCTAATAGGAGGAAGTCCAGCCGAGGGGCTTTCAGCCTGCTCCCTCTGAGTTCTTTATACACTGAGAGCCAATTATTGCCCAGTGTCCCCCAGAGCTCATTAGAGAGCCCAGTGAAGCGAGAGGCAGCTTCTAGACCAGGCACACCAGCCACCAGCTACTCCAACACAGGACACAAGCCAGCGCACACTTTCTACTTCAGAAATCGCCGGTCTGGCTGCACTATAGATGTGTCTTCGTTATGCTGTGCTGCGCTGTGCTAGCATCTTTTCTTCCGCTTCCTGCCACATGGCACACCGGGGAGATGAGGGCCTCGGGTGCTCGGCATCATCTTCTCTTCCACAATCCAGTTCTGCTTCTGGCTTGAAGAAAAGGGGAATGTCCCTTCCTCCCCCCCCTTCCTCCTTCCTTTCTTCCCTCCCTCCCTCCCTCCCTCCCTCCCTTCCTCTCTCCCTCCCTTCCTCCACCCCCTCCTACTCCTCTTCTTTTTATTCTTCATGACTGCGTGTTTATTTTTGCTGTATATATTCATTTTACTTGGTCTGTATCCTATAAGGACGTTGATAAACAAATCTGCGTTGCCTTGGGAGCATATTCACCAAGCCTCTCCTTTCTCTGCACTCCTGTTCAGTCACCTGTATCCCCTTACTCTGACGTCCATGACATATACAAACATAATTTTATATACCTGTATAAACTCTAGGAACCCTATGTGAGTCCGGCTGAACTCACTGTGATCATCTCCAGTTGTGTCCATTTTCCTGCAAATGACACAACTTCGTTTTCCTTTAAGACTGGAAAAATTCACTCTCTTCATTCATTCCTTGGCCATTAGATGCCTGGGGCTGCGTCCTTAATTCAGATGTTAATTTGTATACACAAGTGAGTGAAGAAGCCTGCCTGTGAGGCCAGCCTACCCGATCTGGAACTGCAGAGCTTTCTCCCTGGTGTCTGATTGACAGACCCCGAACCCCTATGAACTGTCACCCCAGGCCCTTGCTCCTGCCCACCATCTCTACCCATCTGCACAGATGCTTGCCTTCATTGGCTATATGTTGTTGACCACCTGTAAAAGTCAGACACAAAAGGTGTTCACACCACACCATTCACACAGGGCCTTTGAGTTCTGTTCCATGCCTACTTCAAATGTCAGACACAGAAGGGGTTGTGCCTGCTTCTTGGCTGAGCTGTCCATTCCCACAGCCACCCCTCTCTCCAGATCTACCATACTCATGCTCATAGACACACACCATAGACGTGTGCACATACTTACACAATCATACGCATGTGTGCATACACACACACACAATCACACACATGCATGCATACACACACATTTACATAATCACACATGCATGCATACACACATTTGCATAATCACACACATGCATGCATACACACACAATCATACACATGCATGCATACACACACGTTTACATAATCACACACATGCATGCATACACACACACTTACACAATCACACACATGCATGCATATACACACACATGCACACAGTCTCACATAGACACAAGTACAGGCCCACTCACTCTGCTTCCCATATGAAAGTCAAGCACTAGGGGAGTCAAGCTCAAGATGATTTCTAGGACACACTTTCGTAGGATTCTTCCTACATAAATGCCTTCAAGATCAACTAGCTTCCTAGAAAGCAAGCAACGCAATTCCAGCCTCTCTCCAGGAAGCTGGCTTGCTAAAGTGCCCAGAATGACTCTGCAGAGAAGCCACCTTGGAGAAACCGTCCTCCAACTGCCCTGAGTGACACAGCCCCCCCTCGCTGTGCTGTTTTTGTCTTCCTGGTGTCTTCATTTTCGATGCCTCTTTGCAGACAAGCACTCCTGCAGACCGTTGTCCTTTTAGAGTGCTCAGTCTCTGAAGGAGATGGGCCTTCCCCCACCGCCATACTCCCAGCTTCACAGACAGGAAGTACTGTACAGCAGCATTCCAAGTACTTGTTGAAACAATTGATTATCTGTGAAAGAGAGGCCATGTAGCAAGAGAATCCTTGCAGGTACTTACAAACCATGCATATAAAACAATACAAATGTCTGACGTAAGCGGGTAGACTGCAAGGAAGATATGTTATGTAGCTGTAAAAAGTGATATTCTTGAAGACCTGAATGTGCCATAAAAAGGGTTATGAGATAATGTTAAATAAAATAAACAAGCTAAGGAGCTGTGTGCCTGTTATCATCTTAACTATGTAATAAAACAGAGTACAGCATGAACCGGGAGGAAAACATGCAGCAACTAAGTGGTTTTGGTTTTGTTGAGGGTTTTTTTCTAGTTTCTTTATGCCATTCTGTGTTCTCTAACTTTTCTGCAATAGGCCATCTATAGCTTAATATTAAAAATAAATTAGTTAGTGCCTTTGGCATGTGTTTGCCTTTACAGGAAACCAAATCTTCTGGGATCTGAGTGCTCAGCTCCTGCACGTTGCTGTACCATAGCTCTTTCTGAACTCTGTAGGCTAGTGGAGTGAGAACAACTCCTCAAGCACCTTCCAGAAGACCTGGCAGAAATGCAAGACATGGTAACTTCCTCTGTCTGTTGAGGAGGCACAGATGCCATGTACATATTCCAGGGGGGCACATACCAGCTTGCCCCTCAAAGGAGAGGATAGGACCAAAGTTGTAAACGTTGGAGCCATTTGTATGTGAGGAGATGGTACTGTCTTCTGTTGACAGTGAAGTATGTCCATGGCAGAGACCTACAATCACTGGCATTTGAAAGAGTAGCCAGTGAGGGGACATCAGAAAGGTTGGGCCACCATGGGCCAGGGTAAGATGTGCTTCAGGCAGGAGGGAGCTGGTCACACGGGTCAACTGGTAGACCAGATAAACTAGATTATTCTCTTACCGTAGGGCAAGGCCACATCTCAGTGACACAACGAGATACATGAGATCTATCTTCACTCACATTGGACGGACAGTATAGGAATGGGCAGGCAGGATAACTACCATGATTCCAGGCACACAGCTTGTTGGAGACTATACAGGAATCACTACTGTTACTTCATCCCATTGAAGAGAAGAGGACACGAAGATTCATACAGGGTTACAAATGGCCAAGCCATGCTTACAGGGAAGTCACAGTGGCAGGGGCCAGCTGGCCATGCTACATCCGTAGCAGAAGCGAAGAGAAACGAGGGTACCCATGCTTCCTGGTGGTTGGCTCTCAGCTCGCTTTCTGCAGTCTTGTTCAGGGCTCAGTCTAGGGAATGGCGCCACCCACAGTGGGCTGGGTTCATTAACGCTCAAGCCAATCCCCCACAGACTTCACACAAGCCAACCAGATATAGACACTTTCTCAACTAAAGCTGTCTTGTCGGAAGATTCTAGGCTGTGACAAGTTGATAAGTCAAAGCTAACTCTCACAGTGCCCAAGTGGGAATTAACATCTGTTACCACCATTCATGGCTGACAGAGGGGCATCACACACCGCATACCAGAGCTCAGCTGAAATAAGGACAGAGAGCTGACCACTGGCTTTGGAGTGTTAAGGTTCTTATGGATGTGGAAAGACGAGTTTTGGTGGAATACATTTCCACCAAAATGCAACTCCGTTGAAAGAAAGAGATGGAAGGCTGTTGAGATGGTGGATGTGGGTCTTTTATGGTGTGTGGGAAGGATCAGAGAAGTAGAAAGGGAACTGGCTGATAAATGGTGAGGAGAGGGGAAGTATGTTAACTGAAGATAGCAATATACCACTCTGTCCGTCCCTCTGTCCTCTGTGTGCAGGGAACAGTCTGTCTGTCCCTCTGTGTGCAGTGAGCAGTCTGTCTGTCCCTCTGTGTGCAGTGAACAGTCTGTCTGTCCCTCCGTGTGCAGTGAGCAGTCTGTCTGTCCCTCCGTATGCAGTGAACAGTCTTTCTGTTCCTCTGTGTGCAGTGAGCAGTCTGTCTGTCCCTCTGTGTGCAGTGAACAGTCTGTCTGTCCCTCCGTGTGCAGTGAGCAGTCTGTCTGTCCCTCCGTATGCAGTGAACAGTCTGTCTGTCCCTCTGTGTGCAGTGAGCAGTCTGTCTGTCCCTCCGTATGCAGTGAGCAGTCTGTCTGTCCCTCTGTGTGCAGTGAGCAGTCTGTCTGTCCCTCTGTGTACAGGGAACAGTCTGTCTGTCCCTCTGTGTGCAGTGAGCAGTCTGTCTGTCCCTCTGTGTGCAGTGAACAGTCTGCCCGTCCCTCTGTGAACAGTGATCTTTCCAGCTACTTTGGTGGTGGAGTCAAGTCTTATGAACAAGGATGCTCTAACCTTCCACTTTTGTACCTACAAGTTTATATATATCAGCATCTATCTGTATGTCACCCATTCATCAGGGGCTTTTAAAATATGTGGATGGAACAATCCAAAAAGTAGGGGGAGCTCCTTAGGCCAGAGAGGAGGAATACTGGAAGGAAGGAGGCCTAAGGAGGCCTAGGTACCACAGTCTGGGCCAAGGAAGGGTTGAACTTTGATAAAATGATGGATTCCATTGTTACCAGAAGGAAAGCCTGAGTGCTGAGTATCCGTATGAGCCCACAGGCAGGCGCTGTGGTGGAAAGAAGAGGAGGGGTACCTGCCGTGGAGTGAATGCTGGGAACACATTGGCTGTGGAGGCAGGCTGGGTGTTACAAGCACTCCCTCTCCCCATACAGCCATAATTCCCAACTCTCTTCAGAGTCCTCCTACTGCGTCAAGATGGCTCCTGTACTCTACACAGCTTGCAGCGGGCAGGCTTTCAAATGACTCACTGTCACCAACGATGATGATTATAACTCTTTCTTATACTTTCACTCTTGAGGTGTTTCCACATGTATCCATCCATCCTGTCAGACTTTTAAACAAATGATTCACAGCCGGTTATATATTATAAAAATTATATGTGGAAAAAATGCATGAGAGTGGTACATACAGTTTCACAGAACCATCTCTGGTCGTGTCCCCATCAATGGAGCTTGTCTGCAGTGTCTACAGGGTTTCAGGCAATAAACTTGAAGCTTATGCTTTGAGGGAGGCTGGGAGGTGAGGGGTTGTGGAAATGCATCCGCCAGAAGGCAGCCAGGGGCAAAGAGATGACGGGATTTGCTCTGCAGGGAATGAGAAGATGCTGGGCACAGGACACAGACTTTCAGCCACACGACGGTGAAACCCTGGGCCCCCAATGTAGGGCACTGTGCACCTATCGTTAGAACACTGGCCAGTTACTAAAGTGTTACCATGCACAGGTAGACAGTGCTGTGGAGCTCTGTTAACTCTTGATTATGCCCAATTCAAGTTGTACACCTCACACTCACACGCACGCACCCTGTGACGTCCCTTTCCGTAGAGAAATGAAGGAGGGTTGTAGAGCCCGATCCAGGAACGCACATAGATTTACCTCTTGATCACAGCTGACTCTCTTTCAGTCTCGTTCAACTTCTATTACCTAACCTCTAACATGGGCCAATAGTCAGTGGGTAACAGGGCCACAGGAGAATTAGGTGGCACAGCTGAGGTGATGCCTCCAAAATACAGGATGTTGGAGAAAGCCTAGTTCACACCAGCGAGTCGTCACACAGAGGGCACACACGCATGCACACACACACACACACACACACACACACACACACACGCGCACGCATGCACGCATGCATGCGCGCGCACACACACATATACACACACACAAGCACACGCACACACGCTTGCACACACACACCACTAATAATTCCCCCACCTTTCCCTCTAAATGATGAAAACAGACATAGTGAACTCTAATTGATTCACCACATCTTCTGAGCTAGGGAGGCAGCAATTTTATACGGAATCCATATGCATTTAGGGTATGCTGTGATGGCACTGGGAGGGATTTTTTGTTTGTCTGTTTGTTTGGTTTGATCTTTTGTTTTTTGTTACTGAGACAAGATAAATATTTCATTTTTCTTTCCAAACATACATAAAGACCGGAATGTAACGCACTGCTGTCTTAGGCAACAGGAACACGACCTCATTTAACAGATTGACAAGCCATGTCTATAGTACTGGGGCACTGCCTCTAGAACAGGGTGATGAAAGATCTCTGCTTCCTATGTGACACTGCTCACTGTCCTGTGGACGTAACTCGGGGCAGAAGCCCGAGCGTTCAGTGATACTGAAACTGAGAAGGAAGGGAGGCTCTCTATTTAGAGGCTCTGTCAGCTACCTGTCCCTTCACTTACAGGGCTGGGTCACACAGGTCCTGCCACCCCAATCCTGGACATAGAAGTAGACCTGGCCCTTTTGGACCCTCTGCATGGTTGGACTAAAGGTGGCCAGAAGCACTTGAGAGCTGCAGGCCCAGCATGGCAGTGGAAGCCCCAGCAGCCTCCTCCAGATTGCCGATTTAGCTTCAAAACCCAGAAATGCCAGCAGGACCCAGACTGCTTTCCAGGCTCAGTGCCCACGTCTGTCCACTGTCGACTCCAGACGGTACACATGGGTACTTTGTCTTGGATGAGAATATTCCCAACACAAATCCCCTGGAGGGGCTCAGCTGAGAAAATGAGTATTTTCTGTGGTTGGCCTTCAGGATCACTGTTGAGGGGTCTTCATGATGTCTTCTAGAAGCTTCCCTTCGTGCTGAGGCTCAGTGACCACCTGCTTAGCATGCCGATGCTTTCTTTGCCCACTGTGGGGAAAGTTGTGGACTGAGCAGGAGGGTGACTCAGGCACAGTCACTACAGCAAAGGGAAAATACAACTGGCCTTGAGCAAGATGCCCCCTCAGTCCCAGGCAGCCTGTCCACTCTGCGCTTCTGGACCTGTGGAGAATGCCCGTGGCATGTGCGACTTCTGGCACTAGGACTCAGGAACCCATTTGATTTATTTAAATGTGGTGCCTCCATTGGGTGGGTCTCCTAAGGTTTATGTGGCTTTCCACTTGACATTTTCCTTTTGCCCTCCTCCCTGGAGCCCTTGCCAAGCCTACTTACTGTGCTTCAGCCTGGTCCAAGCCAGCGCTGAAGATCTTCTAATTGCAGCCTGTCCTCTGTCATCATTCATGTGGCAACCTAGGAAGCTCCAAGGAAGGTCCTCCTCTGAGAACTTTAGCCCAGGTGATGGCAATGGTTATAAATGCAGACCTTCGATTCCTGAGCCTTGGGCCACTGGCCTAGTCCAGGATTATCAGTCAAAAGCAGGAAGTCGTTAAAGGCAGCTCATCTGTGACCTTGCCAAAGATCTGCTTTGTGTCCCTGACATCTGCAGTCACTTTGGCCGTGGCTGAGTGGTTTTTTTGTTGTTTTTATTTTCTTCCGCTCATCTTCAGATTCCATATCCCACTGGACCCACCCAGCAACCCCTTAAATTGTAGCTGGGTTAGTCATGGCTCTTTCAAGGGGACAGAATCATGGCAAATAACACTACTTTCTTATGGTGACCTCCATCACCCTGGTGGCAGAAGATGTAGAGAAAGGACTCCTCATCTTCTACTTAGTCTTCTCAATGATTGGAGAGTTCAAAGGCTCCTGAAGTGACAAAACAAAAGGCACAGAGAGATGAAGGCAGACAGAGGAAACTTATTAAATGCCACTTGTCATTTAATTGGCTCATAATCTGGAAACTGCCTCTTGAAGGAAGCACTTTTAAGGCAGAGCCTGCTCAAAGAGCTTGCCAAAAATGCCAAGGCTGTAATTAGTTTCCCTAGAGGAGAATGCTGTGGGTGGTTAGCAGCACTTCCAAGGGTGTGAGGGAGGAAGCTGCAGCCTGAGGCTGAAGGTTTGCTGCCTCTGCCCTTCAAGTGCCTCCAGAACATCCCTCATCCTCTCTGTGGTGGGGAGGGACGTAAGCTAGTGTCTCATATGATCTTCCTCAGAGATGTCCCCCTCTCCCTCTCCCTCTCCCTCTCCCTCTCCCTCTCCCTCTCCCCCCTCTCTCTCTTTCTGTGTACATGTTCACATAGGTGTATGTATGTATATGCAAGTGTGTAAGGCCAGAGGTCAATATGGAGGGCTCATGGGAGATGTTATTCTGTAAATATGTTTCTCATACTGGTTAATAAATAAAGCACTGTGGCCAACAGGAAAGCAAGATAGGCAGGGCTAGGAAGAGGAAAGAGGAAGTAGTTAGGAGGAGTCAGCATGTAGAGCATGGAGAAAGCAAGATGCCAGTCCGCCGTGCTTGGATAAGATGACCACGTGGAAATACTTAGATAAGTAGAAATGGGTTAATCATTAAGACAGAGCTAGCCCATAAACATAATAGTAACTGGCGAACAGGATTGTATCAAATACAGAGTCTCTGCCTGTTATTGGGGGCTGACGCAGCGGGTCCAGTCCGGAGGGCAGGAAAAACCTGCTCATAACAGAGGGCCTTCCTCAGACACTGTCCACTTTAGTTTGAGACAGGGTCTCTCACTGAACCTGGAGCTCACAAATTTGGCTAGGCTAACTGACCAGGGAAGTTCAGGGACCTGTCTGTCCCTATCTCTCGAGCTCCTGGCTTTTATGTAGGGGCTAGAGGTCCAAACTCAGGTCCCCTTGCTCAGATGCACTTTTTCTCATGTGGAGGTTCACACACCTCACACACGCCTTCTCCTCAGCTCCTGAGCTCCTGGGCTCCTGAGCTCCTCGGCTCCTCGGCTTCTGGGCTCCTGGGCTCCTGGGCTCCTGGGCTCCTGGGCTCCTGGGCTCCTCGGCTCCAGTCCATGGCTCTTTGAGATCTCAGCCTCCCTCCTCTCCTGTGCATTTGTCTAGGGCAGCATCAGGGCCTCCTTTTCCCTCGGTTCTGGAATGAATTGTTGACTTGCTGTTTGCCCCACAGTCTCTGGTTGGGCCAGCGTCTGAGCTGGAGAGATGGCTCAGCTGTTGAGAGCATTGGATTTGATTCCCAGCACCCACATGGCAGCTCACATTGTCTATAACTCTAGTTCTAGAGGATTTGGTGCCTTCTTCTGGCCTCTTTGGCACTGCCCGGTACATACACATATACGTAAAATACACATAACTACTTAAAACCTTACATTTGACATTATACAAAAGTACATTCCATGCCTGCCTGTGACCTGGCATAGTTTATCAGAGCCATTCTGCTACTGACCACATAAAAGTTTCCTAACACTGAACCAAACACTCCAAACCCTCTCCCTCTGGAAGCCACCTCCCTCTGCCCTATGCTTTTCAACCCTTCCTATTGGTCTTCATCTCTCCCCTCTCTTCAGTCAGAGAGAACCGGAGCCCTTCATGAAGACATGTCTCCCAAAGAAAATATACTTTTGGCTCTCTATGCACAAAATCTCTTTTCAGCATGGCTAACAGAAGCCTTCATCCTTTTACTTTGGTCAGTGTTGAAGCAATAGCTTAAGCCGTAATCGGTTGTGTGAGAACAGCCAGGAAAATAAGCTGAGGTCCACATGCCCCAGACTAAAGGAAACCAAACAGCAGGCCCAAGACAGAAGCACAGGTTCTCCACAGCCCGGCATGTTCTTTTAGTTTCCATGGGACCCTGTGTGAGCACGGGGAGAGCTTCCAAATGCTCTGAGCAATATTCTGTAGCAAAGCCATCAATTTTAGGATGATAAAAAAGGAGCACATTAAGAAGGAGACACGCGGGCTGGACAGATGGTTCAGCAGTTAAGTACAGAGGACTCGGGCTCGGTTCCCACCACCTACATGGAGGCTCACAACCATCTGAAGCTCCAGTTCCAGGGGACCCGATGCCCTCTTCCTGACCTCCGACGGCACCAGGCACACACGTGGTACACAGACACGCATGCAAACAAACATTTAAAATAAATAAACGTTTAAATAAGAAGAGGGTAGGAGGCCAGTGTGTAATAACTGAATGCCTTCAAGAGCAGATGCCTTCAAACCCCCAGGACCACTGTGAAGAATCCCTCAGTGGCTGCCGTTTCCAGTTAAGCCCTCTTAATCACTGTGCAAACTAGAGCAGTGCTTTGTCTTTGGGACTTGAAAATCTTTTCCAGTTAACCACCTGGAAATGCAGTGTTGTGTTGGGAGACACTACCGTCTGGTTTAAATAGTGCTGTGGCTCACCAAGCCATAAAGCTTCTCATAGATATCGCATTTTCTGCTCTTTGGTGTTGGGACCTATGACCTACAGTCCCCATAAGTGAACAAAGTTCTAGAAAACATACAGGTCAGAGCTCCAGAGGCCAGGCCTCGGTGAGGAATTGAGTATATAAAATACTAGGATGGAGACCGGGCAATTCTGTGTTTTGCAGACCCTCTTAGCTGTCAACCAACTGCAGGATTTCTTTTTGCTCTTCTTGAAATCATGGCACTTCTAAGCTGTATTTGTGTACAAGCTTCTTGAGTTGAGGTTCATAGCTACGAGTGAGCTATAAGACATGGCGATTTGTAATAGGGAGAAGAATGTTGAATTTCAACTTCGTATGCTATAAGTATGAACCTGCACAGAGGCATGGGGTAGAGGGGAGAGCAGCGTCACATACCCTGCAGTATCACAGTGTGCCACACCAAAACAAAAGCCATGGGTTGGGTGTGGTGAGGGAACAGCCGTAACTTAGCCCTTGGGAGGCTGAGGCAGCATCATGATTTCAAAGTCATCCATAATATTGATCTCCAGCATAGCATATAGCTCAAGCTGGTCTTGAACTCCTTATATAGCTGAAGATAACCTTGAACTCCTGATCTTCTGAACTCTTCTTCCCAGATATTAGGATCACAATGCAGGTGTGTGACACCCTTTGTCTTCCCTTCCCCTGGATCCAGAACAGATGCTGCACCACCCCGGAGGATGCTTGTACCTCCCATCAGCCTTTCCCCTCTCTCACAGCAGTTACCTCCCTGATTCTCTCTCAGTAGTATAGCAAGCTGCAAGGCAATCATCTGTCCACTTCTCTTTATCTCTGCTAGGCTCTGAGCACTTTAAACATCACCATCAGAGCCTCAATCTACCTGTCCAATTACACATCTCTGTTGCAGGCCTAACACCATGCTAAAGATAAACAAACACCTCTCAAGGAAAGAAATGGATGTCTGTCCCCTCGGCAAGATGAGCTCTCAGATACAGACTGCCCCCTTACTCCTCCCCATGCATACGGCGTGTGTTTAAGGCAAGAGCTGCTCACAGAAGGAAGAGCACATTTCCTTAGCCCCAAGAGGAAACACAAAGCAGAAGGGACTCTTCTGGAGAGTAAAGTTGTTCTTTAATTTGGGGGATGACCGAGGTTGAGTGTATCTGTATAATCTGGAAAGAGGTAGCTATAGAGTGTGCGTAAGAGAAGGGTGGGGCTGCAGGAGGAAGGCTGAGATGGAAATGAGGCTCTCACATACACACGTCAGCTGCTTGTGGTGTCCATCCCTTGCATGTGCAAGGACCTTTGGCAGCACGCTCCATGCAGCAGCCTTCCTGGAAGTCTCTGCAGAATTCAGGCCTGGCTTCCCCTTTAGATAAGCTGCTGACCTTCGTTTTGGCTACTGTATTGCCCTCAGGGCTTGGAAAACTAGTGGCCAAGTTCCAGCTGTTTACACCCATGTCCACTCAGCCATGGTCACCCCAGTCAAGCCACCCAAATTCCAAAATGCATTCCCCAGGATGATGGGAACACTGGTGCCATCTTCCAGGGGGTAAGGCCAAGTATGTTCATGTCTTCTCAGTTAGATCTTAGAGAAACTCTAACGGCTCCAAGTTTCTTAGCAGAATCTTCTAGATTCTTTGAGGATGTACCCTCCATATCCTTCCTGCTCTCACAACCCCTCTTCAGGACCACCCAGACGCTGCCCAGATGATTACAAGTTCTCTCCAGACTTACTACCTCAAGAATGCCATGGGCATTCAAAACAAAGATGGCAGGAGCTGGGGCAGAAGGGGCTAGGCCCTGAAGCTTGCTTGCCCTGCTACAGCCTGAGGAGTGGAGCCTCTGGGGGAGGCAGCCAGAGCTCCAGTGTGTTGTCTGTGGGGCTAACTCTTCCGCACGAAGCGTAGTGTTACAGTTGAGCATAGCCTGGAGACAAAGGAGAGGTCAGGCTCCACTGGGGAGATGAACCCCATGTCAGTATCTCCAGAGCACTGGTGAGTCTCACACCAACCAGTTCCCAGCAGATTCAGGAGTGTGTGGGACAGATGGAGACAGAAATGAGCCATGACCAAAAAGGGTGGGGTGCCATGCACATCACCGCATCGCCATCCAGACATTCCTCCTGGTGCTATTTTTATCACAGCAATCATGAAATTGGTGTCAGATGGGCTGGTCCAGTTCCTCAAGCTGAGGACAGAAGATAGCAGAGTTCTTTCCAGGAAGGAGGGATGCTGTATGAGACCACTAAGAATGTGCCTCTCAAAGGCCAGGCTTTATGGTGCACCTCACCAGCCCCGACTGTGTTCCTGTAACCATAACAACAGGCTCATCACACCAACCTGGGTCCCAGCCCTGTGACCTTGACACGCATAGACCAAGAACCAAACATGGGGAGTCCAATAAAGATATGATCTGTGGTCCTGGGGGAATTTGAGTTTCACTGAAAAGGCATGCCATGCTCAGACTGTGTCTGCTGGACTGTCAAGGCTGAAAGGAGCCTGGTGGAGAGAGGCTCTGGTCTGTCTGGGCCCAGGGAAAACTTCCGGTAGAGATGACAGCTAGCCAGGGCTGACTCTTCAAAACCCAGCAGAGGTGCAGGATAAATGGAAGAGAAACAGCCTCCTGGAGGAGGGGTGGGGAGAAGAATGGCTTTTTTTTTTTTTTTTAATAAAGGAGTGCTGACCTAGTGTGAGTCCCTAAGCATGATGAGGGACAGCAGACAGTCATCTACATCCCAGACATCTCTCAGAGAGCACAGCAGGAGTGGCCACTCCCAACACAAATCAGGTGGGGGCCTAGCCCCACTCAACAGAGACAAGGGCCCCATCATGACAAGTCAGTCAGATCTGTTCCCCTCTCCCCAGGGAACCAGCTTCTTAAAAATCATGTGACCAGCAGTCTGCTAATCTGACTGAGGTTCTTGAAGGGCCCCTGTGTGCACCCCTCCTCACCCCCACCTCTAATCCCCCCAGCCCTGAACGGCAGCTCTCTCTCCCGCAGCCTCCCTCCCTCCCCCCCCATTTCAGTGACCTGTGCTCTGAAACTGTCTCCTGGGTCACTCATGCCCAGCACTGGAGACCCACTCTCCAGCCCCTCTGCACCCTGGGACTACCAGTGCGCAGGGCAGACCAGGGTAGGGCACCCACAACCTAGCATGCACTAAACCCTGGGTTCCTTTCCTAGCACAAGCCAAGTGTGGTGGCACACACCTTAACCCCAGTACTTGGGAGGCAGAGGCAGGAGGGTGGGGAGTGCATGGTCACCCTTGGCAATGTCGCACAACCGAGGTCACCCTGAGCTACACCAGATCCCGTTTCAAAAGACAAAAGCCTGTAAATGTCTCTAAGGAAAGTTTCCCCACGGACCCAAGCACATACCTGCCTTGACCATTGCCTTGGAGGCTGCTCAGTGGGGGAGCTAGGGCAAGAAGACGCCTGTATCCTTAAGGAGCCTCCATTCTGAGGCTCTGCTCCAGAATTGGTCCCGAGACCAGAGCCAGGCTGTGAGGGTTGGCCTGCAAGGGGCAGTGGCAAATTAGGGTGTTGAAGTTGGACATAAACTTGGGACCTCCTACCATGGGCTTTGGGGTGGAGCATATAACTAACTCCTGGCTAATGACAAAGACCCTCTTCACTGGCCATAGGAAGACTGTATTATTAAATAGGAGCTACAGCTAAGAGCAGGACCTTTTAGATTCTGTAGCTTTCAAATTGGACTCTAATTTGTGTTACTGAGTGCCCGGAGGTTCAGAGAGACGTTTAATGACCCAAAATGGGGCATACGGGGAAACAGGAAGAGCTGTGCCACCACGAGATGGCACAACAGGAAGTAGATTCACAGATGTGCTCACCATCTGGGGTTGGGAGGCCTGGTTCTCATTTCCTCTGACCAGGCATTCTGAGCACCAGCCCCACCCCTTAAGTCTTTGCCTTCTCACAGGCACAGCCTCCCACCACCTGTCTGGCCACAGCCTCTCTGCTGCAGGCTGCTGGGAGCCAAGGCCAGCTTTATGATCTGAATAAAGTGGCAATGAAATTAATGGCATCCTGTTGATGTGACTGAAAGCCCCCCCCCCCGTGTCTCCGAATAGGAATGAGAGAGGAGATGTCACTGGGACGCCAGGAGGCTTTTGAAATTTTCAAGAGGGACCACGCGGACAGTGTCACCATCGATGACAATAAGCAGATTCTGAAGCAGAGGTAAGATCCAGTCGGAGAGTGGCGGCCTACCCACACCTCCCAGGCTTAGGTAGGCCAGCCCCAGACTTCCTGCCCTGGCCTTCCAACTGGTCAGCCCAGTGTCTGCATGGAAGGTTAATGTGAGGAATTTCACATGTCCCTGTGTGTACCCTGCTACAAGTCTCTTTCATGTGTGAGCTTGGCCATCAATCCCAGTACTCCTGGGGTAAGCTGCTGGGAGGTCAGGGGTCTGTCTGCTACTGACAGCGTTAGCTCCGTGGGCAAAGCTCACTGTGGATGTATTCTCACCACCTAGGACGCTCTCAAATGCCTTTAGAATCTTCAGGATGAAATGAGTCGAGCTGGGGCATGGGCTCAGTGAGTATAGTGCTATTTGTGTGAGCATGGGAACCTTGAGTTCCTGTCACCAGCACTGTGCACCTGTAACCCCAGCCCTGGGAAGGCAGAGAGAGAGAGAGAGAGAGAGAGAGAGAGAGAGAGAGAGAGAGAGAGAGAGAGAGAGAGAGAGAGAGAGAATATCTCTGGGTCTTGATGGCCAGCTGGCCAGCCAGTCTAGTAGATAAATGAGTTCCATGTTCAGCATCTCAAAAAAATGTATAGTATAGAAGACAATGGAATTGACCACTAATGTATAGACACACTATTTTTAATGTATAGATCAAATTACACTCTTAGGTCCTCCATTTTTTGGTGAGATAGAGTTGGAGTAGATGAAAGGCCTAAGGAGAGAGATGAAGGTCTAGCATAGCTACAGGGGGGTGGGATGAGATACTTGACAGGGGAGAGCCAAGGGACAACCCCAAACTAACAGCTGCTTCCCCAGGGCAGGGTCAGATCTCCTCAGGGATCCAGTAACACAAGTCAGGTCCAGCATCCCGGAGGGCAGTCCAGACCCATCCAGTCCAGCGAAGTGTGTGAGCACCTTGTGACCTGCCATTTCTGGGCTTTTTGTTTGTTTTTGAGTTTTTTGAGACAAGGGTTTCTCTGTGTAGCTCTGTAGACCAAACTGGCCTTGAACTCACAGAGATCTGCCTGCCTCTGCCTCCGGAGTGCTTTGAATAAAGGTGTGCACCACCACTGCCCTGTTCTTGACCTGTCGATTCTGTTTGGGGTAAATATGCCACCTGGGCCCCGAAGGGGGGCGTTTAGAGAACTTTCGTGGCTGCACTGCTTGTAGCTGGGGCGAGCTGAACGTACACTAGGTTCTGGCACTGCCCAGCTGACAGGTAATGTATGGCCCAGGCTGCTTGGCTACACTGCTGCCATGACAGGTTCAATAGAGACCAAGCAAAACGTAGGTCTGAGCTTCAGTTTAACTTAAGAGCGCAAACTGGGACCACCCAGGGACGGACCAATCGTCATCCAAGGGGAAAACACACCCAGGAACGGACCAATCGTCATCCAAGGGGAAAACACACCCAGGAACGGACCAATCATCATCCAAGGGGAAAAACACACCCAGGAACGGACCAATCGTCATCCAAGGGGAAAACACACCCAGGAACGGACCAATCGTCATCCAAGGGGAAAACACACCCAGGACCGGACCAATCATCATCCAAGGGGAAAACACACCCTGGAACGGACCAATCATCGTCCAAGGGGAAAACACACCCAGGAACGGACAAATCGTCATCCAAGGAGAAAAACACACCCAGGAACGGACCAATCGTCATCCAAGGGGAAAACACACCCAGGAACGGACAAATCATCCAAGGGGAAAAACACACCCAGGAACGGACCAATCGTCATCCAAGGGGAAAACACCTGCGTCTCCAAAGGAAATAGCTAATGCTCCAACCATGGTAGACAGGATCACCAGATGTCCCTTAGCCCAGCACACGCCCATGCCCTTTCACCAAGACACCTCTTGATAAATGTCAGCCAACCAGGGTTCCTGAATCTTAGAAATTCCTCACCCCAACGGAGCCCAAGGCTCTCTGATTGCGCCAATGCCTTGGACTCATAGAGGGTCCAAGCTTGAATATGAATAAAGGCTCTTTGCTTCTGCCTGAGGGATTCTAACTCTTTGTTGGTTGGGTTTGGGGGACTCCAAGATCTGCACATTACAGTAATACAACAGAAATTCCATGGATTTGGATGTAGCATGTTGTGGGGAATGGATGATGGATTTTGTGCTTGCATATCAACAGGGCAGATCTTAAAGGCATAACACTAGGAGGGAACACAGTTCCAAAATCCTACAAATGGACTAACCCCAAACCAGAGACTCCCATACAAAAAGATCCGCCTGAGTGTACCCAACAAATGGAAGGGGGGTTAGACAAATGGATCACTGGTTAAGAATGATCGATAATTATGAGGCTCTAACTTCAGATCCCAGCATCCATGTCAAACTCTGGACTTGGCCTCTCACTCCAGTGCTGTGGGTGGGAAACAGGAAGATGCCTGGGACTTGCTGGCTACCAGCACAGCTGATTCAGAGAGAGACACTGTCTCAAAGGAATAATGTGGAGATTGTCCTCCTCTGCCCATACAAACTCACACTCACATCCAACACACACATGCACATGTACCCCACATAATGCATAGAAGTGGGGACGAAAAAGCAATCAGAGTTAATGACCAAAGCCAGGCTAGGGAGGAACTGAGTGACTCTGGGAAGAACTGAAGACTGTCTGCCTAGAAGCATGGACACACACACACACACACACACATGCACACATGCACGCACGCACGCACACTGGCTTCAGTGCTAGCATCTGAGACCAAAGGTACTTCAAACCTGCTGATGCCTCTGCTCCCCTGCATGCCGTGTGTTCCTGATTGGCCAATGGCATGTGTTGGAACAGGGTACCTTCCTTGGGTGTCTGGAAACAAGATTGGCAACTAGACAGCTGCTTCCTCCTCCAAGAAAGATCTCCACGGAGCCCGGAGGCTATTTTGTCTGCTCATATTCATGACTTCCTAGAGAAATGATCCAGGGAGATTCCAAACACAACCAAGCCTGGATCCAACTCCCAGACACTCAGGTAACTAACTGGGGCCTGAGCATCCATTTCTGGAAATGGATTCCACTAACAGCCTGATTTGGAAACCACTGGCCCAGAGAGTTCAGCAATCTTGACGTCCAGGGCCTCGGAAGGAGGCGTCCCGTAAAGTGCTTGCCACGTAAGCCTGGGGATGGGAGTTCTACCCCAAACCTCACATTAATTACGATAAAAATAGTAATAATAAAAGCTGAGCACAGTGGTGCACTGGTGTGTTTCAAATCCCAGAGCTGGGGTAGTAGAAGCTGATGGGTTCCTAGTGCTCAGTAGCCACTAGCCCAGCTTAGTAGGCAAGTTCCAGGCCAGGGAGAGATCTTAGTTCCGAAAACAAGGTGGGTGGAACTAAAGGAATGATATTTGGAGCTGACTTTAGTCTTCCACGCCTGCAGGCAGGACACACACACACACACACACACACACACACACACACACACACACACACACACACACATCAATGATAAATTGTATACCCAAGTTTAAAAACCACCCACAAGGCAGATGTACTTCATTTTTCCTTCTTTAAAATTGTTGTGACTCCTGGCTGGTTTAGGCTTGTCTCTGAGTCTGGACCAGTTTCTGATTGGAAAGTGGGTCATGGCCTGTGTGGGCCTCTCAAAGGTGTATCCATACAGACAGTGGAGTTCTGACAACCGAAGCAGCCATTGTGATTTTACTGGAAGCACATCCTGTCTGCCCACAGTGGGCAATACTACCAATGCCCCCATCTTCCTCTTGGCCACGATGCAAAGGAATTAACAAGAACAAGACTCACAGGAAGCTCTCTGAAAAGAGGCCTGGCCAGCAATAAATCCAACAAAAAGGCAGGAGACCAGCCCATTCTAAAAAGGAAGTTCTAGATCTGTTAATATAATTGACATTATTAAGGAAGTGCTTTGTGCCAAGAGGCAATGGGCTACCAACTGGAGCCTCACCTCCTCTGTGGACCCACGCTCTTATTCATTTCACAAAGATTATTCAGTTGGTAGATTACCGGCCATGTCCCGTGGGGTCTCTCCAGGAACACAGAATGGATGAATACATATCACAAGGGGGAATTATTAGATTGGCTTACGAGATACAATCTGGGGAATCTAACAGCATCCATCTGCACACTGAAGAGTCTGAGAACTCAGTTAACAAAACCAGATACCACAGCAGCCCTAGTCAAGCCCACAGCCTGCAGATCCCACAGAGTCATTGGTAGTGCGAGCATGTTGGAAGGCAGAAGAAGCTGGAGCATCAGTGGGCAAAAATGGTGGCAGCCACACTTGCTGTCTTTTCCAGCGCATCCTTAACACAGGGAAATGGTGCCAGCTTTGAAAGAGGGTCTTCCCTCCTCATGTAATCCTCACAGACATATGCAGAGGTGTATCTCCAGGGTGATTCCTGTCAGGCACACAGCCAGTCAACTGAGAAGGACCAATCATCACACAGCAGAGGACTGAGAGGAAGTATCGTTTTATAAAAACCCAGCCTTCCACCAGAAGATGCAAAAATAAATCCCCGGCCACTCAGAGGGGTGGCTCCCAAGGCCCTGATATAGAAACACTCTTCAGGTAGTACTGATCCCTTCCAAACATTTGCTCCAGCGCTCCCTAGTGGCAGGGAGGACCCACACCCTTAAGTGTTAGTCCCAGGAATTCTGAGAGACTAGAAGAGGTCAGTTTCCTCACCCTCCAGGAGTTCTCACCCTCCAGGAGTTCTCACCCTCCAAATGACCCTCAGCACCCAGGACCTACTGGGCTGGTCGCCCATCCTATTTCCCTTGTCTCACATCGATGGTTCTGGCATGTCATCCTGTTGAGACTGGAATTGCTTGACACCAAACCAGTCTCCTCTAGCGCATAGCAGGAGACAATCATCCCTAATGGCTGGGTTGTTGCTATCCCAGAATCCTCTACAATTCTCTCCACTCCTCCCAGCGTATAAGGCCTAGTGTGGGGTTTGGGGTACATGGGTGGCCCATGTGCCCCATGACACCTAACGGGGGGCTTCCCGTTCCCTGTTCATGTGTACATTTCTAGCACGGACGCTCTCGCATGCCCGGGTGCTGTCCCCGGGTCTGGGGAGGTCCGGCTGCCTGTATGTGATGAGAGAAATAGAATGTCGCCTTACCAGAACATTTGTCCTTTGTTGGCCCACAGTTTATGAGCCAGTCCCTCCGTGGAGGGTTTCCCAGTGCAAAGGAATTGCTATTCCTAATCACTCCACTTTCTAGGCATGAAAGTCTTCCTAATATATAATATAGGAGAGAGGCTGCCGACCGGCCCTGTGTTCTGTAAATACGAGGGCCCAAGCAAAGCACCAGGGAGCTTTTCTTTGTGTCAAGCAAGCCTCTTACAAACTGAACCCTTCAGACACAGAGTCCCCATCAAGTAACAAAAGAGGAAATGAACAGGGAGATTAACTGCAACTGAAAATCAAGGCGTTAATAACATGAGCTAAACCAAGAAAAGCACCCTTTACTCAGCTGGATCCTTCTACCATAGAGGAGAACAGCAACATCGGTCTACAGCAGCAGCAGAGGAGAGGCGGGCTAAGGGAAATCACATCACGGGGCACCATCTGGAAATGCTACCCGTGACAAATAGGAGCCCCCCAGTTCCCATTAGACTTCAAGTTTAACCTTTATTATTTTTCCATTTCATTTTTACATTTATGCGTTGTCTGCTGAACCAGAACTATAAACTCTGAGAGCAGAGACTAGATTAGAATCTTCTCAGTGCCCCTGGCATGCATGGACATAGGGACACACATGGCTCCTCAGATAACTATTTTGTTTGAGAATGCCTATTTGAAATTGTCTCAGAGGAGTCTTAGCAGCCAAGGAAGCTGCCTAAGAGTCACTGTAGCCTCCACCAACTGCAGAGGGGTAGTGGGAAGTGGCTGACACCCTGACTGTCAGCAGGCCAGAGGGGACACAGCCATAGCCGGGGACACCCAGAAACGGAGCCGTAGTGTGTAAAAGAAATGCAAGGGGAGGGAAGACTGGGCTTGCATCACAGTAAAATGAGTGCACAACCTGGGGACGGAGCTCAGGTCCCCAGCACTTACATAAGAAAGACTGGGAAGCCACAGGCTGTCGCACACAGCACAAGGAGCTTCTGTCCACGCATCCCATGGATGTCTGCTGAGCAGATCAAGCCTGAGTTTCACCACATGCCTCCGCACTGGTCCCTGCAAGGTGACAGGCCCACACTGAGAAGACATAACATGACCATGAGGAGCCTTCATTCGGGAGCCAGGGTGGGGTCCTTAGCCACCCAGCCTTGTTGGAAAATGGGTATCTCTTCCTCGGAACTCCCTGTCCATAGTCCCAGGTCCCCCCAGACAGATGCAGAAGTCAGCAGTGATAGAACTCTCAGCATTTTCCCACCAAGGCCTTGCTTCTCCTCACAAAAAGATAGCCGAGCTTCTCTGGAACTCTGTAAAATGAGCTGGAGAAAAGACTAGACATATCTGCATATGAGAACATACTTATTTCTGGTTTGGGGTTATTGTGTATTTTTTTTCTCTTAAATTGTAGTTTCAAAAATCTGGTTTAATAGTCATCTGCAACAGAGGCAGCAAACGTTTTCTGTAAAGGGTCAAATGGTAAAATGTCTTTGTTCCACAAGCTACAGTCCCTGTCCCATCCTCTCCACTCAGCTGTGGTAACTTCGAAGCCTCTATAGATGAAGTGGTGATGAATGGGAGAATGCATTCCAATAAAACTTTATTCACAGAACCGGGAAGTAGCCTCAATTTGTCTCATGACTGGCCACCAGTGGCTGACTTCTGCTATACTATTGGATGTCAAGAACTCAATGTTATTTAAGAAGGCTTTCTTTGACGATGAGGCTGGCACATGGCTGATAGATCACAGTAAAGAAGCCTCGCCTCCATGCTTCATCCTGGTACATAGATCACAGAGGGAAGCCTCACCTCCACACTTTATTCTGGTACATAGATTACGGAGGGAAGCCTCACCATGATGTTTCATTCTGGACCCTTGCACCAATAAAGCATCAGAAATTGAGTTTATTCATTAGAAAATGTAAGAACAATTTAAATTATTATTGTGTATGTATGGGTGTTTTGCCTGCATGTAGTATGTATGTATAGCACATGTGTGCAATGCATGCAGTGCCCCTAGAAGCCAGAAGAGGGTGTTGGGTCCCCTCGAACGGGAGTTACAGATGGTTGGGAACCGCTGTGTGGATGCTGAGGACCTGAACTCGGGTCCTCTGGAAGTGCAGGCAGTGCTCTGACCCACCCAGCCACTGCTGTAACTGGAAACTTTGTGTGCGATAGACTAATATTTCACAGTAAATATAATCATACAAATTTCATCTTTTTATAATCCTACCTTATTAAGCTTATTTCAGTGTTCTTTTGTCTTCATCACATTCTTGAAACCTCTTAGACATCTCTTATTTTTTCAAACATAATATGACCAGCAAAAAATAAAAATTGTCTTTATTTCTTTTTTTCCTCCAGATTTTCTGAAGCAAAGGCTCTGGGAGAAAGTATAAACGAAACGAGAAGTAAAATCGGTAAGCAGATGGTATTCTGGAGCTCTTTTCACCATTTTCCGGTGGACTTTGGGTGGCGGTGAGCCTTCTTTATATAGCCATAAAGTCTAGCTTACATGCCTGCCCCGGGAGCCAAGACGCACACGTCACTAAGAAACGTGCTTTTGTGTGTGTCAGTCCTGACCTGAGCTGGTGCCGGGTATCTCACTGGGTGGATTACCCCAGTAAGAAAGCCTTACTTCTTTCTCACTGTGTGTTTCAGAGGCAGCTCGGCCTATCTTAGCCATAGCATTTCAACAGCACTGTTTCATATCCCCAAGGGTTGCGAGCAGTGTTAAACCACCCAAACAGGTGCACTTTCAGCATAAGCCCAAAGATGGGAAGCTAGAAAGTGCCCCTCTCCCAGCTGTGGAGCTCCGATTTAGGTGAGCTCGCCTGGAAAAGCAACAGACAAATCTGAAAATTCGTGTGCCTCGAGTCTTTGTCAAAGCAGAAGGAAAATGTCTCTTACCCGTGGCTACAAAACACAAGCAAGACCCATCTCCCTGACAGCAGCTTCACAGAGGGGCCCCTCCAGAAAGTAGCTGCTGCCCTTCTGCAGTTGGTCCCTGGCCTCCTCCCTTCTTCCTCCTCAGAAGCCACTTTGAGTGTCCACCCGGCGTCATCTGCAGAGTACAGAAAATCGGGGTAGCCCCAGTACATCTAAGTCAAGGAAACAGTTCCCATTTAAGTCATACAGGATAGAGCTGCTGCAGCAGCTAGACCCCCAAGCCACACCTACACGGAATCCCTGAGTTCATCTGGAGCCCAGGAGAGCCCAGGAGCTTGGATGGTGTGATGGCTGCTTTGTTTTGTGTTTTGTTTTTTGATTTTTGTTTTTCAGGTTGATACAATCTAATAACAGCTAGGAAGTGTCTAGAACAAGTTGGTCTGTGGATGTGTCTGGGGTGGGGACATGGTCTGTGGATGTGTCTGGGGTGGGGTGTGGTCTGTGAATGTGTCTGGGGAGGGGGTGTGGCCTGTGGATGTGTCTGGGGTGGGGATGTGGTCTGTGGATGTGTCTAAGGTGGGAGGTGTGGTCTGTGGATGTGTGTGGGGGGGGCTGTGGTCTGTGGATATGTCTGGGGTAGGGTGTGGTCTGTGGATGTGTCTGGGGTGGGGTGTGGTCTGTGGATGTGTCCGGGGGTGGGGTGTGGTTTGTGGGTGTGTCTGGGGTGGGGCTGTGGTCTGTGTGGTCTGTGGATGTGTTGGGGTGGGGCTGTGGTCTGTGGATGTGTCTGGGGTGGGGTGTGGTCTGTGGATGTGTCTGGGGTGGGGGTGTGGTCTGTGGATGTCTATGGGGTGGGGCTGTGGTCTGTGGATATGTCTGGGGTAGGGTGTGGTCTGTGGATGTGTCTGGGGTGGGGTGTGGTCTGTGGATGTGTCGGGGGGTGGGGTGTGGTTTGTGGGTGTGTCTGGGGTGGGGCTGTGGTCTATGTGGTCTGTGGATGTGTTGGGGTGGGGCTGTGGTCTGTGGATGTGTCTGGGGTGGGGTGTGGTAGTGGATGTGTCTGGGGTGGGGGATGTGTTCTGTGGATGTGTTGGGGTGGGGCTGTGGTCTGTGGATGTGTCTGGGGTGGGGACATGGTCTGTGGGCGTGTCTGGGGTGGGGATGTGTTCTATGGATGTGTCTGGGGTAGGGTGTGGTCTGTGGATGTGTCTGGGGTGGGGTGTGGTCTGTGTGGTCTGTGGATGTGTCTGGGGTAGGGTGTGGTCTGTGGATGTGTCTGGGGTGGGGTGTGGTCTGTGTGGTCTGTGGATGTGTCTGGGGTAGGGTGTGGTCTGTGGATGTGTCTGGGGTGGGGTGTGGTCTGTGGATGTGTCTGGGGTGGGGATGTGTTCTGTGGACGTGTCTGGGGTGGGGTATGGTCTGTGGATGTGTCTGGGGTAGGGTGTGGTCTGTGGATGTGTCTGAGGTGGGGGATGTGTTCTGTGGATGTGTTGGGGTGGGGCTGTGGTCTGTGGATGTGCTGGGGTGGGGACATCTTGATCACATTGACGGATGTGGGCTGCCTGTCCCGTTTATCCCTATCATTTATCCCTATCAGGTCCAGGTCAACCCTTCTCAAAAGGGTTAAGGGGTGAGGACTACACTTGGCCTATCCAGACTGGATAGTTATTTGTGATTAATACAAAGAGGGTCCAGACATGCTGTCATAAGCCCTGGGCAAGTAAACATCAGGGTTTTATTTCCCCAGGAAACAGTGAGTAGAATTGACATCAATGTCGAGGTTTAAGCTCCCAGTAATACTAAGAAAGCAGCCAGTTGAGAGCTATAAACAAAGCCTGTGCCCCACTCCACAGCCACCACTACCTTTCAAACTCCCCTGATCCAAGAGGACCAAGGTGAGTGGACCCTAAGGATCCCGCCTGACAATTGAACATGCTCTTGTAGCATCCAGCCTCAGGAAAGAGACACATCACGGCATCGTTGGCAGATGGCAGGTTAAATTTGAAGTAGCTGGAGGTAAAATCTGAGCACATCAGTAAAATATCTAAGAAGTAGGAGCAGAGCAGAGATGGGCTATTCCACGGCCGTGGTGACTGGGCTCTGCTCTGCGTACTGCCACATCCCAGCTCTGGGCAGGCTCGGATGCCATGCAGTGTACTTGTAATTGGCCCACAGAGAGGAAACTATAGATCAACAAACCCGTATGTCTAAAGCTCAAGTAGCCACTGTGTCCTTGGGCAATTCATTTTCCCTGACATTGTGACCTACAGCTGTGTCTTGAGTTCCATCCTCAGAAGCTCCTGAGCAGTTTCTATTTCACTGGTAGCCAAATAGTACCTAATTTTTATATGATGAAACTTTCCTATTATTTCCTTTCTTTAAGAAGCTAACTAACTAGGTGGATAGCTATTGCCTGTACTAGAGAGACAGTTCAGTAGTTAAGAGCATTTGCTGTGAATGTAAGAAGACCTGAGTTCAAATCCCCAGCACCCACAGAAAAACCAGGAACAGCCATGGGACAAAAGGATCCTGGGAGCCTGCTGGCCAGCCAGCCGAGCCAAAGAGATGAACCTCAAAAATGGGTGTCCTTCAGGTTTAATGAGAGACTCTGCTTCAAAAAGTAAGGTGGGGAGCTGTGAAGGAAGACCTGATACACAAGTGCTTCCCCCTACACACACGCATGCATGCATAACACACACGCGCACACACACGCGCACACACGCGCACACACACGCACACACACACATGCAGACACATGCATGCACGCACATGTACACACATGCACACGCACAAACACATATATGCATGCATAACACACGTGTGTACACATGTGTACACAGGCGCACACACATGCACACACCTGTGCGTGCATAACACACGCATGTGCATACATAGCACACACATGCACACACTCACACACATGCACACACACGCACAAACACATACATGCATAACACACGTGAACACACACATGCACACACATATGCACACATATGCACACACATGCACACAAACACACCAAGCTCTTTTCATATGCTTCTTTTTTGCACAACACACACCAGCACACACACATGCACACACACACATGCACACAAACACATCAAGCTCTTTTCATACGCTTCTTTTTTGTCCTCGAAACTTTGCTCACCTCGGTTTTGATCTTTAAACAAGTTGAAATCAAAACTAGGAAAAATAACCAATTTAGAATCGCCCTAAAAGGTAATAGGTCTTTGTTGGGGGTGGGGAATTGTACTTCTGTGACTTCTGTGTATCTGTCCCACAGATCAGAGTAATCAGCAACTTTGGGTCACATGTGTTCTGTTTTAAACATTTTTGTGTCCCCTCTGTTGCCATCCGGTCTATCTCTAAAACTGCCATTGAGTTCTAATTCTTGGGACAGTAGACTGCCTTAGAGGCAGCAGCCTGTCTATGTCCATGTCCTAGGCTCCTGGCATCTGTGTTACTGCACCTGTGTGCCACCATTGGTTGCATCGTCTTTGACAACACAGGGCAGGAAGGGCTGCACCCTGGCCAGGACCCCCCTTTGCCAACCTGAGTAGGTAGGTGGATCGGTTTTTCTTAACTCAGGAAACTCAACTGGATGCTGGCATGGTAGGAGCTGGTCACTCACAAGCCTGTGCTGCATTCAGATAAATGCAGGGAGGACTTTGGGTTGTGACTCGGGAGCACAGTGCTTACCTGGTGTGAGATGGGCCCTCGATTCCCTCCTCAGTACTGAAAAAAGTTGTCGGAGAATGTAGCAGAACTTGCAGTGAGCAAGAGTCAAACAAAAATGTAAACACCCAGGAAGCTAGCAACATGTCCTGGACATTTTCCTTCCTTTATCCCAGATTCCCTATGACTGGTTGATGTGTGCATTTGGGATCTGGGAAATCATTGCCTAGAGCTCCCTCTCCCTCTGCTAATCAAGGGGGAGATTCTCCCCTGTCCTCCAGCTTTGGAGAGAACTCTCTGAGAGCACGCTCGTGAGCGTCACTATTGGACCTGCCTCCCACTCCTGCTTGCTGGCTTCTGCTATTGTACTCCAAAGCAAAGAAATAACAATATGACATGCGCAGGGTATGTGCCTTCAAACGTGTTTACAAGTACCTATTTATGTGTGAGCCTGCGGTGGCATTCAAGTGGAGGTCAGAGGACTCTTGTGCAGTTCAGCTCTGTCCTTCCACATCTGGGCCCGGACCGAACTCGGCCTTCTGACTTGGCAGCAGGCACCTTTAACCACACGCCATCTCACTCTTGGTTCTCAGAGCAGTACCTCGTCACTGCCCCTCCGTGCTGCCAACAATATTAACTGTCCTCGTGCAGAGAGTTAAAGTTTGTTATTGTACACAGCTACTGATCACTTCTTTTATGATTTCTTCCATGTTTTTGCACCTTGTAAGGGTCATTTTTACTAATAACAGAGGACTTTGTGCGTCTGAATATTCTTACATTTTTTTAAGTGTTAACATTTTTCTCACTGAATTCATTTAGGATTTACTATGGAATATGGCATAAGCTGAGACTCCAGGTAGTCTATCTTTGAAATAACCAGTTTTCCCAATAGTACCTCCATTTTAATGAAAGTCTTAAAATAAAATGTCTCTTCTCCTCCTAAAAAAAACACTTCCAGCTCTATCAATAGGAGGTTGATGTGTTTTAATCTCATCGAAACAGAGCCCCTGCCTGATCTTTTCCATTCTCATATTTCTGAAATGACTTGGCCAGCAGATACCATTATCTAGCTATCAGGAAAAAAAAAAGCCCACAGTAAACTGTCACTGCAGGTCAACCAGGCAGCTGGGGATGCCATGGGGACAATGGCTTCCCTGAGTGGGTAGTTCCTCTGAGCTAGGCAGTCTCTTAAGGAAAATCAACTGTCTTTAAATGCAGGTGCACAGCTCGGCTCACCTTCCCAACTCACCCTGGAAGATGCCATTTTTGTGGAGGCAGGGATGTTCCGCTGTCTTCTAGTGACTGGAAGAGGGAATGATAGCAGGTAGCAGCAGGGGCAGGGCATTAACGATGCTAAACAGGAAATCACTACTTGTAACAGAGGACCTGCCGTGTTCCTTCTCACCCACCCTGAAACTAATGAATCTTTAGCTGAAGGACACCTGATAGCTTCCAAAAGAGAAAGCAGACAGGGCTGAGGTACCTCTCCTCACATGGCAGCCAATCCACTCATGGCGGAAACAGCCGTAGTTCCCTACAGGCTTCACTAAGTCACATGACCCTCTAGACCAGGCCCATCCTCTTACCCAGTGTCTCCACTATGCTTGAACCCTGCTTCAAACATGCCAGTCACTCAGCGTGCCCCTGTCAGCGGTCTGCTATCGGACTTCATTTAGAAAGCAGAGATGCTGTCAAACACATGCAGCCTGCATCCCAGTCAGTTTCTGTGGGGAAATCCGTATAGCCCCAGGCAGCTGCCTGAGTGAGCCTTACAGGGGCCAGAGGCAAGAGACTCGGGAGTACCAAGAAGACATCCTAATGTCTGTGGGGTAAGCAAAGGAGACTGTCACCACCACGTATGTGTCTCTGGACAGACCTGAGAGCACAGAGTCAGAGAGAGCGAGTCCTGGCCACAGTCATCATGGCGGAGTTCAGTGCTGCTGCCCTGATCCCTGGGTGCAGCTGAGCAGGAGCAGATCCGGAACCTTGAGCCCCATTTCTGCTGAGCAAGTCACAATCGAGGGGAAAGCGTCACACTGCGCACAGGGTGAGCAGGAGGGGAGGGTGGATCTTCTCCCACTCGCACTGATAAAGGAAAGGAGCCAGGGAGAATGGAAAGCCTTCCCACCTTTCCTAGCAGAGAGACGATAAAGAACAAGGCAGAGCCTGATGGAGAGAGGCTAGACTGAGTCCACCACAGGCCAATGCTGTCCGTGCCAGAGGCTCTCCCCTCCGATCTGGGGTTTAGAAGGTTATAGATGCTTTTGGTAGGTTAGCGTTTGTCTGGGAATTGCAGAGTGATTCATGGATGTACCATTCATACCAACTTCAGAACTTTCCTTATCAATGAGGGTTTGCCACAGGATCCCCAGTGGATCCCTGAAATGATGCTTAGTACTGGACCGGACCGTGTGCATGCATGTGTGTGTGTGTGTGTGTGTGTGTGTGTGTGTGTGTGTGTGTGTGTGTGTGTGTAACAAGCTTTTTCCTGTGTGTGTGCACGCGTGCATGTGCATATATGTGTGTGTGTACATATATATGATCTTTTATCAGTTAATGTATAAATTAAGTACATTTCAAGATTAATAAGAACTAGTAATACAAGTCATTTAGACAATATATTATAATAAAAATTATGTGGATGAGGTTTCTCCTTTTATTCAAAAAGTACTTGATTGTGTTGTAGTGATTCTTCTGTTTTGCCTTTTACTAGTTTTCTGTTTTTGTCAGTCTCTTACAGTGTGTTGAGAGCATATCCACCACCACTTTCTTTCCTCTCCCTTGTACTTCTGATGACCCCTCCTCCTGGAACGCCCTGTGTGGTCTTGTGCAGGTGTCCACAGCTGCTGTGTGTTCTGACTTAATCAACTGTGCCACATCTGGGCCATAGTACTTTCTTACGGTCCCGAGTTGTTGTGCCAACCCTGTCTGTTATGTCCCTGAGCCCCAGAGTGGATGATATAGATGTCCCATTTAGGGCTGGGCACCTTATCTCAGCATTTCATCGGGTTCTAAGCCTCTGCTTTGACCATTGCCCACTGCCAGATGAGGATCCCCTGATTCAGGCTAGGACTGCACTAGTCTGTGTCATCCTTCTTTGTGTAATGATGCAGAAACACATTCATGGCCTTCCACAAATTGCCAGCCTCATCATCCTTGCATCTGGGAACCATCATGAAGTAAAATGAGAGGAGGGTACTTACACTCACACATTGCACTACAGTGCTAGTCTATCTGATATGAAGGTTGCTAACTCGTGGCTGAAGGGTGCATAGTATACACACCAGAGACACACTGTACCAAGGGTGATTTACACACGGATTAGCCAGAGCACTATTCAGTGGTTTTTTCATCAGACTAGTGAGAGCAACCGCAATTTAAAATTGAGATGTTGGTTATTTCTTTATTTCTAGTTTGCTTTTCTTATTATAGTTACCTGAAGATAATGGAAGCCTCAGAAGACAAAATAAATGATTGCTCGTGTATGAAATGTAAATGCCCTCTTTACCTCCTCTCTTGGAGTACCAGTCACGTCATCTCCCCAGAGGGATGCAGCCAGTTCATATCTCTTTCTGTCTTCTTCTATGCATTTATAACTAGATGATAGATAGCTAGGTAGGTGGTATATTGATAATTTGATAGACAGATAACATGGGTATAGAGATAGATGATAGGAAATTGGTTGACTGACAACAGAGATAGACAGACAGACAGATAATTTACAAATAAACTATTCGCGTGTTATTCTATACCCTGCTTTCTCACCGAGCCATTTATATGTGGTTGAAACATTTGGTTTTGGTGGTGAATGAATTGATCCATCTAAGTACTTGTTTATAAGTATTTCACCCACCCCCCATTTCCTATAAAAACAATGCACACACTTGTGCATAGAGATGTTAGTGTTTGTGGGAGAGATGTCGAAGTACAGCACAAAAGAAAGGAGCTGTATTGTTCATGTTTAATTTTCCCAATTCACTGGTCATCGACCCAAGGGGCCTCATGGATTTGTACCCCCACAGTCTGCGACAGCATCCACTTGCCTGTCATTCACTTGCATCTGACGATATCGGCTGTGGCAGCTCTTGCCAGCTGGAGAGCAAGCTGTGGGTCATCGTTATTGTTTTAATTTGCATTTCCCACAAAGCTGGCATCACAGGTCCTTTTCATGGATTGTGTACTCTTTGCTGACTCTTTGCTAGTTTGATTTTTCTCTCTGACTCACAGCAGCTCTCCATGGTCTCTGGAAGTTGGGCCTTTGTCTATGGAGTAGATAGCAGATGTTTTCTTCATCTTATAATTTTATCTTAAGGTTTTTGGATGGAACTTAAAGACAGTTGCTTTTCTCTGTTTACTAATGAATCTCTTAAGTGTTGTGGGTATGGATGAGACTAGCTGGCTCATTTTTAAAAGTTCTTCTGAATTGGGAAGCTACTTACTCTGCCTCACTGTAACAATGCCGAAAGGTGAGACCCAAGTCCCCACGAATGGCCCTGCAGAGACTGTCAGTGAGACATTAAGGGGGCCATGGATGCCCATTATTTCCTACCAGAACAAATAACTTCATTATGTAGATGGTAAAATTCTTGGCCAGACCAGAGTTCAGTGACTTCACTGCTGAACTGTAAGATGTATCACCAAGTAGACTGGTTTGATTGATTTAATCTATATCAGAATTATTCGTTCAGGATACTTAAATGATTTTCAGCATTTTTACATTTCCCTGTGTATTTCTTTTGTGCTCACGAGTGTCTACCACAGCCTACACACGTGTGGTGGGCAGAGAATACCTTGTAGGAGCCAGTTCTCCCCTGCCACCTGTGGGCTCGGGGATCATACTCAGGCATGGCGGCAGGTGCCCGTACCCCCTGAGTTCACTCGCCCACCCCTTGAATAACGTTTGTGCTAATAAAGTAAGTTATTAGCACGTCACTTTAAAATGTGCAAATAATGAAGACGTGCCAGGGCGATGTTGAATCGTAGAACACTCTGATACGCAACTGGAGTATAGTGTTAATTCCTCAGCAAGCACAGGTGTGCTTTGACACTCCCTGCGGTTAGAAGGCAAATGCAAATGATTAAGGCACAAGCACAGGCATGCATGGTGTGCAAACCAAACTCAATAGACAAGAGACAGGTCATAAAGTATGTTGACTGCCTGCACCAGCAATCTAGGGGAAGATGAGGTCCACGCTTGAAGACAGGAAAATAACCTGCACCATAAAGGGAAGCCTGGCATGGGTTTAGCTTCACCTCAGCCCAGTGAAAGGTCTAGAACAAGACGAGGGCTGGAGAGGTGGCTCAGTGGTTAAGAGACCCGGCCTGTGGGTCAGAACCCCTTTGGGGTCAAATGACCCTTTCACGGGGTTGCATATCAGATGATTTTATATTACAATTAATAACAGCACCCAAATGACAACTATGAAATAGCAACGAAAATAATTTTGCGGTTGGGGGTCACCACAGCATGAGGAACTGCGTAAAAGAGCTGTCGCATTAGGAAGGGTGGGAACCACTCATCTAGAAGTTCATTGAGATGTACAGAACCCAGAGCCACTGCTCTGACTAGACTGGCTTGGCCAGCGAGCTCCAGGGATCTGCCTGTCACTTATCAAGAGGTTTGCTAGACTTCAGTATTATCTCAGCATGCGTTTATGAGCTCAGAAACCCACGGCAGCCACGTTGGTTATCTGTGCAAGATAGGCCGAGGAGGTCATGCAATAATATTCCAGCAGACAGCTCTAACAAGACTCTGCAGGTAGAGAGAGGGGGGGAAGGAGAGAGAGAGAGAGAGAGAGAGAGAGAGAGAGAGAGAGAGAGAGGGAGGGAGGGAGGGAGGGAGGGAGGGAGGGAGGGAGGGAGGGAGGGAGGGAGGGAGGGAGAGAGAGAGAGAGAGAGAGAGAGAGAGAGAGAGAGAGAGAGAGAGAGAGAGAGAGAGAGAGAGAGAGAGAGGAGAAGGTTCAAGGGGTGAGGGGCACGCATTGAGGCTGTCTGAGATGGGGGGTGGATGTGATCCAGAACATTGTGTGCATACCTGAGATTGTCAAAGAATAAACGAAAGATGTTCTATTTTTAGAAGATTTTGGCAGGCTGATCTCTATGAGTTTGAGGCTAGCCTGATCTAGGATGCCCAGGGCTACACAGAGAAACTGTCTCAGAAAAAAAAAAGATTTTGGTTAGTTGGTACAGAATTGGGGACTATTCCAACCACCCTCAACTGCCAAGCTGAATGAAAAACAAAAAACCAAAAAACAGACCCCTAACGCACCAGCCTGGCCCCTAAGAAATCAGGGCAATAGACTGTGTAAAATGCTCTTGATTTCCTAGGCTTCTCTCTTCCATAACTTTGTAGAAGTCTGTATTAACTGTGAACTGTGGTGATGGTTTTCGTGCAAGGAGGATGAAGAAGAAGAGGCAAAGCCATTCAAGCGCCTTCAGTGGACCATGCGCAGCATGCCGATGGCTGGCTTGCCACTGCCCTCTTCTTTGGCTGCTGCCCAGCATGTTCCACTAACCCATGCTCTTTGTCTGTTTCCAGGGGCCATGTCCCAATAAACCACCCACATCTAACCCGATAGCAGCCCAGCCCCCAGCCCCACATCTTAGATATGCAAACGAAGGATAGAATGGGAAGCAAGTGGAGAGGTAGATGGGGCAGCCTGGCTCCAACTACAGGGAGGGTGAGCTTTCTGAGGTTGCAGACAGGCCTCTGGCCCCTGCGACAGCTTCTTCTGAGGAGTTGCTGTCCTTCTCAGTAGCCTGGCACTGTTAGGAATGAGGGTCCTGCCCACTCCATCTTCTGGGCAGCTGCAGCTCACCCATCACCCGCCCCTTGGATCAGCATGGTTGGTGGTTTCCTGACAGCCAGGTGGCAAATGCCAATTCCACAAGACACCCCTGCATTGTTAAAGTAACACCCCACAAAAGACCACTAGCATTATTCTGATGACCCATAAAAACAGATTCCAGTGATTTCTGTAGTACAGAAAGCCATTATGCCATGCATATTCTGTCCAAAAAACAATATCCTAGGCCCCTGCACAGCATTCTCAGTAGAAGTAAGTCAGCGTGTTCCTCACTGATACCCATAGGTAGATTATGAGTACTCACCGTGAAGGAGGCAGACAGATCTGTCTCCAGAGACACTCAGCTCAAAACTCCATAGAGGAGGGGAGGCTGGGGTGACTCATGATCCCTGCCCGGCCTCCATCATCCCAGCGCACAGCTCCTAACAAGAGCACTGCAGGTTGAAGCCCTCGAAGCCCCTTGGAATAAAGAACAGAACGATCCTGACATTCCTTGGACACATCTCTGGCCTCCTGATGCTGACCAATCTGGATCAGGTGTGTTGGTTTTGGACCCCAGGAGCCCTGGGCAGCGTGGCCTGGAGAGAGAGAGCTGTCTGCAAAATATTAGCTTTTGGTGGTTTTTAAGAAGGTGAAAAAGAACACATTCGAGCAGATTTCATTTCTTCAGCATTTTGTGAGTTGGGGTTGGCATGAGTTGGAATGTAATCATGTGGATTGTGTCTGAAAGAATGCTCGGCCTTTCCCAGCTCCATGGCCTTCTTGTCCCAGTAAGCCACCCTACTCTTGTCCCTAGAAGGGTGACAGCTCTGAGGGAAATTTCTTCCAATGTCTCCCACATGTCAACAGCCAGAGCTGTCGTTCCTTTTACTCCCGAGCAACCGATCATAGCCAAAGTCCGACTGGCTCTGCCCCTGGAAATTAGTTCACCCGTCTCAAAGTAAGTCCCCAGATGTTTCCTGGGAGGCCCTCCCCCGAAAATATCCAGGGGAACGTGCCCAGAGTCCTCCCCCACTGGCCGCCACATTTACTTCCGTGCAGCAGGGGCTGTCACCTGCTGGATACACTATTGCTGGTGGTCACTGCAAAGATCAAAGACCTAATTAGGTCTGTCCCTGGCCACCACATCTGATGAGGCCAAGCAGATTTCCCAAACACTTGCATATCGCGAGATGCTCCCAGAGAGTTGCATGGGACTCATGGCGGGCTGTGACAGTGTGTCACCATTGCCTTGTCCTTGGGGCCCTACCTGCTCTCAGCTGGATGTGTCTCACTGACACTGGATTGGGGGCCCAAACACCTATTAACATATCCATTCTCTCCTTGACACTGGACTTGTAGCCCTAGCAAGATGGTGCACACGTTATTTTCCACAACCATGGACTCAGCCAGACAGGGTGATGCATGCCTTAAATCCCAGAACTCACAAGGCAGAAGCAGGTTGGTGGTTCCCTGTGCTTTCAAAGCCAGCCTAGTCTATATAGAAAGTTCCAGGCCAGCTCCAGCTAGGGCTACATAGTAAGGCACTGCCTTTAAAAGGAACAAAAACAAAACCAAACAAAACCAACTCTATCCCATTCAGGATGTTCCTTAACAGAGCCATGGGTCATTGTTTTGTGTGCAGCCTATTAAGTTTTCCTATTGTATGACTGCTTCACACAGACGCAAAGTGAGACTAAGATCAGGCCTGTGCAGCCCGCTCAGCTGCCCGTCCTGCTCCCTTCCCCACATGCCCACATGCTGAAGCAATTGTGTTGGCAGGAGCAGGCCTCCGCATTAAAATGGTGCCCATAGCAACACGAGCAGATCTATGCGGACACAGACAGAGGTTTAGAGATAGGGTCCAAAATGGCAGGGGCTGGAAAATTTACATACTACGGGCTGGGGTGGGGGCGGGCAGGGGGGGCAGAAAGTGTTCCTGGCAGTTCATGTATAGAGGCAGCCTGGAGCCAGAATTCCTCCTACTTGGGATACTCTCTCTCTCTCTCTCTCTCTCTCTCTCTCTCTCTCTCTCTCTCTCTCTCTCTCTCTCTCTCTCTCTCTCTCTCTCTCTCTCTCTCTCTCTCTGTGTGTGTGTCTGTGTGTGTGTGTGTGTGTGTGTGTTACTGTGGAGATGTGGAGACTAGAGGTCTATGTTGGGTATCTTTTTGAATTGCTTTGTACCTTTTATTTTATTTTATTTTATTTTATTGACATGGTCTCACTGAGCCCGGAGCTCATTGATTTATGAAGGCAGGCTGACCAGTGACCACCAGTGACTCTTCTGTCTCTACATACCTCTTTAACACTGGGCTTACAGGCACACACTGCCACACCCAGCTTTAACAGGTGTGCTGGGGATCCAAACTCAAGACCTCATGTCTCACCAGCCCCCAAGTCTGCTGATTCCAGTTGTAATGGAGACAAGTTGGATGAAGCAACTGGGTAGCAAAATGCAGCCCTGTCTACACATCAGATCTGTCATCACAACCGCAAGGGCAGACACAGCTATTTAGGGGTGAGGATGGGGGTAGGGAGAATCTCTTTATTGCCTCGCTGCAGTCTGTGCTTCTGAACTCAGAATCTAGAACCTCACACCTAAGTCTTGCCTCAAGGTACCCGTCCTTGTGTTGGTTCCCTCTTAGAACCTTCCTCTAGGAAACAGTGGCTGTTTACTGTTCATGTGTAGACCTCAAGAGGTTTACTAGAGTGGATATCTCAAACATGGCTGTGTTTGCCTCAGAGAAAATATCTAGAGTCCCCTGGAGAAGTCTGAAGCTGGAGATTCCAATCATCCCAAGACCAGCCATCCTAGTCCCCTCCTGGAACTCCTGATAGACATTTGGGGCAGTTGGTGACAAATGGCTTTCATGAGCAAAGAAACCAGCTTGTGTTGCTGTGAGCATTGCAGACAGGCGCTGGGCTTTAGGAGGGACACCTGCATCCCCTGCAGACAGGTGCTGGGCCCTGGGGGTGACACCTGCGTCCCTTAGCTCACTCAATCATTCACTCGGGCCAGAGCTGACCCTGAATTTATACAGTCCTAGCTCAGCTTCCCTGCATAATGGAACTGCAAGCAGGTGCCACCGTGCCTGGGTCCGTATTTTGTCACTCTTAAGTGCAGCTGCCCATCTGTCTCTAGCTATGAAGGGGCAGTCCTTCCCTGTGTTGTAAAACTTCATAATTAAGGAATAAGTGTGTGTGTGAAAGACAAGACTGAGTCTGCAAGTAAATCTAAGAAGATGCCCAAAATGTTTGTAAATTTATTGGAAGAAAATCATTATGCCAGCACACTAAAGAATTGTAATAATGAGGCTCAGAGACTGGCTTCTTGGTAGGGTACTTGCTTGAGGCCCTGGGTTCCATTGCCAACACAGACAAACACACACATGTGCGCGCACACACACATACACACACACACACATGCACAAAGGCACACACACGCACACATGCAAGGCACACACGTGCACGTACACGCGCACACAGACACACATGCACACACACATGCACACACGCACACACGTGCACACACGCACACATGCACACACATGTGTGCACATAGACACACGTGCACACACATAGACATACACGCACATGCACACACACGCACATAGACACACACGTGCACATGGCATTTCATGCATCATCAGTTTGTCCTAATTCATCCTGTCATGTAACTTGCACTTGGATGTGGTGAGGTTTCCTCTCCTCTGGTCTCAACTCGAAGCTCATAAATCACTGCTATCTCTCTGTCCCGTGGCAGTTTCTCTCTCTACTGTGTCTGCTTTTCTTCTCGCTCAGTAGGTGCTGTCCTCCTGGTGTCAGCCCTGGAGTTTCCACTTCACAGACACAGGACTCAAGCCATGTCCTCCCTTACACATCTCTCCACCTTCGGTGTGTGAGGATACAGTAGCTCTGAGCTGTGAGCTGCCAGCTCCCCTTAGCTCCCCCCTTCTCACAGCTGCACTGCAGACCCCACCCCCAAACAAATTATGTGTCTGCATTGCCTCTTAGTTATAACCCTGGCTCTCCATTTTTTTATTGTTCCACAAGTGACCAGGCAAGACAGTGGCAAGACTGAGCTCTGGGAGAAAGAGCCACGCGTGCTAGAATCACATGCAGGCAGAATTCTCGTTGAAAGAGGGAAGACACCGATCCCTGAAGTCTGGCTCCTGCAGCGTGGCAGTTAGGCCCATCTCCACCTCCCCTCCCTGCTTCCCTCCTTTGAAAACCTTTAGCAAAACCAAGTAAGTCTGCTCTCTGAAAGAAAGTAACAGACTGAGGGTCAGAATCATCACAGGTTCCGGAAACGGGACCATTAACCAGCAGCATTTCAAGCAAGCTTATTAAAAAGCCATTTGCTTCCAATTATAGAAATCAATCATATTTGACTATAAAGGACTGTGAAAGGACCCCATTACTAATGAAAGTGGCGGAGAGCTGAAGGGTAAGTCATCAGAAGGTAGAGAGGCTTGGTAAATGAGAGCTGGATTGGACCGCTGCTTTAGACCGCCGTGAGTCTATGAGTGTGCCCTCCCCAGGGGATAGAGGTATTTCGGGGAAGCCTGCAGGGCTCAAGAGATCCTGTTAATTTAGGCCTGAGAGCTGCCTTCATCAAAAAGAGCAGGGGGAGAGATGCAAAGGCCATGCCTTATTGTAACAAAATCAGGGCCTCAGGCATCTGAACCTCTCCTAAGACCCCTGTTTCTACTGCTGCCATTACCATAACCACAGTTTATTAGCTTACTACACACATAACAGTGTTGATTACTCTGTTAGCTTTTTCTAATTCTGCAGCAACCTTGATAAACTGGCGTGAACATGCGTACATGGGTGCACATGTGTGGAGGGTGGAGGACAAGCTCAGCTGCCATAGACTGGGTGCCAGACACCTGTTTTATAAGCAGCACCTCTCGTTGGTGTAATCCTCAACCAGTCGGCTAGGCTGGCTGGCCAGGGAGACTCCGTGGTCCAGCTGTCTGCACCTTCCTATCATTATAAGCATACACCATGCCTTATTTGTTCGTTTACATGGATTCTGGAGATCAAACTCAGGTCCTCATGACTGCAAAATATATGCTTTAAATTCACACCCCCCCCCAAAATGTATTAAAGCCAGTATAGTAAAGAAGTGTAGTAACAGGGTTGGGTATGGTAGAGTACTTGCCTAGCATTCAGGTGGCCCTGGGGTCCATCACGAAGGCTACACGCGCGCGCACACACACACACACACACACACACACACACACACACACACACACACATACATCCTAACCACATTTCATTCATTACCTCCCCAATCCTGTTTTAATGAAGAAACTCAAAGATTTTAAGTACCAGAGGATGCAGGAAGCAAGTGTCTGTGACCAATACTAATTCACCTGCACCCAGAGTCATATCCCTTCCATCACTCCTTTGGGGCCCAGCACTGCCTCTGTAGGTTCCTGGGTCTCTGCCACTGCTCAGCTGTCTCTGAAGGCCAGCCATGCTTTTCTGACTTTGCACCCCCACTGCAGCCCCCCCCCCAGTTTCCCACTGGCCTCTGCCTTTATGCTCAGCCCTCTTTGGCTCCCACAGATTATTTGCCCAGGATGCACTCATGTATGCCGATCCCATGATAAGCAACTTCAGACACAGAGCCAAGGGCTTCACAGAGGCTTCAGAAGGATGCAACTGGGCCATGCACCACATGGCTGTGGGACTCCGAGGGATTCTTTTTATAAATCTTTTTACAAGATTTATTTATTCTTATTTTTTGAGTGTTTTGCCTGCATGTGTGTATGAGTATGGAATGTATGCCACGCCCACAGGCCAGAAGACGGTATCAGATAATGTGGGACCTAAGTTGCAAACATGCTGAGAAATGAACGCAGGTCTTCAGCAAGAGCAAAAGCTCTCTTAACTACAAGCCCCCTCTCCAGCTTTATAGGAGACTGTCAAACCGTGAAATCAATGCATTTCTATTCTGTCTTGTGCCCAGGATCTTCGTAGGGAGGACAGTTTACAAAAGCACTTGCTCCCTCATCCTGGTAAGGGTAGTCCATTCACAGACCCCCACTGACCTGACCCAGGGTGGCTGCTTCCTTCTGGCTTTTTGTAAGCACTAGTTAACAGAAAATGAGTAGAAGCAAACCTTAAATTGCAGTGCCAGAGTGTGGTATGAATATAAATTTTTAAAACTAGACACTTTTGCGCCAGGGGAAGAGATGAAATGAGTATCCTGGCAATACATCTCCAGCAGAGAAAGACAGTGGTTTGATGCAGATAGATGAACCAAACACTGCTCACCCCAGTATGAGAGGTGATAATGAAGATATCTATAGCGAGTCAGAAGCCGGTGATGTCATGGCTTCAGATACCTCAGCTAAGAAATAGGCTGCTGCTGAAGGCTAGGAGCCCAAGTATCAGATTCGGAAAAAGCCAAAAAAGAAGCAAGACTTTGAAATGAAAAGGAAGCCTCACTAGAAAGAAGGACTGAGTATTAAATTTGCTGGACACTTCATTCAACAGTTCTATGTGACGAAGAGGAAAAAGATACCACAGACGCAGACAGAGACAGCATGACTATTGAAAAGTCAAATCAAGGACCTACAACAAGTGATGACAGCAAAACAAATCACAAAGTGCATAAAAGAAATATGCCCAACCTTGCAGTCCTTTGTCAAATACAAACCTTGTTACTATAATACAACAACAACAACAACAACAAACTAGATACTTTGCAGAAATCGGATGTGAGCGCTTAAGGGTTGATTTTGGACCGTCTCCCGAGCGTCCACGGTTAGTGAGGAACTTTATAGCTTCCCATAGAGGAGCACTAGAAACTGTGCTTGGCCTTTCTACACTGGAGTTGATGAACCTTGGATGTCTCCAGGCACCCCAGTGAGTGCCCCCTGCTCTACTATTGAAGATGTATGGAAGGAAGTCAGAGGCCACCAACCAGGCCTTGCTCTTGGCCCAAACAGCACCCATGATAGCCAAAGACAACGTGGTAACCTCTCCCTGTGCCCCCACGAGGGCAGGCCCCGGAAGCTGGCCCCTCTTCAGATAGACCTTCCAACTATCTAAAGTGACATCTTCTGTGTTGGATGAGGAACACCAACACAACCCAGGTCCTTTGCCTCCTGGCGTCTCAGTGTTGAACAATTCATGCCGAGCAGAAAAATCCCTCCTTCCTCCAACAGCCACTCTACGTCTGTCCAAGCTTTTAACAAGTGTTTCTGTTTACTTAATCCTCTGACTATGTGTGTGGAATAGTCATACATAGTAGAGTAGTGACATCAGGAAGCAGCTTGACTTCATGAACTGTGTGCCAGAGCCAAATGCACAAGGACGTGCCAATCTTGTACGATTCTAATGATTATGTGGGTGGCCCCAGTGAACACCCCATAGAACAAGAAAGTCACGGCTTAATTGGGTCTTTTTTAAAGGAACAAGTGGGAGCCCCACACACACTGTGTCATTGTGCGGTGTGTTCAGATGATAAACAGGAGCCCAGACGGCTGTCTGTCTGGTGTCTTCATCCCAGGCTGAGGGGCTCATCACTTACGGGGAAGAGCCTGCCCCTTGCGACACAGCCAAGGTGGCGAACAGCTCTGGGAAATCCCTGTGAGGACAGAGGGGGAAGCCACTCACGCCAGTGGGGTTTCCTGGGAACTATCAACAGCTACATATTTCTAGAATGGCCTGTGACTTCATTCCCTTATCACAAATGATGTTTAGTGTCTGAAAGAGAAGAGCAATTGAGTTCTTGGAAACAGAAATGTCATTTTGCAAAAACTAGGCTTTAAAATGTTTGCCTTGGGGCTGGAAAGAAGGCTCATCCTGTTCTTACAGAAGCCAGAGTTCAGTCCCCAGCACCCGCTATGGATAGCTCATAACCACCTCTGATTCCAGTTCCAAGGAATCTGAAACTTTTGGCAGCTACAGACGCTGACACTGGGTGCGCGCGCGCGTGCACGCGCACGCGCACGCGCACACACACACATAAGTACACATACATACTTGCTTTTGCTATCATTTAATGAAACAGAGGATTTTTTGTATTTTCTCCTCTATTCATTTCATTAACAGTTTTTTATTTATTTTGTTTATATGTATGAGTATTTTCTTGTATGTGAACTACATGCATGCCTAGTGTCCTTGACATGTAGGGGATGCTCATGTACATGTCTGTGTGTACATGTGGAGGTGCAAGATTGACATCAAGACTCATTCCAGATTGCTCTTCTACTTTATTCATTGAGACGAGGTCTCGCAGTGAAGCCCAGAGTTCACCAATATGGCTAGTGTCACCAGCAGCTTGCTCTGGGAACCCCATCTTAGCCTTTAGAAGCTGGATTACAGGAACTACTGTCACTTTATGGATCCTGGGGACCGGAACCTGGGTCCTCACTTGTGTAGCACACGCTTTAACCACCCAGCCATCTCTACAGCCCTTTGGGTTTGGTTCAATTTCCCACAGCATCCTACCATCCTATCTCCTTCCTGCTTAGATTGTGTTTCTGTCTGTCTGTCTGTCTGTCTGTCTGTCTGTCTGTCTGTCTGTCTCTCTCTCTCTCTCTCTCTCTCTCTCTCTCTCTCTCTCTCACACACACACACACACACACACACACACACACACACACACTGAGAGTCTTTCGCGGTCAGTAGCTAAATCCCCAAGTCTTTTCTATCACCACTGTCTCCTCTACCCACATCTTTCTTTGTGCTGATTTTCCTTCTTACCAGTTATCACTGTTGGATGTCTGCATGGCTGTTAGCATGCCAGGTCCCGTTTCCCTAATTGATGCATTTCACACATGGGCTCTTGTTAAGTGTTACAGCTCTAACAGGGAAGCTTCCTTCCTTGTTACAACTCTGGGGGGAAGGCTCCCCCTGTGTGAGTGTTACAGCTGGAAGGGAACGGTATCCTGGCAGTCAGGAGCCAAGGAAGCCACAGCGTCACACCGCAGCACAAACCTCACACAGGAGATGTATTGGGAAGGACTGAAGAGAGTGGCGGCGTCTACTGGGCTGAGAAGCAGCAGAGAACTGGGTAGGGTGTGCGCTTTACATAGGGCTTCGTGGGGACAGAGCTTTCCAGGGTGGGGATTAGTGGGATTTCAACCATGCCCATGGGTTTGTGGGGTTTCATGATCAGGGATTGGAGCAGTTTGATAGGTTTACAAACCGGAAAGTGGGCTTGGACCTTTGACTCTACGGCCCCAATTCAACCCTCACATGCATAGTTATCCCCATTCTTCCACTGAGGAAACAAAGGCACTCTATATCCAGTCACCTGCCCCAGGGTGCAGTCCGTGACCCGCTGGTGTCCAAGCCACCGAGGAGGTTTCCATGTGGCTCCTCTAAAGGCCTGTGGAGTTAGTTGTCCCTCCCTGTGCCTCTCCATTGCCCTCCCCTCTTCCATGTCATCCAATCCTCTTGTAATTTCTCTTCTATCCCTTTATCCCCCTTCCTTAGAAGATGCTCTCAGGCCCCTAACTGCCTGCCCTAACCACTGTGAGTATTCTAAACAAAGCACATATCTAAGGCATGAAAGCTAACATTACACATGACATGAACATGAAATGTTCGCCTTTCTGGGTTGGGACTCTAGCACTCAGGATAGTTATTTCTAGTTCTAGCCATTTACATGTAAAATTCATGGTTTCATTTTTTTTAACGCCTTAATAATATCCCACTGGGTAAACACATCACATTTCTACTGTCCATTTTTTTTTTTTTAGTTGCTAGACATCTAGGCTGTTTCCAGTTTCTGGCTTAACAATAGAGCATCCATGAAAGGGCACGCCTTCGTCAATGTCCTGGAGGATCCTCAACACACCCTAAAGTGTCTGTCTTGGGGGTGTGGATGGCACAGCAGCACCCACACCAAACACAGGCTGAGGCTGAGCAGAGACTCTCACTGCTCATAGGACTTACTGCTTAGGCTGCAGGGGTCTGTCCATGCTAGAGGAGTGGGGAAATGTGGACAACTGAGGACTGAACCCAGCCATTTTTGTTTGCAAAGTGACTTTTTTATTTTGAGATGTAGTCTCACTAACTTGCCAAAGCTTGGCCTTGAACTTGCCATCCTCCTGCCGCAGCCTCCTAAGTAGCTAGAGTTGACTGACATGTGCCGCAAGGCCCCAGTTCACAATACTACTTTCATAGCTTGAAAATTACACAGAAAACTTCTGTTGTAAGGATGTAGATGACAGGAGGTAACTACCTCAAGCCTCTTAGATGGCCTCCTGCTGGGAGAAGACGAGAGTAACGGAAGAAGGAGGGGCAAGGCGCGGGGATAGAAACCCACATGTACAAATGCCTCCCATCCCAAGAGACAGAGGCAGGTGAACTGTAGGTTCAAGGGCAGGAAGCCTGGTCTACATAGCAAGCTCCAGGCCAGCTAGACCTAAAGAGACTCTCTAAAATACACACATATATACATACATGCATGCATGCATTGTGTCTTAGTATTGTTCCATTGCTGTGAAGAAACGCCATGAACAAAGCAACGATTATAAAAGAAAACATTTCATCGAGGTCTTGCTTGCAGTTCAGAGGTTTAGCCCATTATCATCATGTTCTAGAACATTGTGGCAGGCAGGCAGGCAGGCACTGGAGCAGTGGCAGGCAGGCAAGCAGGCACTGGAGCAGTAGCTAAAAGCTACATCCTGACCTGTAGGTAGAAGGGGGGTGGAGAGAGAAGAAGAAGAGAAGGAGGAGGAAGAGGAGAGGAGAGGGACAGACAGACATTCTGGGCTTGGCATGGGATTACTCAAACCTGTGTGTGTGTGTGTGTGTGTGTGTGTGTGTGTGTGTGTGTGTGCGCGCGTGCGTGCGCGCGCACGTGCGCGCGCACTTGCATGCGCATGTAGGGACATGATAGATTGATAGGTAATGTATGCACACATTTATATAAGTCACACATGAATGCCTATGTATATGCGTGTGTACATACATATATAGCTATAGAGTTATAATAAGAATAACCCAGCCCTCTGTATTTCTATATGCATAAAATTGTATCTGCCTGTCAAGCAAATGGCTGTCTTTTGTAACCCATTTCTGATTCAACTATTGACACAGCTCTATTTTCTGAGTTTATTCATATAGATCACATCAGCTTTTGGGGACTGCCCCCCTTTTTTTTTTTTTTTTTTTACTGAAACACATCTAACTCCTTTCCCTTGCTTTCTCTTTGGATCCACCCCTCCCTTCTGTCGGTCCACCTTCCACTTCCTTCCCCAGTTCAGAGATAGCTCTGACAGAAACAGTAAGAAGAAGGACTGCCCCATAGCACTGCTGGGATGTAGCAGCTCCTGCCACAGAGAGGCTTAGCAGCTGGGACAGACAACACCAGGAAGACTGGATCTGTATCCCCCTTTCTTCTCCTTCTCCCCCTCCTTCTCCTCTTTCCCTCCCATTCCCCCTTCCTCTCTCCCCTCTCCCCTTCTCCCTCCCTTCCCTTGCCCCTCCCCCTCTCCCTTTCCAGCCTCAGGATGCAGTGAGATGGGGACCAGAGCCATGCACAAAGCCTTCCTCCCAGCCCCAGGCCCCTCACTCTGGACTGCTGGTGGGAGCCTCTCCCTGTGAGCCTGGCTCTCACTGCTGTTTGCACAGTGCACTCCGAGTTACCTTCCTTCCTCTGGAGCCAAGAGGCCTGGCAGGCCCCAGGCTCGGGCTCAGTTCACCGTTGTCTATTTCTGCTCTGTTTGCAGACTTCAGAAGCCTACCTTGTAGCCTAAGCCAGCAAGGCCTTTTTGTTCCTTTGTGTTCCCTCGACCAGGGCTGCACTGACTGAGCAGAGATGGCAGCCCTGCCTCGACAGACTCTCAAATTATACTAACGAGCCCGATGAGCTGTACGTTAGCCGCGTTAGTGAGAGAATGAACTGGTTTGAAGCCTTCAAAGGATTTACATACTCCCGTTTGTTGGAAATCCGTCTAAGGATTGCACACTTAATTTATTCCAGGCCCATTGTTTTTTTACAAACAGCCTTGAGGGAGCTAATGTACTGGTTATCTCAGATCTTCATTGCTATTACAGAGAAATTGGCCACCTCAGCACTATGACTGCAGAACGTGAGCCATGACCTCCTGCTGCAGAGCAATCCCTTCCCCAGGCATGTAGCTTAGCTGGCGTGCTCTCCCATGCTCCAGCTGTAAGGCTGGTAAGACTCAGCCATGGTGTATCCACACAGGAGACTATATTTCACCTGGCTCCTGAACCCCTGATTCCCCAGGACCCCACAGTGTAGTAGGAATACAGCCAGCCCCCTCTTTGCCCTACCATTGCCTGGCCCAGTGTGTGCCTGCCTTTCTCTGCCCTGCTGTTTGTACCTTAGCCCTCTTTGGAGCGCACTCACTCAAGCACTCCCCAACACCCCTGCTCCCCCTCTCTTCTGCTGACTTAGTGCTCACAACTCAGCCTTTGGGGACTGTCATGGAAATTGTTGGTCTCTATTTAATACAAGTTAAAGAGCCTTGATACCTAAAATTAGGTGATGCATCACATACACATTTGTTCTACTTCCTACCAAGCGCCTTCAGATACGATCAAACGTGTCACTGCAGTAATAGCCACGCCATTTTCCAAATGATACAATCAAGGCCTAGTGATATAATGTAGCCCACCTACTGAGAAGTTGAGATTTGTACTATTATGGGGCAAAACATTTCCTGGAGAGATGCAGCGCGCACACTCACACACACACACACACACACACACACACACACACACACACACACACATACACAGAGAGAGAGAGACGCACACTCACACAGAGAGAGAGAGAGACACACACACACACACACAGATACACATAGACATACACAGACACACAGAAACACACACACGACCAAAACACAGATACCACTGAACCCCAACGTGGTGCAACAATATTTTATTAGGATTACTTACAGAAGCAGAAATGACTCAAAGGCAGCTGCATCAGCAAAGCTCTCACCCCAGCATGGGTGACAGTACAGAGCTGGGAACCCAGAGCACACTGCACAGCCTGCAGGCAGCTCACCCGGTTGAAGACTGTCCTTTCCAGGTGCCTTACTTGCTCTAAACTTCTCCCAGATAGCTGTTCTGGTCTTGGGAGACCTCTTTGCAGATTTGCTTGCCTGAGAACCTTCTTGTCAGCTCAGCTTCCTTTACTCTTGCAGGGAGTGGCCTAGTGAGTCTGCTTAGTTTCAGGAACTTCCTGAAGCTATGCTGAGTTGCTTTCCTACCTGTTTGAGGGCTTCCTGCAGGCTGGAATGTTTCATTCTTAGAGGAAGCTGTTACACGACGGAACTCAAGCCCTGAAACCTGCAAATTTGTGATTATTTTCTAGCATGACTGAAAGGATACAGATGTTTGCTCTATCCAGATGCCCAATGTGCTGTATTAGAAAGGGACCTACTGCAGTAGGTGGAATATAACATCACTATTTTCCCCAAACGTTCATGGAGGACCTTCTTTGGTGGGGGGGGGGGGGAGTATGTGTGTGTGAGCCCGTGCATGTGTCTGCATGTGAAACGTGAAATGGAAGCCATCATTTCCTTTGGTCACTTTGTTATCTGCCTCTTTTGTTGACACGGAGTCTCATCTGGGCTGGCTACCTACAGGGCAGTGCCCTACTACCTTGTCACACAGCACTTTGGACATAGCGCTGTGTCCACGGATAAATGATAAATACTTATGGCTTGATAGAAATGTAAGGTTCTTCGGTATAGCAGCAGAATTACAAAACTTCCAGAAGGAGCATGGCCGGTGGCACACACCTTTTCTCCTCATACTCATGAGGCAGAGACAGGCGGATCTCAGTCATTTCAAAGCCATCCTGGTCTACACAGAGGGTAGCAGAACAGCCAGGGCTAGGCCATGAGAAGCTGTCTCCAAAAACAAGGAAGGAAGGAGGGAGGGAGGGAGGGAAGGAGGGAGGGAGGGAGAGAGGGAGGAAGGGGGGAGGGAGGGAGGAAGGGGGGAGGGAGGGAGGGAGGCAGGGAGGGAGGGAGGGAGGGGAGTCCTCCCCAAGAGCAGTCTGCAAAGCCATGCTGCTGGAATCCTGCAGGAATGGTCCTCGGGACCAGCTCCCGTTTAGTGAGTGATCTCAAGCTCGCTTTTCCGTGAGCTTCAAGGACAACTCTTGCCTCCTAAACCCTGCAAGTGTCAGGATGCAGAGTCACGTTTGCTTCCTCATGATGCTAGCACTTTCCCCAGAGAATCCACACCTCTGCAACCCACACCCTCCTCACGCTTTGATTAGACTATGGGTGTCCTCAAGGCCTCACATCTCCAGAGCACATGTGAGTGGATACTGACTTGAAGTACCCCGTCTGTCCCCACTGCCACTCACCCCATCAGTGACTGGGTCAGGAATGGTGAAATGTGTTTCTTGCACGTAGTGCTATAAGTCAACAGAGGAAAATTGTCAATTGCCAAGTTGTCCCTTGGAGAGGGCTCTCCTCCCTCCCTCCCTCCCTCCCTCCCTCCCTCCCTCCCTCCCTTCCTTCCTTCCTTTCTTCATCTATTCATTCATTCATTCATTCATTCATTCATTCTCCCTCTCTCCTTTGCTCTCTCCCTCCCTCTTTCCCTCCCTCCTCCCTTCCTTCCTTCCTTCCTTCCTTCCTTCCTTCCTTCCTTCCTTCCTTCATCTGCTCCTTGAGTCTTGCCCCAGTGTGGGCTCCTTGCTCCCCTCTCAGGCTACGTCCTGCCTGGGCAGGGACTTCTCTGTTTCTTGTCCCTACCTCTTTATGGGGAAGATGTCCAGGAACCCTGGCCAGAATCTGTAAATTTATCACCTTGGTAATGACAGCAAGCCTCATGCTGAGTGAATTCTGCAACCTCCCTCAGCTACTCCTTTGCCAAAACTCATGGGGCTGCAAGATCCCGCCGATTAGAGAGGCTGCTGGCTTTGCTTGAAGAATGCCTCTGCCGGCGGCACGTGTAATTAGCTATCGGCCATAAGGCTATTTTTGGAAATTTGTTTAGGGATATGGCCCTCCCACCATATGCCATATGTTGGAGCATGTCAGTCAAGTCACCAAAATCGAGCATTGGGGATTACATTTTACAACCGCTTTCATCAATATGTGATATTATAAACTCCTCATGTTTTTGTCCCTTAGGGGTGCCTTATTCTGAGTGCATGTGTATGTTTATAGCATTTAGAGAATTCTCAGACCTGGCAAAAATTCTTCCCTTTTCATTTGCATGAGCCATCCAGAGCCTGTGGGAAATCCTTAACCCTCCTGTTGTGCAGAAGCCCTGCCCCACCCCACTGCAGGACTGGGGAGCCCATCATTGAATAGGAAGCTGGGCAACTGGAGATAGACTAGGATAGACACTGCTACTGTGGAGGGGTCCAGGGCTGGGAGGAGCTTTACCAGGGAGGGACACTTGTCAGGAATACAGGAAGGGGAGGGGACCATTCGTCAGAACATGGGGAGACACTTTCCCTGGGAGGGACAGAGGGCTTCAAAGTAGGGCTTCCTTTTTTGTTCTTTAAAATCATAATTACAACATTTTCTTCCCTCCTGTTATGCCCTCCAAACCCTCCATGTGTCCCCCATCTTTCGAATTCATGCCTCTTTTTATTAAGTTATACATAATTCTTAAATACATAAATACAAACTGCTTAATCCATATGTTACTTGTATGTATGTTTTCAGGGCTGGCCTTTTAGTGTGGCTAACAACTGGTATGCTTGAAATGCCCAGACTCCAAGGTAGAGATGGGCAGACCCCCTGGGCTCCTGACCAGCCAGCCTAGCCACAGCAGTGAATGTCAGGTTTGGTGAGAGACCCTGTCTTTTAAGATATGTTGGAACGCGATTAAAGGAGACATCTGAAGTTTACCATCTTCCACGTGTCCTGCCCACATGTGTATGTGTATCCTCCCCCCCCACACACACAAACATACACGCAAATGTACTTGAGAGCAATTTTGGTGTACATATGATTTTTGCCTTTATTTAAAACAAAATCAAATTTACATGTTAATGAGACAGAAGCGATAGGGAAATAAGTCTCACCTGGGCATTTTAAACTTCAGGATAAAAAACATCTCCAGCATTTTCCATAGTGATCAACATTTTGATTTATGGTTATCAGTATCGAGAATGTGGCTTCCTGTAAGCACACAGTACAAAGCCATAGAAGAATGTTTAGGGCCATTCCAGAAATTGCTGCAAGTTCTGTCCTAAAACCAATCTAAAAGTCATTTAATGGTATTCAAATGAAACATAGGTCAACTTTTTAAATCAGATGTCCTAACACAATACAATTCAGAGAGGTGTTACTTTGATACTTACATATTGGGGAATAATATGGGAAAGCATGTTTAAGAACCTTTACTTTCCATAATTAAGCCATTATGCCTAAGAGAAGAAAGCCGTGTATGCACATGAAGAATGCAGCAGTTTATAAGAAGCCACGTTTCCTCCCAGCTTGCCCCAACACACTCCCAATGTTCCACCCTCCCTGCTTAGAATTAGGGAGCAGTTGTCGCTCATACCCGTCCTTGGCTCCCTGTTTGTCTGCATATAACCTTCTCCAGCGAAGAAATATAGAAGGCAAAGAGCAGCCAGGTAGGTATCCCAGGCCCTCATCCTAGGTCATCATTTCTCAACCCGTGGATGGGGGTTGAACAACCAATTCAAAGCGATTGTATATCAAGTATTTACAATTCATAACAATAGCAAAATGAGAGTTATGAAGTAGTGGGGAATATAATTTATGGTCGGGGGTCACCACAACATGAGAACCTGGATTATTGGGAACTGCGTGGGGAAGGTTGATCACAGACCCAGAAGGAGTGTTCCACCCCCACCCCAGAGATCAACAATGCTTAAGATCTGACAATGCTTAACCCGGAGGGACAGCCAAATCAGGGAAGTGTGGCACCTCTGACCACAGCCAAATCAGGGAAATGTGGCACCCTCTGATGTGAAGGTTTCTCTCTGTCACCCAGAAATAACCCATTTCTATGCTGGCCCCACCCTGACTGAAGGGAAGGGTTGCAGGTATGGGCTCCTTACGCATAATTTATTCTGTACAGCCTCACTGTGACACTGCCTGGGAAAGGGGTCTGGCTCATGCTTTAGGAAGGGTTTTTAAGGAGTCTTAAATGGAATTAAGCTAACTGAGTTCTGTCATCCTCACCTTGGAACTGTATATTCCTTATGTGCACAAAGAAATACGGGGGGGGGGGGCAGGAGCAGCAAGGCTCCCAGGCTCCTGCAGGTCTGGATCACAGTTCCCACTGGGGACATTCAGTGGACAGCACTGAGACTTACAAGGGTGTTGAGGCCCTGGACACACACTAACCCCAGAACTGCCTGTGCCTCAAGGCCCCACCTTGGGGTTTTAGAGCTAGAGGAAACCGAGAGTCAGAGTCCCAAATCCTTCAAGGATAGGAATTTTTGCTCTAACCATCCATGGGTAGGTACTCTTGCCAGGTGCCTTTGAGATGGGCTTGCGGCTGTCCTGGGAGACTGAAGCTGCTGGGAACATTCGGTCCATTTGTGGGCAGTACACCTTGTGAACCATTTCCTTCTCCTAGCAAATCCCCGCTGGCATTCCTACATCTTCACTTCCGTACGCACCTACTCCCAACTGGGCAGAATAAAACATCCGCACATCACCGCGCAGTTGTGATGTGCAGGAAGAACTCATCAGTCCAGTTCCTCCATCAAAATATCTCCGGTTAGCTCAGAAATTCCTCTGACCTAGCACCTCCCAGTCACCATCTTCTGAATGTTCTCTCTCTCTCTCTCTCTCTCTCTCTCTCTCTCTCTCTCTCTCTCTCTCTCTCTCTCTCTCTCTCTCACCACTTTGTTTTTGAGGCAGGGTCTCTCACTGAATCTGGAGCTCACTGATTCAGCCAGCCTGACTGGCCAGAAAGCTGCAGAGAGCCCGGTCTCTGCCTCCCCAGGGCTTGGGTTTCAGACACAGGACACTATGACCAGCTTCTCATGTGGCTTCTGAGTATGGTGTTTGTTTGGTGGACGCTTTGGCAACGGATCCATCTCCTCCCCTCTTCTGAACTTTCCTGTTCCGCTGATGTTTCCTATAAAGGAAGGGGCACCCAGAGCAAATGTCACAGTGTGATCCCCGTCCCACAGAGCTCTACAACACTCACTGACCTCCATCTACACACCGTGTGTCACCCCACTAGCGTGACCCAGAATTGTGTGTGCCTCACAAGCAGTGATGGCCTTTACATACAGCTTTAAAATGAAAGAAGCAGGCTGCAGAAAAGGACTTAGACATTATTAAAAGACCACATCCTCTCTCCTCCTTCACTAATAATAGAATTACTTAAGGGACCAGGGCCCCAGCAAGGTTTATGATTGACAGGTTAGATAATTAAACCAAAGATGGCTGGCCCCAGGGTGAAATCTATGTGGTGCCTCAACACCGACTGTGCAGTCTCCTCCCAACACCCCCTGGGGCTTGGAAGGGCTCTCACGAGAAGCTATGCCTGCCACTACCTCCCCCACTCTGGACTTCTTTTCTGTCTGTTTGTCAGGTGCTTCGGAGGTGAGGTCTTCTTGCAGCCTGTTGGAAACTCACTGGTGGCTTTGCTTTGTGTCTCTGACAGGTCAGCTAAAGGACGCCATCACCCAGCGGCACCTACAGCAAGTGGCTCTTGGTGAGTATGCTGGAGAGCCCTCAGAATGAAGCGGGGTTTCCTTGCCGAGCCCTCAGAACAAGGTGGGTGTGTGCTGGAGAGCCCTCAGAATGAAGCGGGTTACACTTCAGAGCCCTTGGGATGAAGGGGGATATGTAGATACATGAGCTTTCTTGTCAGGACCACCAGCTCACAAATAATGACACAGAGACTTACTATTAATTGTGGAAGTTTGGCTTTAGCTTAGGCTTGTTCCTACCTAGTCCTTATAACTTAAATTAACCCATATTTTTAAATCTGTGTTCTTTCACGTGGTTCAGTCATCTTTACTCTGTGTTGCCCATCCTGCTTGCTCTGCATCTGGCTGGCGACTAAGCCTTTCTTCTTCCCAGAGCTCTCTCTGTCCGGAAGTCCTGCCTATCCTCCTGTCTAGCTATTTGCCACTTAGCTTTTCATTAAACCAACCACAGTGACACATCTTCACACAGTGTAAAGGAACATTCCACAGCAGGGATGTGTGCTGCAGGCTCCTGGGAATAAATGGGGAGTGGTCCAAGCTAATCCAGATAAATGGCCAGCCCTCACCACTCTGGGAGCTCAAGAAAGGCAAGGATGGGGGCCTGCATTCCTCCTGTGGGAGCACCAGCTCCCCAACCTATCTCCTTGCCCGGGGCTGTTGCTGATTGCCTTTCTAGCTGCTTCATTATTCTCCCAAGCTCTCTTGTCCTATCCCACCCTGAACCCTGACCCTCAGAGTGCTATTCTGAGCCTTCTAGAGGCGGACTGATCAATCCTAACCATAGCAACCTATGGCAAAGACCAGCAACCCATCAGCGCCTGTGGCCTTATGGGCAGAAGCTCTTTTCATCACCATCATATTCACAAGAGGCCAGGCCATCCTCCAGATTGGGGGAGGGGCTCAGTGGCCTGCCTGTGGTCACATGGCTGGTGCTTGCTGGAACCCCAGGTCCATCTGCCCAATCCCGTGATTCCTAGCCTACAGCAATGGTTGACTCACTTCAGTGCGCTGAGAATGTCAACAGTAAACCCACATGGTCCTGGTCCAAGGGGCCTCCTCTCCTGCACCTTTGCTGGCAGACAGATGCTGAAAGTGTCCCTTTTGATATGGGACTCGAGCAAATCATGTGGAGGATAGTGTCACACTCCGGAAACCTGGTGGAACAGATCTCTGGAAGAAAAAAAACAACACCGCACTTTCTTTCCAGCTGGCCAGGACTCAACCACTAATATTCCAAACACCTCATGCTAGCCCTGGACTCATGTGAGTCCTGTAGTGACTCACAATGAAAGAAACCCAGTACCCAGGGCTAGTGGAGGGAAATAGCACTGTCATGAGCGTGACCCAAATCAGTAATAATAACAAACCCGTGGAATAACAACGGACAAGTCACAATGTCAGGGTACATGCGCCCCGGCCACCTACCCAGGCTCTGAGCCTTCGTAGGGTCACACTCTGCACCATTGCTAGGGACTTGGCACACCGAGAGCTGACATTCTTCCGGTGCCATCAGTCTCAGGGAACCTAAGGAAGGAAGGGCAGCCTTGTTGGAAAGATTTGCCAGTTGACCTGGGTCATGCACCCTGCCCTGTGCTCACCCGGGACATGTCACTGAAGCGCAGTCACCCCTTCTGTCCCTCACACGGGGCCAAAGTGGAAAGGCCACTAAACCCAGAGGTATTGTCACTTTGACCCCGGGGAAGCAGGCCCAGAGCAGGCAAGGCATGGCCGTTGCAGGCAAGGGCTCCTCTGTTCTCTCTGCTCCCCAGGCCAGAACCTTCCAGGTCTGGTCCTCCCCACTGGGACAGGCATCCTGAGGGCCTCGCTGCATGTTCTCCGAAATCATGTGCCTGAATTCTTCTGCCTGCCTGAGGCTGTCTACACTGCACAGGTATCAGGGTTAGCAAGGCCAGATGTCCTGAGGCAGCCATCAGCAAACTTCAAAGGAAAGGCACATGGGCAGAAGTCTAATTAAGAGCTCCATGTATTTTAACAGCATATTATCCCAGTTAGATACGAGGTGTTAACATCTCCCAGCTGCCCACTTTAGGGACTTGACTCCGGGTGGCTGTCCGGGAGCCTTAGGCAGCTGTCTAATGTCTGCGGCCCCACGTGACCCCGGTAGAGAAGGGGTTCTTGTCTGTGAAGGAGGCTTTGTCCTCTGCCCTCACACTGCAGCTGGCTCTTGTGTCAAAGGCTAGGCTGGAGCGCTTCTGAGTACTCTCTGTGCGTTGGTGTGGCCTGTGGTCTGCTGTCCTGTCATTCTGGTTTCCAGTGCAAGATTTAGGCATTGACCAGCCAGGCAGCATCAGCTTCACTGTCTTTGGTGTGTACTCCCTCTACCTTTGCCTCACCCACCCTTCCGTTTAGGCCTGACCCATGAGTCTTCTGTGAGTCGCTGGGTTCCTATGGAGGGCGGTTCAGTTACTGCTTGGGAATACCCTGGGAAGCAAACAAATCTAAAGCGGGAAAGGTTGGCCCACACATTCAAGGTAAGAACACCTTTCTATATGTAAACAGATCAGTGGCCAAGGATGTTCATATGAAGACAACCCCATATCCCAAGGAACATAGATTTAGGGGTGATGTGAGAGCCGCCATTTGCATTGCCTTGGGGAGGGAAAGTCAGAGGTGTGCTGGAGCTGGCTCCGACGTCCGACGTCCGACGTCACAAGAACTGGCTGTCGATGTGTCGGGAATGTGGGGTGCTGTTATTCAACACAGCTGGTATTGAAAATCAAATTATGTTAGTTTATAGTTGCATTATGTTTTAAAACAAACGCAGCAGACCCTTGAGTGTCATTCTTTGCTAATGTGTGCTTTTGCAGGTACCTGTGGCTGCCATACCTCTGTGGTGGTCTGCATAGTGTGTGTTACTCTGTGTTTCCTTGAATCCACCTTTAGACATCACACAGCAGCTTGAAGGGAGAATTTACATCAAGGGAGTGGGCAAATCTTCTAAACAAGGGCTTCCCCCCCACGTAGCTGCCTTTGCTAGCACAGCACAGTACTGACGTACAGACAAGCACCCCATGAGCCAGCTGTGTGTGTGTGTGTGTGTGTGTGTGTGTGTGTGTGTGTGTGTGTGTAAACATGTGTACTCAGGATTTTCTCCTCCCTCTCCTGGCTACAAACACAGATTATGGCCCTCTTTTTAAACCTGCCCAAACTATATCTGGAATTCAAACTTCCTCATAGCCTTGGTCCTTTTGAAAACCAGTGGACAAGGAAACACATGAAGATTTGACATGTGTCAGGACAGCACTGAGCCCTGTGAGCCTCCTGGATGTGAGCCTGAAAGATTCAGGGGTGGCCTTGAAGAGACATGTCAATGGCCACTTGTAAGAATGTGGAGAACAGACATGGCTGAGGGGAAAGCTGGGCCCCGCATGCAGGCTTGGGAATGAATTCTGTAGTGTTATTTTAACACAGGTATTACTGGGAGAATTGAGAGTGTCCATGCTACCTAGAATGGTACAGTGGCTGATGGGCCAGATGAGACATCCAGCTGTCTCTGAGGAGTTTCACCACGTCTCTCTTTAATACTTCTTCAATACTCACAAAATCCCCAGGAGGTAAATACTTCCCTAGCCTCCAGAATCAGAGGTAGGACAACACAGCCATTGCAGGATGGACCTGGGAAACAATGCTCATGTTTGAGCAGGCCTGCTCTGTCTTCAGATCCCCAGTCCAGGCCTTATTGGGCTGGCCCACCCTGATGATCCTCACGTTACAGCTAAATTAGTGGTTGTAGTCGCATAACAAGATAACCTACTTGATTCAGGCTCTGCCAGCTGCCACACCGCACCACCCTACATACTTTGCCTGGCATCCTGGTATCCATACAGGGGCACAGAACTAAAGCCTGCCCTCCCAGAATCTCCAGTCTAGGTAGAAAAGAGGATGAGTACTAAGAAGAGGTCAGATTTGAATCATCAGGGTAAAAGCTGCCTATGTCTCCATCTACCATCCTTTCCCTTGCATGTACGGAGCTAGCTCAGCCTTGACCTCCTCCAGGAAGACTCCCCTGGCCTCTTCCCTCCTCCTCACCCCAGCCTCTTCCCCCGGCCTTGTTGCGTATTTCCGAACTCATCAGCCTCATTTTATAATGACTAATAATTTCCAAGCTATTGTCCACATTAAAACATGAACTCCTTGAAAACTGGGTGTGGAGGAATTCAGCTTTGTGTCCCCAGCAGCCAGCATAAACAGTAAATAGGCCAGATCAATGAGCCAATGAATGCTTTCCGAGACGGTTTCCAGACCCACACATCTTGCAAAAGTACAATGAGACATTTGAACATAAAATAAGTCCATTTAAAAGAAGTAGAAGGAGTAAGTGCTTTTGGACCCAACGGCTGAGCAAATTACACACACAGGCAATAAATTTGGCTCTCCCTTGTCTAGCCACAGAGAAAGAGAAAAAAAGAAGCACCCAGAATTCCTGAGTTTTCATTTTCTGACAGCAAGGACCTCACTAACTAATTTATCTGTAGAAATAGAATTTTTTCCTGGAATAAACACAAGGCAGAATTTATCGTGTGGATCCTCATGTAAAGGACAGCTAGTGACACCAAGAATGATGTCTTCAACTGCCGTTTTACAAAAGACATCCCAGTGTTGTTCAACCCAATGATTCTCGTATCGACCTTCCATAAAAGCGAGAGGCCTGGCATTAAAGCATAACTCACAGAGAATGTGCACGTGAGCAGCGGGATAACAGGATCCAGGTACCCACTTTCTGACAGGCATAGGTAGGGGGATAAAAGTGAGAGCCTTCCACCGTGGATGTGCTGGCCCAGGCCGCACCTCTCCTCTTGAGCAACAGTATTCTATGAAGATCTAGGTCACATTCCACTCAGAACCAAAACTCTAACAAGAACTGTGGTTGGAACTTAAAAAATGCAAGACCCTCCTAAAGGTGGCAAGAAGAAGTATGTCAGGTAAGAACAGCCCCCACAGCTGTGGAACATAGTTCAAGGAATGGCGTCTGGTGCCATCACTGAGACCTCAGGACAGGCCTGAATGCTGAAGAGCTGGCAGGATCCAGAACCACAGATATGGCGTGACTAAGGCTGAAGGTTTGGGGTGTGTGTGTGTGTGTGTGTGTGTGTGTGTGTGTGTGTGTGTGTGTGTTGTACACTATACCCTGAGTTGGGCCTGCTCCTCCCCAAGCCAGGACAGTCAGGACAGTTGAGCCATGGAGCACATCCCATGATAACAAAGCCACGTATGTATGGAGAGCGGACCCAGGCTTCCTGGAAGGTCCCTGCCTGTCCTACCCACCTCTTGGCTCCGTATCTGAGCTAGCTTTCCTCACCAGCTTTGCTCAGACCCTGGGGAATTTACTGGTTGTCTGGATGCACCTGAATGATCCTGTCAGGAAAATCAGTGGAGGATCTGGCACAGGGAGTCCACGAAGGCCAGACTCCACAGAGCCGCCAGGTCCTTGGGATAGGTGGCCACTCCTGCCTGGCCCTTGGCATAGGTGGCCACTCCTCCCTGGTCCTTGGCATAGGTCACCACATGGTTGCTTTGTCCCACCATTGTCCTGAGAGACTCGCAGACTGGGACAGGGGCAGCCCATCAGAGGAGAAGGAGGAGGGGACATGCCAGTCCACACAGCCAGCCCCTGTGGAAGCAGCCCCTGCCAGTGCGGTGGGCATGCCTCAACCACTGTCTCTCTGGTACAGTGATGAGAAGATCCAAAGATGCCACTGGCGATTGTAAAGACATTGGGGACCTCTTCAATTCTACTCCTCCAAGTCCTTCTCCCTTTGCCTCACCCCCATCTTCCAGCCTCAGCAACGAGAGAGGCTTGGATCATCACCAGCCTGGAGTGAGCTCTTAGAGCCCCACATAGGGCTTTGCCAAGATCAAAGGCCTCTTGGGCTGTTCCCTGCCGTCCTCCAGCTCTTCCTTGAGAGCTTAGCTTCCTCAAGAAACTCCTGCAGTGCCCCCTTGTGGCTCCTTGTGCTTCAGAGAGGCTGTGCTCCTGCCTGCCCTATTTGATCAAGCTCATCTGGGCACCACGATTTCAGAGACAAACCGTGTTCTCATACTCTCCGGGCCTCACTGATTGTGGCTGAGGGTTTGAGACCAGTAGTCCCCAGACACAGAGAAGCCACGCTGCCCGAGGCATTGATCAGCAGCTTCCCAGCAGTGAGGGACCAAGGGAGGAGGTGCCCCCCCTCAGGACCACTGGTTAACAGTGGGCAGGGTCCCAGAGCGGTCCCCAAGCCCAGTGCAGGGTCCAGGGTGGTCCCCAAGTCCAGTTCAGACAGAACAACTTGTGTATTTGCTGTTAAACTTGTGTCTGTAGGAAGTGCCATAGATTTCTGCTGGTGGCTTTGGAGAAAACGCTCACAAGTTAGTCCACACGGGCCCTTCCGAGTCGTCTCTGCTCTGCACATCCCTCTATGAAGTGACATCCAGTCTCTCCCCTGCCCCCATTACGCGGAGCATCTCCGTGCTAATTTCGCTATTGCTGTGATGAACAGCATGTCCAAGGCAACTTGGGAAGGAGATCAAATCACCCTACAGATTAAAATCCATAGTCAAAGGAAGCCAGAGCTTGAGTAGTAACTGAAGAAGCCCCTTGGGGGACTCTGCTTCCTGGCTCCTCCCTAGGGCTTGTTCAACCGGCTTCCTAAACAACCCACGACCACCTGCCCAGGGGCTCTCCCCACATGTGCTGGGCACTTCTTCCTTCAATCAACGAAGAAGAAAATCCCCACAGGTTTGCCTACAGGACCATCTAAGAGGTCCCTCTTCTCAGATGATGCTAGCTTGTGTCAAGGTGAAAGAAAGCCCACCCAACCCATTTATTTCTTCTGTACTCAGCCCCGTGATGAGCACACAGCCCTGGGTCCCCACAGCATCCCTTGATATACCAGTGAGATGTATAGCATTACAGATTTGCCTTACAAATGTGCCAGGCAGCCTGGATTCCATTTTCATCTGTAAAATGAGATGTTTGTGCCAGCACCCAGCACAGCCCCCGAGACTTAGCTGCATTCCCTGATGGCTCATGGCATGAACTAATGGCTTTCATGTTCTTTCCAGCCCTCATGCACCAAAGCATGACCTCTATGAATGAAGCTGTCCTTAGGACACATGTCACTGTGCTATGGACACATATGAGACCTTGAATCAATTACAGGTCATCTACCCTCTGGGAAACAAGTGGCCGGGGTGTTGGTTCCTTGGAATTTCAAAGAATGGGAAGGAAACAACATCCCCAGATGAGATGACATCTGAGAGGTTCCAAACGCAGCCAGGGGATTCTGAGACCCTTGTGTGGATTACAGAATGCAGTAATGTGTGTGAACACAGGGGGAAGGACACAGTAATGTATGAGGACATAGGGGGAAGGATAGTGACTGTGGTCCATGGTTGAATTTCCATGCTCAACATGAAGGCTTGGATGAGGAGGCTCCAGCCCATTTCCTACCCGGTCCAAGGCTGTGGCTTCAGTCTCCTGCATCCATCCACATGTCCTTCCCAGAACAGTGGGGAAGGAGCTCAGTGAGGACTGCGTGTCCTGGCAGCAGTGCTGAGCTGTAGGGTCTCTCAAAGGGAAGACACTCACCCTGGGTGCTGGGCAGGGCTCTCAGGACAGAGGAGCAAACCAATAGAGGCCAGACACAGGAGGAAGCTGGTTAGGAGAGCCTGGTTTGGAAGGCAGAGGAGTCATGTGATCTGCAGGAGACTCAGGAAAGCTGAGTGCTGTGGTACCCTCCCAACCTGAATGCTGAAGATCAGTGCTGTGAGTTCTGGGCTAAGTGTTAACATCTGAGAAGCACAAGCTCTGATGAGCATGGGAAAATGGTCAATGCCTCCATCAAAGAACAGAGACCAAGTTAGCCTGACAGATCTATGATGCCCACACACATTGATGAGGATGGCCCTTCTCTCCTCAGTTCACGTGGGATCACCTTCACAGATTCACAGGGAAATGATATTGGACAAACTCTGTGGGCATCCCTTGGCCCAGTCAAGTTGACCATCTCACCTCGGGATCAGAAGGAAAACAAGAAATATGGCACTTCTGCGATCTTGTGTCCTTGGTCTGTAGCCCTCCTGAGCATCCAACTTTCCTCGCCCCTAGAGGACAGACAAGTATGTACTCCAGAGCTGGCCTGCATTTCAAATGATGTGTGCGTGCTATAGGCATGGGCATGGCAGGTGCTCAGCAAATCATAACGAGCTCTGACAATGGTGGCAGGGGACAAAAGGAACCTAATGTCCTGTCAGTGGGCACAGCCCTCACACTGAGCCAGCAATGGCTTGGAGCCGTCAGCACCAATGGCACTACCATCAAAGCTGGTGAAGTCACCACATCTGCTCACTGACACCAATCTGCTCCCTTGCAGAGATGCTGCAGAGCCTGGTGAATGGGCTGCCTTGTCCTCTGAGCACTGCGCTGCTCATGACGGGTCTGATAGTTACCAGTGCCATGTTTTCTGCAGACACAGACCTCATATGTGTGCATTTGGATTAATTAGACATTTAACCAAGCATCTAGAAGACAAAACACTAGCCTCTTGACTTCATCTTTTAGCCTAGAACATGGTACAGCTGTCTCTTCCATATGTCTATTCTGCCCTTACACATAAAAATAAATCCCATCTGTGATGGACAGATGCAAGCCCAAGAATCCCCTGCCCATGTGTCACGGAGCCAGGAAAAACTCTCTCAAGGTCCTCAAAGAACTGATAAAAATACTGAGGTCTATTCAGGGAGCCATGAGGAAGCTGTTGTGAAAATCCAGGCACTTACCCAGAACATGCGATGTAGAAATGCTTCCAGGTACGAGTTTAGGGGGACAGCAGGACTTTTCCACAGAAGGGGAGGGGAGGGAGTGGAAAGAGGAAGGTCAAAAGAGAGAAAGAGGAAAGGTGGAGGTGCTCAAGAAATTGCTTTGTGATTTGTTTCCCAATCTTTGTATGTGTGTATCTGTATGCTTGTATGTTATGTGCCTGTGTGTGTAAGCAGGCATGTGCATGGTATATGCATGCTACAGGACATGCCACAATGCATGTGTGGAGAGCAGAGGATATCCTCAGGTGATGGATTCTCTTTCCACCTTGTTTGATGCAAGGTCTCTTGTTTGCTACTGCACTCACCAGGCCAGCTCCCCCATGCACTCACCAGGCCAGCTCCCCCATGCACTCACCAGGCTAGCTCCCCCATGCACTCACCAGGCCAGCTCACCCATGCACTCACCAGGCCAGCTCACCCATGCACTCACCAGGCCAGCTCCCCCATGCACCACTCACCAGGCCAGCTCACCCATGCACTCACCAGGCCAGCTCACCCATGCACTCACCAGGCCAGCTCCCCCATGCACCACTCACCAGGCCAGCTCATCCATGCACTCACTGGGCCAGCTCACCCATGCACTCACCGGGCCAGGGCCAGCTCACTCATGCACCCACTGGGCCAGCTCACCCATAGTCTTGCAGGGATCCCCCTGTCTCAGCCTCCCAGGTCACTTCAGGAGTGCTGGCTTTAAAGGTGTGAGCTCCCACATGCTGCTTTTTGTGGTTCTGGGGATCTGAACTCAGGTCCTCTCACTAACATAGCATGTACTATACCCACCTGAGCCATTTCCCCAGCCCTGCTCTTTTTAAAATAAGATCTTTGAGAATTTCACACACGTTTTGACTGTATCCACTCCCCGCTCCACACCTCCCAGACCCACCTTCTTCACTACCCACCCAACTTTACATTCTCTTTTTCCCTTTTCCCACCTGCCACATTTGTGGCCTTCTGCCACTCTGCAGGCCTTAGGGGACATTAAACGTCAGTGAGAGACAAAACCATGAAGAGAAGGCTGTTGGCGTGTGTCAGGATCCCGACACCTGTGGGGAGATGTGGGAAAGAGTGGATGCTGGAGGCTGCAGAAAGGCTTTCACCCACTCTGTACTGGTTTATGGAAACAACTATATCAAATTGTGTAGAGTTTCCCAAATACAGAGGTGACACAGACCATGCTTTGAGCTGTGTTGAAATGGTTTCTGGTAATCCCTGGAGCCCAATGAAGGATTAGGCTACAAGGGTTCAGAACTCAACCAGAAATTACTGTTTTTGTGGACTCACCATGATGGTTGGCTTGGTAAGAAGGGGAGGATCCCAGTCCTATTCAAAATCGCCTTAATTCTCCTCACTGTGGCTATGCCTAAATCACCTCTCTTAAAGGTAAAAGCATAAATGTACTAGTTCTCAGTTTTGTCTCCAAGCATGTGGTCATTTAATTATAGTGGGATTAATAGTTGTAGACAGCATGTCTAGCATGTCTAATGGCACAAGGTAATATTCACGTGAATATCACTCTCTTTTCTCTCTCCCTCTCTCACATGCTCATAGGAGGTCTTTCTTCTATATCTCAACTAGAAACTGAGTGACTTCACAATTCAGTTGGTCAGTGACTGTTCATCACAAAAAAAAAAAAACACCAAATTAAAATGGGTCGTTCTATGTTTAGCTGCAGTTCTAGTAATTTGAATTTCTCTCTAAGATAAGACTTCTCTCTCTTAACCCCAGCTAAGGCCAACTGTGTCTGTGGTCAGCTTCTCTCTCTCTAATTCCCTTACTAACTCCATCCACTAAGGCTTTATCTCCTCAAGAAGGAGGAAAGGTCAGTTGACACAGATGTCTCCTATCTGTCCTCTTGTACCATGGCTGTGACATGACTCTTCCTCCTTTGGGGTCTCTAGAGTTCCTCTGCCACACATCCTTGACTTGAACGTGTGCACTTATTTTGACAATGTACCTGATGTAGCCAGAGGTCATGGCAAGACGTAGATAGCAGTATTTGTATTAGGAATTGTGAAGAAGCTTGAATTCATTAAGGCCTATTCATAAAGTATAGGTGAGTGTGGCAAAGTCACAGGGGCCAACAGAGCAACAAGGCAGGAGGCATTGCCAGCCCTGGACACAAGGGCTACAAAGATTGGGCAGTAACTGGAACATGGAGACAGGGGCGGATGCATCTGACACAACTGAAACTTGAATGTGACATTTGAGTCCTGAGCCTGCATGGACATCTCCTCCATGCAGTTGTCTCGACTGCAGTCGCCACTGGCCACTGACTGATCCTAGGCAGGACACCAGGCTAAGGGCCCACCTTTATACCATTTATACCAGCCAGTTCCTCAGGGTGAAAGGCAGGAGCGCAAGAGGTGAATTGGAGAAGTGGATGGAATAGAAACAGACCTGTCACAAGTCTCCAGACAGCAGTGGCCCGCTCCTTTACTTCTCCTGGGATCCTGTTCCACCCAGGGGACCTTATTAAAAATGACCTTGGTCTTGTGGAGTGTTCTAGAGGATCTCAGGTGTCCTCAAGTTCATTAGCGCCCACTCTGTACATCCTCCTAAGTGCTGGGATTAAAGGTGTGTGCCACCACTGTCTGTCTGGCTTGGAAAATGTCTAGTTGTTTATTTTCAAGGTTTCTCCGAGGACATAGGTTCTGGCCCTTGTCTGAGGTTATATGAGAGTCCAGGCTGTTTGGCCAATTACTCTCTGGCAGCTACATTGCTCAAAGATCTGCATGTCCTGACGACACGGCAGCCATGCTGCCTGGGTCCAGCTGGGAAAGAGGTAACGGGTTCTCAGGATGTCCAGGTTCTCAGTTCTTACTGATTTCCTTCTGGGAAGTCACTGTGACACAGCCATGCTGTAACTATGGGTCTGTGAATCTGAAAAGGCAGGAGAGAGTATTTTTAAATTTTATCTTTGTTATGTTTAATTATGTGCATGTATGCACATCTGTGTGAGGGTATGTGTACATGAGGCCAGGAGAGAGAGGGTGTCGAGAGTTACAGGCAGCTTAACTCAGAACTGAACTTCCATTATCTGAGAGAGCAGCGTGTGCTCTCAACCACTGAGCCATCCCTCCAGCACCTGGAGGGAGGGTTATAAGGTACACAGTGCTGTGAGAGAAGGGTTTTGTGGGCATGAAGGGTTGTGGACAGAGAATCATAGACAGATTAGAGAAGGGTGGGAAGTTCTGAGTTTAGAAAGGTCCGTGAACAGATGTGAGTGGGAGGGAGCTTCCAGTTGGGCATGGGCAATCATGAAGCCAAGCACACGCAGTTATGAAGGATACCTTTCCTGAGTACGGAATATGCGGAGAGACTCCCTCTTGTTGCTGATGGACCGCGTGCACGCTGTAAGCCTCTCTGTGGCCCACCTCCTCAGGGAACATGATGAGGAACAGGAAGAGTTTCATTCCACGCATGTGTTGGGCAGCAGCAGCCCAGAATGGAAGAGAGGAGAATTGTTCACACAGGGGAGGACCGGGAGGGGCTGTTTGGCCTGCGATTTTTTTCCCCTAAGATAGACATTGGTGCTTGTATTAAAGTGTCACCTTTCTCCTCTCAAAGATCATCTGTTCTCCCTGAGGTGTGACAGACAGTGTGTGCAGGGGATGTGGAGCAAGGATGATGGTGTCCCAGGAGCTGCCAGGCATGTGTCCACTGTCCTCTTCATCACGGCTGAGTCAGGCATGCCCTGTGCAGCTATGGCACTCCACAAAGCCAATACCAAGATGGATAATGGCACCAAGCATCGTCAGTACGATGAGCCCGGTTGACAATAAATGTGAGCCATTACCCAGGAAATGGTCTGATTGGGAAGCCAGACGCTTGCTGACCACTGTGCTGATTGAGCCACTGGCACCATTAATCTCCATAAGAGTAGACACTTGGACTCCTCGGACAAGATGAGGCTAGGTGATCTATGACTCTGCAAGGCAGTTTAGTCCAAGGAGACCCAGAGTGGGTGTTGAAAGAATTCACAGGGTAGCTAAGGAAATGCCTCATCACCCTGACACCCTGTCTGGTATGGCAAAACAACAAAGCCCACTGCCTCCTCCTATGCTGGGCCCTGGCCAGGTGACAGCAATGTTAGACCCCACAGCCTATGCTCTACAGCAGCCCAGAGGGCCCCTCTCAGCTTCACAGTGTGGTAGGAATTGTCAGGTTGCTCCCAGGAATGAGGAATGGCCTGAATTATGGCAGACCCCTGCTCATAGCCAGCGGGGAAGTTGCACATGCCCAGAGGGAGCTCAGTACACACAGGCTGCTGTACTTTGGTTAGCAAAGGACGGTCTTCACAAGCCAGGCCCTGGGAAGAGGCTAAGGCTTCATTTTGGTCCTGCTGCAGATCTGAACGTCATCCATGGGAAAAAGCACCACCTTCACCACTTAGGGTGAGTCCATGCAGACTTGAGGGAGCTGCCTGTGGCTCCCTTCACCACTGGACTTGCTTACAACCCCAGCTTCGAGACTAGACGGAGCCGGGTTCCCAGCCCAGCTCTGCCCATGAGCAGCATGCCCAAGGATACCACACCCCTCCTCAAGGCCAAGTCCCATCTGCAACAGGAGCTGTGAAGACTTCATGAGATGACAGCCGTGAGTCACCATTACAGCCACGAGTGGATGGCATTACACAGATTCCCTAATGAAGGCCCACGTCAAGCAGCTCTGACCTCACAGAGCCTGTGTGTCCATTACTGCAAATCCCCGAGCTCCCACCCACTTCATCACAGTGGCCTCGGTATCTGCAGGGCCGGCTGGGGCCGTGAGGACATACTCCCTCCCACACACCATCCCTTGTGCATGTCTGTTCACCTCCAGAACTCCTGTATAGGTGAGGGACTTGCAGTGAGAAGGACTAGAAGCCTTAGCCGGTTCCTTAACAAGGGGTGGCATGGGGACCTCCAGAGGACATGCTGACAAATCCAAACTCAGCAGGTCTGGATGGGGGCCCAGTTGCTGCTGTGCTGACAATCTCCATAAGTGATTTCAGCGAGCACCCCAGTCGAGAGCCACCGAAGCAGAGAAATTAGATTTTGTACAGTCCAGGCATCAGATAACTGTGTAGCATGTGGGGGTCGTGGGGAAGTGGAGATGGGAGCTGGAGGCCTCCCCAGCAGAACCAGCTCAAGCAGAAGAACCCCCATCTTGGCCGGCATCCCAGCAATGGAGGAATTGGGTACCCCCACCCTCTGGCTTCCTGGTTTGCTACTCAGCTGCTTAGGGCTTCCCCCTTGTGTGACATCCCACCAGGGTAAAGCGAAACCCATTCTTCATGCTCTTGTATTGTTTTGGAGCTGGCATTATTGTGACCACACAGGTCACTCGGGGCTAACCCCTCCTGTGCTACTGTCCCAGCCTGAATTGTGTCTTTGAAAGAAAGGCTTCCCCTCCCCCGTGCCACCAGTCAGGTGACTGGGGTTCTGTCCATGGCCAGGGTCCCAGAGGGAACAAAAGCTTACAAGCCCCAGTGCCCTTCATCTTCCCCGTCTGTCCCCCTCGTGTTTTCTCTTGTCTCCATTTGACTCCTCAGGCCAGGCTTTCTCTTCACAGGGGCTGGCTCCTGTCCCCTGGTGGGGCACAATGCAGTCTACAAAGCAAACATCACCTTTGGCCTCAAGCCCATCTAGGACTATGTGTGTAGCTTGTGTCTCAGGGATGCTGTGCCTTCATCCCAGCTGTCCCAGGGGTCGCTCGTCCCTGCCCTCTTTCCCAGACCTTTTCATCAAGTTTGGAGAATCCTGGCACCATCCCCCCCTAGCAGCTCCTCACTGCAGAACAACTGAGTCTCAGATGAGCTGTGAAGGACAATATCAAGCCTCCCCTACCCTCCCACTGTGCTCCCCTCTGCTCCCATGCAGCTCAACGCCAGCATCCTTAACATGGCATAGAGTCCTCCTCGCTCCTCAAAGGCACCAAGCAGGCTCATGTGACTCCTTCCCGTGCTCCTCAGTCCCCTGATTTCTGTAGGTCTCTGCTCTGTCGCCCCCTCCTCCAAGAGGTCACCCACGACATCACTCCATGCACTCTGGATTTTTGTCCAGCGTTGCCTCTCAGCCTACTGTATTATGCTGCAGACCTAGTTTTGTTGTCGTTGACTGAGGTTCATCTCCATCACTAGTACTAACCCTTCTGGAATAGGGTGGGCCATAGTCAACACTGAAGAAACATTTCCTACCGGCTAGTAATGGCACGCAGTTGCTGTGCACGTCTGACGAACTAAGAGAGCCAACTGACTCTACAAAGTTGGTCCTCTGGCCTTCACACCCTGACTGTGGCTTGTGTGCAGGCACTACATGAGTGCTTGTTGAGCAAGTGAAGGAAGGACCAAGCTCCTAGGTAGCCCCAGGCACTGCACACTTCCCCTAGCCACTCACTCAATGGTGCTGATGATGAAGGAGGACTCAAGGACTGCACCAGCAATAGCTGACGTAGCCTTCTGTCCTTGTGTCAGACATGTTCAGAATGATCCCCTGGACATCGTCACACACACCTGCGGTGTACCCACAGAAACCACCACATACCACATACCGTGCAGTGAGGCAGGAGCCTGCCCCCTGCAGAGGGACCGTGAGTGCATAGTGGGACTGGAGCCCCTTCACCTGCCTTCTCATCCTCACGGCCCTTGATGCTGCCTCCCATGCAAAGCCAGAGCCCTTCCCTCATCCTTCTCAGCCTCTCTGCCGGTTCCGGTACCCAGCCATCGATGGCTCCAGAGCAGGCTATCTCTGAGTCACTCGTGAGTCCTTGGTTTGCTCCTGGTCAAAGGTGTCAAAAGAGGAAGATGAGGCAGAGTTCTGTGCCAGCAGGCCATGGGACAGTTGGACCCAGAACTCCTAGGGAAGTTCCCTGGCCATGTAAAGGCTCACTGTCATCTGGTGTTAGCACTCCACCTTCAGGGTTTACATCTGCCGTTTCTCAGAGAGAGGGCCGTCAAATAAACGGGGAATCCAGTACGTCCTGTAGCGGCCTCTAAATAAGGCTCCAGAGAAAGACTCAGGAAACAGGAAGGCCCTACTTCCCACCTCTAAAGTGCCCTGTGCCTGTGACTTGGAGGTCAGGGAGGATCATGGGAAATTAAGACCAGCATTCAGCCTCATAAGGCTGATAAAATGTTGTTACAGGATGACAGGGTCATCTTCAGCTGGGATGACAGAAGATGCCTGCTCACCTAGCACAAGGAAGGAAGGGTAATTGGTTCTGCAAAGATAAAAGACAGACTAGTAACCATTTAGCACCTGTGAGCATGCATCAGTGAAGCCGAGAGGAGAGAAAGAAGAGAGAAAGCCTCAGCGGATGGAGGCCTCTCTGCAGGGGAGTGCTGCAGGCTGCAGTGGGGATCAAAGCCTCAGCCCACTGGGACAGGGAACATTGGGACCACTTATGCAAAGCACTAGAGGCTTTTGACCAGCCACACGCTTAACACGGACCATGGTGGAGAGAGCTGGCATGGACATTCACCTCCACTCACACCTCTGCTTTGCCCCTTCTCAGCTGCCATTCTCATCTGTGTGGTTCATGGACACCCTAGACACGAAGTCTAGCTGTGGGGAGTTGCTAGTGCCTTCCATGCATGGTTACTCTAAGGGGATGGTGGTGCATGGAGGACCATGTGCCTAGTGACCTTGTCAGGACATTTCAGAGAGAGGCATTCAATAAATGGCCAGCATTAGTAACTCTCCTGCTACAGAAATAGACCCAGTTACATGGGGTTTCTGGAGGGTGGTTTTGTCTGAACCGGGGTCTCCTAGAACCCCAGCTGGCTTGAATCTCAATATGCAGCCTAGGATGGCCTCAAGTTTTTAATCCTTCTGCCTCAGCCTCCAAATGATGGGATTACAAGGGTGTGCCACCATGTCCAACTGAGAACACACAGCTGATTTGTGTGTGTGTATGTCATACATGGTGTGTGGGAAGTATGTGTGTGTCGTACATCATGTGTGGGAAGTGTGTGGGTGTCATGGCATCACGTGTGGGAAGTGTGTGTGTGTGTCATACATTGTGGGAAGTGTGTGTGTGTCGTACATTGTGTGTGGGAAGTGTGTGTGTGTGTGTGTGTGTGTGTGTCATACATCGTGTGTGGGAAGTGTGTGTGTGTATGTGTGTGTGTCGTACATCGTGTGTGGGAAGTGTGTGTGTGTGTGTGTGTGTGTGTGTGTGTGTGTGTGTGTGTGTGGTGGCATCCACTTATGGAGTCCATTCTCTCCTTCCACTTCCAACCAGGTTCCAGTGATTGAACTGAGGCCTGTGTATCAAAGGTTTCACCCACTGAGCCATCTTGTCAACCCAACATCCCTGGGGGATGACCATTTCCTTTCTGCACAGACATGCAGTGCCCGGCAGCTCAGTGCTATATAAGAGAACATGTTTCACTGGCCCCAGCTATTTCCACTGGTTCTGAGCAGAGACCGTCCCCACTAACGTCCCCCTTCATTTCCACCTGGCTTTTTGGAGCAGTGCAGGATGTGTTTTCTATTCGGAGGGCCCTTTAAATATTAAACACCACACAACATGAGTCTGGAGTCTCTGGTGGACTTACTTGTCTATTTCCTCGACATACTTCCCACACATGATGCCACGACACACACACACATACACACACACACACACACACACACACACACTTCCCACACACATGAATTCAGGACCCTGGCACCCACACAAATGGGAATCTGCACCCAGGATCTGGAAGTTAGCCCCAGGATTCAGTAGATTAGCCTCCTCAGTATCATGAGTAATGTAGGAGGGATGCTTCCTCAAGTAATTGCCCTCAGGATTAAATCTGATCTTGTTCAGGAAGCCCTTGGACTAGGGACTAGGGGTTGTGGGGGTGGGTGGGAGAGCAGGATTGGGGGTGGGGGAGGCTTCATTCTGTGACAGGGCCTTCACTATTGGGGGGCTTGGTACCTTCACTCTGGGGCGTGGCAGAGGAGGAATGGGCTGGAGGAGGGTGGAGCTGGGGAGGTAGGTGAGGCCTTCACTCTGCTGGCTTTGTGATACGTCTGTGTTGACTAAGAAGCACTGCCCAACAGTTTATCACCCAGACACCACCCAGAGGTGTCAGCAGATGAGCTAGGAGGGCACCTGGGCCCCCCCAGCTGCAGCTACAGCCAGGTCCCTCCCCACACAGAGGAGTCAGCATGGAGTCAGATCACAGCTGCCAGCCAGGCTCAGGCCTCCCCGGGCCTTGCCACTGGTTCTATCTCTCATCACAGAGGATCAGATTCATATCACCTCCATTGCTCAGTGAGCCTGAAAACTTCCGTCTCATATGGAGGTGGAAAACAAGGGCTAAGGTTCTGATCCCGGAGCAGCCGGCTGGGGCAGGCACAGGAAGGCGGTCAGAGCCACGCCCTCTTCTTGGTCTAGAAATGGCTCTTTCCCCAATGTGGAAATGCAGTTGCCTCTTCCATGTGGACCCCAGAGGACATGGGTGCAGGGGAGAAGATGGGAGGTGGAAGGAGCTCCTCCAGTGACTGAAGCCAAGCTCAGGCTGCCACCCAGAGGCTCCGGAAGGAACTCCCAGAACCCCTGCGTCTTTGATGCCCTTGAACTCTGTTAGTGGCCCCATCACATTTTTCCTTCTGCCTTTCTTTGTTGCTATAATCCACTGGCATCTTCCTTCTCCAGGAATCTCAGAGAATGCTGTCACACCCCCCATGCCTGACCTCCAGGAAGAGAAACTTCGATCACAGCTGGAGGAGGAAAAGACTAGGTGAGCTGTAGGTTGTTTGTGTTTGTTTGTTGTCACATGCATTCTGACCCCAACCCCCCCAGGGCCTCCAACTTCCCCTTAGTAAATGGGTCCAGCCTGGAACCTCAAACAGCGGGAGTGGGGAGAGGTGAGGAGTAGCCTTAAGCAAGGCCTGGGCCTGGGAAGGGAGGATGCTGAGTAGGGAAGCACCCTGTCCAAATGGCCACTGCTCTCTAGAGCAGTGGTTCTCATCCTCTGGGTTGAGACACATACCAGATGTCCTGCACATCAGATATTTACATTGCAATTCATAACAGTAACAAAGTTACAGTTCTAACATAGCAGCCAAATAATTTCATGGTTGGGGTAACCACAGCGCGAGGAGCTGTATTACAGGGCCGCAGTGTTAGGAAAGGTGAGACCACTGCTCTGGAGGAACCACGGTGTGCTTCACCAAAGTGATTTTCCTGACAGTGTGAGGAGAAGTAGATTTCCCCATCAGGGTCATTCGTTCCTTTAGCCTCCATGCCGTGGCTGGGATCCAGAGGTCCTGAACAAGTCACCTTCCTGCCACAAGCTACTGATGGCATTACTGCAACAGCTCCCCAGCACATGCAAAAGCACACACGCGCGCACACACATGAGTGCACACAGAGGCATACATGTACACATACATGCAGGCACATACACTTGAACACATGCACACACAGGCATGCAATTGAAGGCACACATACATGCTCATACACACACAGGCACATGATCTCACACACACATGCACACACGCACGCACACACGCGTGCATACACATGCTGAGAGACATACATGTACAAATGCACACACACAGGCACATGATCACACACACGTACACATGCAAACACAGGTACATGATCACACGCATGCACACACACACAGGCACATGATCACACACATACACAAATGCACACATACACATTCTGAGAGACATACATGTACACACACATGCACAAATGCACACACACACATGCACACACACACAGAGGCACATGATCACACACATGCACACACACGCACACACACAGGTACATGATCCCACACACATGCACACAAACACACGCACACACACACAGGCACATGATCACACACGCACGCGCACACACACACACACACACACACACACACACACACACACGAGCAATGCCAGCACCTGGCACCACACTCCCTCACAGCTTCCCAGCAAAGGCTGAAGTGTTACCCACACCTGTCTTCCACATTGGCATTTTCCTTGGCTGTCCATCTGCCCCGTGATGTGTTATTGCTTCTCTCCATTGCCTTGGAAAGCAATAGCAAACACAGCTCAAGGAAGAAGGAGATCATGTCTGCTCAGAGAAAGCATGGGCAGGCACACGAGGCTGCTGCTTACAGAGATGGTTGGTGGTGCTCACTTTGCCCAATCTTTCTGTTCCATTCTGTCCATGTGCTGCCGGTGTTCAGGCCCCATCGGCTCTGCTCAGTGAAATCTCTCTGGAAACACTTTCTGGGTACAGACAGAGGTGTGCCTCCTAGGTGACTCAGAATCAGTGAAGATAACTGTCACACTTGTCCTGAGTGCATGCCCAATGAAAGGGAGCTCTCGTTCTTGGAGAAGATTCCCCAAGTGCTACTGACCGAAAAATGACCCACTTTGATCTCTTTGCTGGGTTCTCTGCTGGGTGTCGTGTTCTAGCTTTGGCAGGCCCCTCGTGGTCCCCCGCTGAGCACCAGGGCAGCTCTGCCAGGCTTCTGAGGCCTGCTACATTTACAGCCCCTTCCTGTGCTTGACTTGAGGGCGTCAGCACGCTGCAGCCTCCCTGGTACCACTGCAGGTACAAAGCGACATTCATGCGTCTGAAAGCCCTCAAGGTGGAGATTGAACATCTACAGCTGCTCATGGACAAAGCCAAGATGAAGCTGCAGAAGGAGTTCCAAGTCTGGTGGGCTGAGGAGGCCAGCAGTCTACAGGTGTGCTGTGGGAACCAGTCACGTGCACATGGTGGGCTGTGGGACACCAGTCGCATGCACACGGTGGCTTCCGGGAGACGGGAAGAGAGGGCTTCAAACTTCAGGCCTGGGTGCACTGCACCTGGCCCAGGAAACTAGTGCTTACCCAAGTGACAGGGACACACACGGTCAGGCGTCAGTGTCTCCTGCTCCCGGGCCTCGATGGCCTGATGGGTGGGAGATGATTGTATCTCCATTGCTTCATCTAAGACATGCGGAGATGTCATTTGACACCCATTCTCTCTCTTTCTTCCCTTCCCTGCTATTTTGTTTTCTTTCTTTGAGGCAGGCAGTGTCTCTCTGTGTAGACCAGGCTGGCTTTGAACTCAAAGGTCTTCCTGCTTCTGCCTCCCGAGTGCTGGAATTAATGGCATGTGCCACCATACCCACCTGATCCATCTCTTATTACAGAGCCACACACACTTGCATATTGGTTCTAGAAGTTTTAGAAAACACGAAGAAGAAAGTAGAAATCACTTTTATTTCACCACTTAGGGAGAACCAGTATTAACAGGCTGGCTACTGACAACTTGCATGCCCCCCCCCCCGTATAGCATCAAGAATGGGGTTTTTTACCATTTTGATGGATGTGTGTGTGTGTGTGTGTGTGTGTGTATGTGCACACGCACGCACACGCATGGGACAGGGGGTAGGGGTTGGTTGGTTTAGGGCTGTGGTACCAGGACTGAAGCCCAGAATCTCAGGCATGCTGGCCAACCATCCTACCACCCAGCTACATCCTATTGGTCTTCAAGTATCGTGGTTGGCCTTGTGATTTCAACTGTTTGGCATGACTGCGTTTCCATACCCTAATTCTGCAACGTCCTTTCCAATTTTCACTGTTCCATCATGTGAATACACTTTAGACACTTTAGTCAGTCTGTTCTTGAATATTTAGGAGGCTTCTGGTTCTTCACTGAAGGTGTCTGTATCTGTAGATAATTTTTGCATATTTCCCAGACAAAGCCCTAGAAAGTCTCTGTGATGTTGTGAAGGCTAAAATAACCTGCTGAAACACATCAGTAAAAATCTTCTTAGCTTCCTCTTTGCCCCATGCAGCCCTTGCATATGCTAGGGTGGAAGTGAGGAGGTCAGAGCGTCCCATCACCCTGGGAGAGTCTCTCCCAAGCTCCCCCCTCACTTTAAGGACAATGGAACCGAGGGGCAGAAAAGGTGTCAGCCCCAGAACACCCAGACAAGCACTGACCAGCACATTACTACTGCTGACACAGCACTTAGGAGGCAGAGGCAAGAAAATTGTGAGTTCAAGACCAGTCTAGGCCACACACAGGCAAGACCTCATCTCAAAAAGAATTTCTTCATGTATTATGGAAATCAGAGTAACAGCTCCTCAACAGACAGAAACTAGAACAGCAATATTGCCCAGCTATGCCACTCCTGGATGTGTACCCAAAGGAATCTAAACATACAACAGAAATATGTGCACACCCTTCTCATAGCTGTTCTGTTCACAATGACCAGTGTAGGTGTCCATCAACAGCGAGAAGATAAAAAGGTGGTGTATATACAGCGGGTTCTAGTCAGCCATGGCATCATCCCCTTTGTAGGAAGATGCATGGAGCTGGAGATAATTGCTCAATAGGGGAAACTTGGGAAGATAAACACTGCATGTGTTTCTCATGTGTGCAACCTAGACTAACATATACATGTGATACATGCATGTGACAATGGGGGATGATATGGGGAATGATCTGGAACCCACTTAGTATGTAGAGAAAACTTATTCCCAGAAGTTGTAGTCTCTGTCTCTCTCTGTCTCTCTCTCTGTCTCTCTCTCTGTCTCTCTCTCTCTCTCTCTCTCTCTCTCTCTCTCTCTCTCTCTCTCTCTCTCTCACACACACACACACACGCACACATACACACATACACCACAATAAGTAAGTTGATAAATGAATTAAAACTCAAAATAATAAATTTATAAATACCAGACCATGTGATAGTACTATAAAAATAGTTCATTAAGATTAAATACATGGAAAAATAAAGAAAATTAAAGTCCGAAATACAGCTATCAAAATAATTTTAAAAGAAAGCTATGTAGAAAAATATGCATATCCTTTTGTAGATACGTACGGTTATCAATGAAGTATTGTCAGCATTTACCATAATTTCAGAGTCACAATGAACACAGTATTTCAATATCTCTGCAGCAGCCAGGATGATATGACAATGTGCGTGGTCTGGTTGCTAACAAAGTCACAGAGACCATTGCTGTCATCCACTAATCTCAGGTAGAAATCAGGGAGATGAAGATGTATGTCCACAATGACCCTGCCTCTGTTGGCACTCTGGGTCCAAAACTGTTCCTAGTGAGTTTGTCTGGGAGTGAGGCCTTCAGCAGGTGCCAGGGGTGTTTATCACTGGACAGTGGATGAGGGTCTCAAAATCTGACCTGGAGAAGTGTTCAGACAAGGCTGGCAGATTCCCATTGCTCATGAGTTACATAGACCGTGAGAGCCAGTGCCGCCAAGGTGCTCAGATCCGTGTGCCTCCTGCCACCCATGGTGTTGTCGCTAAAACAAAAGTGCCCAAATGGTGACAGCAGAGATGGCAGATACCTTGCCACAGGAAAGCCAATGCCACACAGCTGTGGGTAGTTTTATAGCCCACTCTATAGAAGTCTCCTAGGCAGAATGAGGCGGAACAAGGGAGATGATGCGTGTTCTGTGATGCCTTCCCAGAGTATCAGGAAGCCCATGGGAACAGCCTGGCTGCAGCTCCTTGCGGGCTCACCATGCCCACAGGTCCAGGGAGACTGGTGTTCTGAGAGACTCATGGGGTGTTCTGGAAGGCTTATGGGGTATTCTAGGAGACATGAGGGGTGTTGCGGGAGACATGAGGGGTGTTGTGGAGGCTCCAGGGGTGTTGTGGGAAAGTCAGAGTCATCACTACCTTCAGCCTTGTTCTCCAGGGTCATGGAGATATACAGAGGTCAGTGCTCCGGAAGTGTTCCTTGACTCCATAACAGGGACTTAGGGACAGGGAGAAGCACACCCAGGAAGGATTTCCTGAGAATTGCTGAATAACACCATACTCTTCTCTTTCCACCTGAAAAAAAAATAATATATGCTCCATTTGGAGACCTGGGGCACAGAAAACAAGCCAGACCTTACTAACAATGTCTTCGGTGAACAATCTGTGGTAACTATGTCTAGGTTTATTTTTATTTGTCACGAACATTGTGACGTCTACAATAGGCTTTCCCGCTTAAGAATGGCATCAACCGTCTGGAGAATGGTTTAGTGGTTAAGAGCACTTGCTATTCTTCCAAAGGACTAGAGTTTGGTTCCCAGCACCCATACTGGGTGTCTCACAACTGCCTGTGATTCCAGCTCCCGGGGACCCGACCCAAATCCACACACATATAAATAAAGGTTTGCAAAGAACAGTATTTGAAAGAACTACATCAAGGGTTCAGGGTGCAGCTCAGTTGCAGAGCACTTGCCTAGACAGCCTGAGGCCCCCAGTTCCAGACCCACGGCTGGGGACAGAGGACAAGAGTTACATGGGGAACATTATACCGTGGACTTAAGCTAACTTACAAAATGCCTTCTTGAGCCAACAGGTAAACTCCTCAGCCACGAATCCCCAGGAGTGCCCGAAGCCAGTTCCCCAGCAGGACCAGCCACAGCTTCTCTCCAAGAAAAGGTCAGCACAGAACCACGACCACAGTCAGGGCATCCAGGAAAGGCGCCCATGGTCTGGGAGAATGGACTGAGTTTGCTGTTTAGTTTTAGCCCCGCTCCCAGGGCGTGTGGCTTTAAGCTCCCTTGAAGCCCTCTATACTCTCACTCTGACGGCCACATCAGTGCACCGACCACCACATACAGAAGAAAACTGGGCCAACTGTGTGAGCCCAGTCCCTAACACATGAGGAGGAAGAAGGGGTTGGTGTGGGCAGGAGGGGCGTGGTTTGGGCGGGGTTCTTAGGGAGGCGTGGCTAGCAGTCAATCCACCAGGAGCCAGGGAGTTGTGACAAGAGTATTAACATCCCCTGTCCCAGGAAAGATTTCAGAGATACATGGGCAAGATGTGGGCAGCCTCCCACATGGCCACATGAGTTGCAAGTGCCTACAACACCAGCTCCCACAGGGACTGCATGCCTCTGCACACCATGCTCTGGCGTCACTCTAGTCATCGAACACCCTGGCAGAGTCTCTGATCGGCACCTCCTGCCACCCACCCCTGCCAGGCCAGAGGAGGGGACAGCATGAATGGAGCATCCATCTCTGCTATCCAGGGGCCATCAAACCTTTGTGTTGAAGGACACCAAGATCCTGTGTCAGAAGTCTGAGATGAAGCTTTTAGACATATCAGGAAGCAGGAGAGATGTCTCAGAGGCTAAGAGCACTCGCTGCTCTTATAGAGGACCCATGTTTGGTTCCCAGCACTCACATAACTGCTCTCATCCATCTGGAGCTCTAGTCAAGGGCATCTGATGCCTTCTTTTCATCTCCAAGGACAACACACATGCATGCAATGAATTTTCATATAGTCAGGCAAAACACTCAGACAAAAAAAATAAAAACAAATACATATATAAATAATAAATAAAAGTAAGATGTCAGAGGCAGGCAATACGGCTCAGTGGGTAAAAGCTCTGCCCCAGAACCTCGTGACCTGCTGATTAATGCCTTCCGACTTCACACGTCTGAAGGAAAGGATCACCTCCTACGGGTGGTTCTCTGCCCTTCACATGCAGACATGTACACACATGTGTGTGTGCATGCACGTGTGTGCGTGTACACACACACACATATGCACAAGTGCACACAGGTACATGTGTATACACACACGTGTGCACATACTTGCTAGGTAGTGCCAGGAGAAGCCTGAGGGAAATGTCACACAAATCCCAGCCAAGGGACATTGTACAAAATACCCGGCCAGTGCAGCTCCAAAGTGGCAAGGTCATAAAAAGCACAGACTCTTGGAGTCTTGAAGCCTAGGGGAGACAGTGCAGACCCAGGCGACACAGAGGCATGGAGGGTGTGCACTCCAGTTAGAGTAAATCCAGCTGGGGAAGTGCAGGACTGTGCCAGCTGCCACGGAAAGGGACAGGGGCACGGAGGGGGGGGGGGGATGACTGTCTGTACCGTCTTTGCAAGACTTCTAGCGATATCTAAAACTCCAGACTCTCGGGACTGGAGAGACGGCTCAGCCATCAAGAGTATCTGCCGCTCTTGCAGAGGGACCTGGGATCCCTAACCACCCCAGGCCTTTCCCAGCCACACTTGTAACCCCAGCGCCAGGGGAACCCACGTTCTGGCTTCTCTGGGCACACACAGACACACACATAATTAAAAACAAACATTTTGACTTAAAAAATCGTATCTAGAAAAAAAAAAAAAAGCTCCATACATCAGACCCACCTCTGGTTGACATTCCACCAGGCCTCCCAGACCCATGCCCGGCACTCGGCTTCGGGAAACAGTGCCCACCACTTGCCACAGGCCAACAACTGGTGGGGAGCTTTGTTTGGATGTCTGAAGGTTTTTTTTTAAAAAAAAAAATCAGTAAATTCATGAGAGAAAATATATCAAATTGGGCTTTATTAAAATGCTTAAGGGTAGTGTTGGACTGGAGAGATGGCTGCACAGTTGAAAGCACTTACTGCTCTGCCTGGGACAGGAGCTCAGATCCCAGCAGCCATGTCAAGCTGTTCACAGACGCCTATAGCTCCAATTCCAAGGGACACAGTGCCATCTTCTGACTTCCGTGGGCATCTTTAAACATGCATGTGCATACACTCATACACACTCACATGCAAATAAACACACAATAAAATAACAATTAAAAATAAAAGGGCTCTGTTAAGAAAAGAAATGTGCACAAACCAGAGGATGTTTGCAAAGCACACATTTCATAAAAGACTCGCATGAACTAAAATATATACAGGACACTTTATGTGCAATGATAAGAAAATGCATGGCCCAGCCAGCTTAAAAAATAACAACAAACATCAGGGCTCTGTAGTTGGGCTGGGCTGGGCTGGGAGGCAGGAAGATCTGAATGGTGGCATCTCAGGACTAGGGAGCCCGTTTCCCTCCAGACTTCACACTGCCCTCCTCGTGCCTGGATTGCAAGAGGGAGCAGCCAGGCAGCTGGCCTCTAGAGGAGCCCCTGTCCACCTCTGCCTCTGTCTGTGTGGTGTGGTCACATGCTTCTGCCCTGCTCCAGGTCCCTCCATTTCACACTGCTGCTCACTCCTGACCCCCAGCAGCCTGGCATCTGTGAACTTGCCCTGGCCTCTGGAGAAAGATACACTGGGAAAACACCTTGTGAAAGGGCCATTTGAAAGCCAGTGGCCATTCCCTCAGATTCACTACCACCTCCGAAGGCCCTTGGCCTGCCAGGAAGGCGGCACCTGCAGGGAAGGAAACCCCTCCTTCCCTTCCCCTGGCTCCCTCCCGCCACCCTTGAAGCACCTTTCTCCCAAGAAAAATGTGCAGAATCTGCCCCCTCGTGGCTGTCTCTGGTCGTGTGGCAGCCCAAGTCAAACCCAGCGCAGAGGAACTCCTTTCCCTTCCCTAGGGTTCCACAGAGAAACTTTAGATTGCTCCGAATGAGTGTGGGGGTGTGAGTAGGGCTTGAGAGTGCCAGTCTCTGGCTTCCCTTCCTGCTTATTTGACTCATGGCCGCGAGCCTGTGGAGACAGCCCCATGGGAAGAGGTCTGTCCTGTCATCATGTCTGAGGTAGGAGAACAAAAGTTTGGTTCTAGGCAGCTAGCCAAACTCATATATGGGAAAGCAAGCTATGGGCCTAAGCAAAGGCTTGGGTAGATGACAGCACACTTGCCACAAATCCCACCTGTCTGTCACCCTGGCCCGCCTCCCAGCCTGAGTGTCCCCAGCTGTAAAATGAAGGTTCTGACCTTGTGACTTCTGAAGCCCCATTTGCCTCTGACACCGCTCTTCACGGGACCATCCCAAAGTACAGAAGAGGCTCCCTCCGGAGTCCATGTAAGAGGGCATATGGTAGTGTAGCCTGGAGGGTCACGAGGAGTAAAGAACAGCCTTCCTGTCCCCTCACAGGAGGAATGTAGGGTTCTCGCAGCCAAGAGCAGGGAGCACACGCCAGGCAGTGATGCTAAATGGACCTAACACATCTTGTGAGCCAGCTGTGGCTCCTCCCTCCGTGAGCATGCAGTGGTCCTCAGAGGCCATCCAGGGGCAGCAGTGTGGCCGAGGGAAGATAGAGAGAGTGCCTCCCTGGAACGCCAGCCAGGTCACTACAGACAGCTGTACTGACCCGGGAAAGCTGAGAGCTTAGGCGGACCCCTAGGAGAAGTGTGAGCTTCGTTCTGGCTCTGCTGTTTAACCTCTCCATCTCTGCTCTCATCTCTAAGACAGGCGTGATGGTGTCCTCTCTGACCACTGAGGGGCTTTATGCTTGAATTTTCCATGCTGTGGCAAAATGCCTGAGAAAAGCAATTTGATGGGTTTAGGTCTGAGGTGCACTGCATCCATTGCACTGGACAGAGGCATGGCAGCAGATCCTAGGAGGAGAGAACATGCGGGCCTTGGGAAAGCAGAAACAGGCAGGAAGGGCCTGGAAACCAAAGCCATGTTCTCCCAACCCCTGCCAGTGACCTACTTCCTCCAGCCCAGAATGGCTGTCACCAAATCAAGAATCTACCAGAGGGTTGATCCATAGATGTGGGAAGGACTCTCAGGATCCAGTTTCTCCCCAAAGCTGGCAGCCAAGCTATTAACACCAGCGCCCCCGGGAGGGACATTTCCTGTCCAGATCACAGCAGGGGCTAAATTGAGACAAGTTGGAAAAAAATGGGAAAATGTAGGGACATGACAGCAGAAAGAAGCCCACGCTGCAGAATGCATTTGAAGTAGCTTGCCAGCAGAGAGCAGGACGCTGGCCAGCACAGTTAACAACCAAGTGCTTAGGGCCCTTCCCCTCCCAGCCACAAGCCTGCCCATTCCTGAGGGAAACAGGGGAAGGGCGTGTCCTAGTCCCTTGCGCAGCCCTAGGGGCTCTGGTACCACATATCAGGTTATAGTTTCACCCAAGGAGCCTGGAGTCACCTGTAATCTCATGTCTCAGAAGAGACTGGAAGGCGAAGCCTGTGGCGGTTTCCGGGCAATCTCGAGATATAACTTGAGAGCCGCCAAAGGCTATATACGGTGTCTGCTGAGATGGTCCGGTGTGCCTCTCTCCCTTGAGGGAGCCTGGCGCCCACACCTGGTGGGTCTTACTCTCTGAGACTCTTTTTTACTTAAACATATTAATTCCGGTTCTCCTCCTGCTCCCCCTTCTCCTCCCCATCCCCACTTTTGCCCCCAGAGAGGGTAAGGCCTCCCATGGGGAGTCAACCAAGTCTGTCTCATCACCACACTGAGGCAGGACCAACTCCCTTCCTCCCTGCCCCCTCTCCCCGTCCCCTGTCTAGGCTAAGTCTATAGGATATTGGCTCAAAAAAGCCAATTCATGCACTAGGGATAGATCCTGGTCGCAGTGCCAGTGGCCCTACAAACTGCCCAAGCCATGCACTGTCGCCTGCATTCAGGGGGCCTAGTTTGGTCCTAAGCAATTCCCCAGCTGTCAATCTGGAGTCAGTGAACTCCCACCAGCTCGAGTCAGCTGTTCCTGTGGTTTTCCCCATCCTAGTGTTGTGTTGACCCCTTTCTCACATTATCGCTCCTCCCTCCCTTCTGCTGGGAGCTTGGTCCAGCAGAGAGTTATGGATTGCTGCGTATGGAGACGCCCACACCTCATGTGTGTATGCTTACTCTCCAGTTGCATGCCTTTCTTTAACACATCTACTAACTACACCTCTGCCTCATAGCCTGATTAGTCCTGAAATTCTTTCCTGAGCCCATGTCCCTGAAGGTCTAATACCCCAGACTGCCGAAGGTGACAGCACGGGGCTGTGTCTCTGCCCTTCACTTCTGGCAAAGGGGCACGATGTCACAGCGCTGCCAGACGGCCTGGTTGTAGACACCGACCCTAAACGACAGCTGTGATCATTGCAGACATTGTGTGCTGACCACCTTCTTTCGGCCAGGGACACTTTGCCATCGCCATGTAACTATCCAAGGTAGCCAGGATGTGAGAGTCGGGGGTCAGATTGTCAGTTCAGTCTTCTCGGGTAGCTGTGACAAAGTGTGCCAGAGTCTGAGTGGCTCATTGGTCGTTTGGGTTGGTTGGTGGTTGGTTTTCCTGGTATTGGGCCACACCCAGGATCTTGCCTATGCCAGGAAAGCCTTCAACTGCTGTAACACGTTCCACACTCTTTCCTCTTTCTGTCTGTGTCAGTTCTCAAGGCTGGGAAGCTGAAGATGTAGTTGGCAGTCTGGATGTCTGGTAAGGACCCGCCCCTCCCACAGGGTCAGAGTCAGGAAGCATTCGTGTTTCTTTTGTACAATTGCTAATCTCTGTCTTGAGGATTTTGCCCCATGACCTCATCACCACTCAAAGGTGCTGTCTCCACCACTTTAGGGCTGGGTTCACCGGATAGACACTAACACAGAGATATGGGGCTTGCTGGTGGCCTCATTCCCAGTCTATAGACACCTCCTTCCATTGGTGTCTCTCTCACAAGGGACTCCCATTATGACGGCTGGGTCTCATCCATCCAGTCACCTCCCCAAGGCCCACCTCCAGATGCCATCACTCTGGGAATTAGGGCTTTAACATATAAACGTGGAGGGGATGCACACCCGAGTGTCTCCTACGTACTTCCCCGTGACTTCTGGCTTCTGTTGGTTTGGTTTTGCAGTGATGGGCTTTCCAAAAGAATCCTTCCTTCCCCGTGCCCCAGTCAGCACAGCCAAGGGCCCAGTGGCTCCAGGACCCAGCTGCAAGACAGGTATGTACCTCCTCCCCTAATACTGTGTCAGCGAGCCCTAAAGTCTGCACCCCCAACCACCTGAGGGCCCCCTGTCCAATTGTTGTAGACAGAACCTGGGACTGACCCCTGCCCCAGTGCCTGGGAGGTTCCCCAGATCGTCTCTTCATTCTGGCTCTCAGAACTGGAGGAATTTCCCCAAAAGCTTTGAGGAATTTCCCCACCTCCTGGTGTATGTATAAGATTCACCAGGTATGGTGGCACACACCTTTAGTCCCAGCACTTGGGGACAGAGGCAGGTGGATCTCTGAGTTTAAGGCCAGCCTGGTCTGCCAGTTAGGGCAGCTCTGCCAGAGCCCCCCTGCCAAAGAGAGCTGACTAGCGTCCCCAGGAGGCTGGGGCCCTGATTAGGATAACTTGCCACCTTCACCTTCTTATTCTCTCATCTAGACTGACTTACTCAAACTAACTTCTCCTTCGTCACTTCGTAGATTTGACATCTTGATGATGTCTCCCCTCTACTGACACACTGCTGACAGGGTGTTGCTACTTGTTCACATCACAACCGTATTTAGCCAAAGTGCTGCTATTAATAAACTACATTTCCCAGCACCCTTTGCAGCCACGAGGCCGATGTAATTTGTAAGCAGAATAGTTGTGTGAAATTTCCAGGGATTCTCCTGGTAAAGAGAGGGATACTGGCCCCTCCCCTCCTCCTTCCCTGGCTTAGAGAGCTCCCCTGGCTTTGCCAGTCTCATGCCTAGCACTGTTTGGCTATAGGGAGATGGGTAGGTACATAACAGGGAGAGGAAGCAGCTGGAGCAAAGACCAGAAGACTGGAAGTAGCAGGAAGAAACCAGTCAGAGCACTGGGGACCCAGGAGGCCATGGGGCAGGGTTTGAACTCTATTCTAGGAGTAATATTGATATGAAGGGGAATTTGGGGCACAATGGAAGAATTGGTGAGGCCTTCACATAGAGGAAGTGGAAAGCAGGAGAGCAGACAAAAGCCAAGCAACCCGAAACAGAAAAGCAGGCTCAGTGGGAGAAGGCACAGACTACACACACGTGATGGCCTGCGTTTGATCCCCAGAATTCACGGTAGGAGAGAACCATCTGCTACCAGTTATCCTCTGACTACACACACACACACACACACACACACACACACACACACACACACACACACACACAGGTCAGACAGACAGAGGCAGATATACACAGAGAGAGACACAGGCAGACACACAGAGAGACAGGCACATGTTGTAATGTTTAAAAAACAAAACTAAGCAAGGTAGGAAATCAGTTTGGAGAGGCAATATTCAGTTATAGCCTGTAATGACTTGCACCATGTGACTGTGTATCTCTTCAGCATCCCTGAAAGGCCGCTGTCATCCATCCCTCTCACTGGGGACAGCCAGACCGATTCTGACATCCTGGCGTTCATCAAGGCCAGACAGAGCATTCTGCAGAAGAAATGTAAGTCCACAGTCCCTGGGACGCCTCTGCGGCCCAGCTGTCCCCGTGCTTCTGTCCCACACTTGGGAGAAAGGGGGGGCTGGAGCAGGCAGGAAGCTGCAAAGGAACGAGGCATCCTGCGTGCTCCTGCAGCCACAAGTGGCCTCTGTCACCTCCTGTGAGCTGGCCCTGCTTCTCCAGGTCCCCGGGGGGGAGGGGGAGGGCAGGTGCGTGGGCGGGGCGAGTGACCTGGGTGCTCTTGCTGCACCTGGACAGCCTCCTGTCCCACTCCAGATGTTGGCTTTGTTCTCTGTCCCCTGAAGACATCTCTCTCTCTCCCTGCCCAGCCTTCTCTAAACAGGAAGGAGCTGAGAGCGGATTGGTAACTCGCTGAAACCCTGGCTAGAAGCTTCACTCTCCTTGGTGCATAATTCTTGCCAAGGAGCTATGGATGTAAACACCACTTGAAGGCCCAGGGCTGGGGACACTGTGTCAGTCATGGAGGAAATACCTGTTCCATAGCAGGAAAGCCGAGGGCCTTTCCTGGCCTTCCTCACTGGCCTGCTCGCTTGGCAGCTAACCATCTTTAATATGGACAAGCCTTTTCCGACCCAAGACACCCACAGGAACAAGGCCAGACCTCCTAACCTGCACTAGGGTTTAGTCTTAATCTTATCCCAATATTTCAAAGGTTTAACATTGTATTGGCTTGTCAAAAACTGCTCTCTGTGGTGGTATACCCGTCTGGCCATTTTCCGCGGCCCTAATGAAATGTCCAAGGCTGGATAACATAGTAAAGCAGCGGTTCATTTGACCCAGTCCTGGGAGTCCAGGAACAGAACAATAGTCACAGTAGCTCTTCTCTACTCAGAGCCCCATGGCAGATGGGGGTAAGAGAGATGGGTCACGGTGGGACAGGAGCTCAGAGAGGGATGCAGGTCACACGGTGGGACTGGAGCCCAGAGAGGGACCCAGGTCACATGGTGGAACAGAGCCCAGAGAGGGATGCAGGTCACTCTTCAATCCAATCAAGTTGACCATCAAAATTAACCATCACAGGGGGACCAGAAACTTCCAGGAGGAAGTGAGAGGTGATGATGTACAGTGCACATAGATGGGGAAGGAAGGCCCTTAACAGTCCTTCCCATGATAAACTGCAGAAGCCAACCATCGTTCCTCCCCAGCCACTTTTGTAATAAGAGAAATGTCAGCTCTCTTGAAAGAGATGCAAACCCAAGGCTGGTGTCTTTGTGGTGTTTCCTGCTGGCACTGTCCCTGACAGTTCAGAGAGCCACAACAAGTCTGGGTACTTACTTTTACTGTTTTGTTTTCGAGACAAGATTTCTCTGTGTAGCCCTGTATGTCCGAGACCTCACTTTGTAGACCAGGCTGGCCTTGAACTCAGAGATCTGCCTCCCTAGTGTTGGGGTTAAAGGCATGTGCCACCGCTGCCCGGAATGGGCACTTTAAGACATGTACCTGGGCTGGGGAGATGGTCCCATAGATAATGTTTGCTGCACAGGCACAAGGACCCAAGTTTCCTCTCCAGAATTGGTATAAACAGCTGAGCAAGACACACACACTCAGCTCCAGTTCTGGGAAAGCGAACACACACTTAGCTCCAGTTCTGGGAAAGCGGAGATGAACAGGCCCCTGGGCTCTCTGGCCAGCCAGCCTAGGCTAAATGAGTGTCCCACTGCAGAGGAAAACCCATCTCAGAAGGCAAGGTGGGGCCAGTGAGACAGCTCAGCAGGTAGGTGCTTATGCCAAGCCTGGTGGCTTTGATCCCCAGCACCCACACGGTGGGTGGAGACAGCCAACCCACACAAGTTGTCTTCCGAGCTCCACTCATGGGCCCTAGTACATACTCTAACTGCATTAATTAACCAAAAACAGGTGGGCAGGCATCTGAGTAACAATACTCAAGACTGAGCCCTAGGCTCCATATGTGCACATGTGCACACAGGCACACAACTCACACATTCACACATGTGCACACAGACACACAACTCACTCATGCACACATGTGCACACAGGCACACAACTCACACATGCACACATGTGCACACAGGCACACAACTAACACATGCACACATGTGCACACAGGCATACAACTAACACATGCACACATGTACACACAGGCACACAACTAACACGTGCACACATGTGCACACAGGCACACAACTCACACATGCACACATGTGCACACAGGCACACAACTAACACATGCACACATGTGCACACAGGCATACAACTAACACATGCACACATGTACACACAGGCACACAACTAACACGTGCACACATGTGCACACAGGCACACAACTCACACATGCACACATGTGCACACAGGCACACAACTAACACATGCACACATGTGCACACAGGCATACAACTAACACATGCACGCATGTACACACAGGCACACAACTAACACGTGCACACATGTGCACACAGGCACACAACTCACACATGCACACATGTGCACACAGGCACACAACTAACACATGCACACATGTGCACACAGGCACACAACTCACACATGCACACATGTGCACACAGGCACACAACTCACACATGCCTGCATGCACACACAGGCACACAACTCACACATGCACACATGCACACATGCACACAAGACACACAACTCACACATGCACACGTGCACACACAGACACACAACTCACACATGTGCACACAGGCACACAACTCACACATGCACGCATGTGCACACAGGCACACAACTCAAACATGCACGCATGTACACACAGACACACAACTCACACATGCACGCATGTGCACACAGGCACACAACTCTCACACATGCACACATGTGCACACAGGCACACAACTCTCATACATGCATGCATGCACACACGAACACACATACACAGGCTAGTCAGCACTGCAGGCTATGCTCTTGACACACTAAAAGGCATGCAGAGGCAGGATCTGAACCCCTGTTCTGACAAAAGATGAATCAGGCTTGCTACCGTTGACGTTGCCCAAAGTTGGGCAGCTAAAGAGGCAAAGCCAAGGAAACCTGTGTTCTGCTCTTTCCACTGAGCCACACTGTCCTGAGAGCCATGCCAGCAATGGCTGCCCTCTGGGCTGTGCCTTTTGGCCTGGGGGGACGTGGGGGGAGGACCAGGAGGGTGAGGCAGGAACTAAGCCTTGCCTTGTCCTGCATCTGGGAGTGTTGTTCTGCAAACAGCCAGAAGCCTGGAAGTAATTCATCAAAACACACTCAAGTCCCACAACCCGGTTGTTGTCCCCAAAGGGAAAACCTCCCGGTTTCTTAGTGATCGTGCAGACTCAGGGGAAGCCATGGAGAGGGGGTGGGGGTGGGGGTGGGGGTGCAGGACGTATTTCCCCCCAGGTCAGAGCCAAAGGGCCAGCAGGCTAAACCTGTCCAGACACAGCAGATGGCCCTGGGCCCACTGTAGCATTGTGTATGAAGCCCACTTATCAGACAAGGCTGTCAGGTAGATAGCAGCCAGGCCATCACCCTCCCAGCCAAAGCCAACAGCCGGCCCTGCCTGGGGCTCTCTGCTGCTTTTATTTTAGTTTGCTGCCCCATTCCTGGGGGTTTGTGACTACTGCAGTAACAGGAGCCCAGAGGCTCCCTGCTCTGAGCATGCACTGAGAGCCAGGGTGAATGGGATTGATTTAGGATCCAGGGAAATGCCAGCAAAATGTTTGAATCTCTTCAGGGGCACCTGCAGACAGGTATATGCCCCCCATAGGGGTGTTCATCATCCATGGAGTCAAATCTGCCCTTACACTGCCAAGCATGGCTTAATCATCTGAGGAAATGAGGTTAGCCCCTTCCTGTGGGCCCTTTATAATCTTCCTTAATCCCCGAATTTGGAAGCACTCCTGTCTGAAGCCCCCCGGAGATACCCCACAACCACAAGTCCTCCTTCTCTAAGAGGCGCCAAGAAAGGAAAAGGCCCTGTAGACAAACCTCAAGAGTCTGCTTGAGAGTGCTTCCAGGGGTCAGAGAGAGAGAGAGAGAGAGAGAGAGAGAGAGAGAGAGAGAGAGAGAGAGAGAGAGAGAGAGAGAGAGAGAGAGAGAGAGAGAGACAGAGACAGAGAGAGAGACAGAGAGAGAGACAGAGAGAGAGACAGAGAGAGACAGAGACAGAGCACAGTAGCTCTCAGAGGATTAGGAGGGACACAACCTCACATCAAACCATCTCTGCCATTTGTGACCTTGGTCAGGTCATTCTGTGATCCTGTGTGTGTCATATACAGTGGCCACCTTTTTCTGTCAGTGAGTCTCCTCAGAGATAAACTCTCCTAACATACTGAGCACCCCAGTTGGATCAGGGAAGGAGGCCTTGGTGATGAGACCTGGTCCCACTTAGTGATCCGCCTATGGCCACATGCTCCATCCCAGGGTATGCCGTCACCCCTACTACTCCAAGCAAGGCTGTGTGGTGGGTCCTTCATGAGAGGGGCCGTGTTCCAGAGAGCGGTGCTCTCAGCTGTGCTGTGTAGCATCGTTCTCCTGGGCACAGCTGCATGCCCAGGACTTCAGAGGAAGGGGCTGGCCCACACTCCTTTCTGTCTCCCAGTAGTAATCCTAGCCCAGGCTTCTCCTCAGCATAGAAGAAACGTGGAGCCTGAGGCCTGAGGCCGTCCAGCTCCGACCCACCTGTCGCCTAGGATAGGACCTTCCTTCCTGTCCTGGAGTTGTGTTAGGACAGGTCATATGGGAAAAGGAACCTGGTTCAGCTGGAAAGGGTGACAAGCCTGCTGACCTGAGGCCCATTTCCAGCATCTGTGTGGTAAATGGGAAAGTGTCCACAAATTGTCCTTGTCCTCTACACGTGTGCTGTGACATAGACACACACACACACACACACACACACACACACACACACACACAGACTCACACACTCACACACACATACACACTCTCACACACACATACACACACAGACTCACACACACATACACACTCACACACATAGATTCACACACACACAGACACACACACAGACACACACACAGACACACACACACAGACACACAGACACACAGCACTAGCCTCACACACACTGTGACCTCACACACTATGACCTCATACACACACACACACACACACTGTGACCTCACACACACACACACACAGTGACCTCACACACTGTGACCTCACATACACACACACACACACACACACACACTGTGACCTTTCTCTCTCTCTCTCTCTCTCTCTCTCTCTCTCTCTCTCTCTCTCTCACACACACACACACACACACACATACACACACACACACACTGTGACCTCACACACACACTCACACACACTCACACACACACACACACACACACTGTGACCTCTCACATACTGTGACCTCACACACACACACACACACACTGTGACCTCTCACACACTGTGACCTCACACACACACACACACACACACACTGTGACCTCACACACTGTGACCTCACATAACACACACACACACACACACACACACACACACTGTGACCTCAAAACACACACACACACACACACACACTGTGACCTCACACACACACACACACTATGACCTCACACACACACACACACACACACACACACACACACACTGTGACCTCACACACACTGTGACCTCACACACACTGTGACCTCTCACATAGCGCTGGCCCTGCAGGCTGCAGACGGGAACCACGTTGTTTTACCCTGTTACCCCACATCCAGTGGGCACAGACAGGGTGGCTCCCAGCCGTGCTCCACGGCCACGTCCAGCTAGCTCAGCGGCTTCATCTTCACCCTCACTGGTCCTTCAGCCTGCTGCCTCCCTGCCCACTGAAATGTCTTCAAATATGGTCCTCATGTCACCCAAAAGGCCTCAGCCGTAGTGTTTAGTTTAATTAATTTTTAATTTAAATTACAATCTTATTTTACATACCAATCCCAGCTCCCTCTGCTTTCTGTCCTCACATTACCCCCATCCACTCCTCAGAGAGGGTGAGGCCTGCCTCGGGGATCCTCAAAGCCTGTCACATCACTTGGGGCAGGACCATGGCCCTCCCCATGTCTAAGCTGAGGGAGTGTCCCTCCACAGGGAATGGGCTCCCAAAGCCAGTTCGTGCACTGAGGATGAATATCGGTACCACTGCTGGCAACACCTACTTTATTATCCAAGCTTTAGGCAGGTGAACTAGGAATTTATACCATGCTCGCACACTTGGTGTGCACGGATGTAAGTATCCTGTTCAAACACAGACTTAAAGCCGTATGCCTAAGTTGAGTCCCAAGAGTGTGTGCATGCATGCTTGCGGGGCGTGTGTGCTTCTGCCCGTGAACATGCATGTGTGTGCATGCGTGTGCATGTGCGTGTGTGTGTGTGTGCAGAGGCACCAGTGGAAACCATGGGGTTAGAATGAGTGTGTGGGTCTGTTGAGGAATGATACCTTAGCAAACAGCAAAGGAAGTATTTCCTATGGGGTTCACAGATGAGGGCGTGGCCAGCCTCCCCTCAGTGCCTGCCGGTCCTGAGAGAAGCCCCTCCCCAAGCTAACAGCACCCTGTCTTCTTTCAGGCCTGGGAAACAAGTGACTTTCTGATGAGAGTCCCTCCCCGTTCTGCAGACCGGATGACTGATGCAAAGGTGAAGCTCCTGACCCCGACCCTCACTGGTGACCTCAGACATGACACAAAGCCACCCCGAAGCAGCTGGCAAACTTGAGGCCAGGGGAAGAGAGCCGAGCTTCTTTGAGGGCGGTGTCTGGGAGAGCACAGGATGGGTGGTCCTGACTGAGCTGCTGGAAGGGCAGGCAAGGCCGGATGGCTGCTCACTGTCACATTCATGAGGATCCCAGCGACTGTGCAATATACCATTATGACAAGCAGGCAGGAGCATCCTGGGGGAGCAGCACAGGAGGGTGACAATCCACTAGTTATAAGTATTTGCCAGCCACCACCCGAGTCTACTCCTGGCTCAGAACCCAGGAATGGCCACAGCACGCTAGGCAGGGCTTCAGAGCCCCAGACAACACAGCAGAATGTAGGGTACCTCGAGGGCCAGTGTCCCAGCCCGAGCTCTCCACCATCACCCACTTGTCCTGCCTGCAGGGAGCTATGTATCCTTGAAGGCTAAGGACAGCCGAGAAACAGAGACTAGTGGGAAGCTCCCCAGAATCCTGCAGGCATCGGTACTTTGAGTCACTACCCCACCCCCAAGCTGTGTGGAATTCTACACAATTAAGGCCCAAACTCCCTGTCCCCACAGGGAGAACAGAGCTACCCAGTGACCCTCCCATCATTTCACAACCCAGCTCTGTGACTTGGACGAGAAAGGAAGGAACAGAGTCAGCAGTGGCCTGTGTTGTGTTCGCAGCCCAGCTACGGGGCAGGAGTAGGTGGCCCAGAGATGATGACAGCTAAATAAAATACCTTCTGCTCCTGGTGTGTCTGTCCCATAAATGCAGGAACTCCATGACCTGGGGAGTGGCAAGGAGATGACACGGCCGCATGTACCTGTTTGGGTCAATGTTGTTGGCTTTCTCACTCCTCTCTGAAGCTAGGCAGGCCTGTAGCGTTCTCCTTTGTCACAGCCTGGCTCGTGTCATTAGGAGCCAGAAGCAGGGGGCGGGCCAGCCTTGCCCTTCCACAGCTGATTTCTTGGTCTGCCACAGACTTTAAGATGGAAAGTGTTGTGACAACCAGAGCCTATTGTTAAGGTCATCCCTGTGACCCTGGCATGGAACAGATCTTATTAAACAGTTCCTCTGTTTATGAGTGGCAGAGCTGGGGCCCAAACCCGTGTCTCAGGCTGGAATCTCCCTTTCTACCTCCCTATGGTTCAGTGATTTAGTCCCATCGGGTGGGGGCCACCCCTTCACACCCTACCCCACCCCTGGTAAAGCCTGGAGTATGAGGTAAGACCTCATACTCCAAACAGGAGGCTCTTCAGCATGGGAATACAGTCCCACCGATGCACACCCAGGGTCCTGGAGATAACATGGACCTTGCCAGAGCCCTTCATGATTGGCATCAGTGATCCTGAAACACCTTGATGTGGTCCATCGTCTAGAGCCTGCTAAGGTCCGTTGACTCTCACTCCCATGTCCTGGATCCAAAGGCTTTATTGGCTGAGACATGTGGTACAACCTCACATGGGGTGTGAAACAGTCAGCCAGCCTGGACAGGGAAAAAGAAGAGAGGAATACACCAGCCAGGGAACCTAGGCCAATGGGACACTGGCAGTCAATCTTGAGGGAGCCTCCTTAAAATCCACCTTAAATCTCTCAGTGGATGTTGGGGCTTTGGTGTGGACCCACCCTGGACCACAAAGTGCCTGCTGGAAAAGAGCTTTTGCAAATGGGAGGGAGAGATGAATGTTTTGAAAGGTCACACCAGCATCAGTGTATCAGGGACAAGGAATGTCTGAGTCCAAATGGAAATTAAAATGTTTTCTAGAGAGCAGCTTGGTCAGTGACCCTGGCGCAGTCCTGGATAGAATTCAGCAACCTGTCATCCTCTCCACAGGAGGGCTGGGTGGGAAAGTGTGCTCACATATCCTGCAAAAGGAGATTTCAGATTGCTTATCAAGTAAAGATCTTGCCACCAACCCCGATGGCCTGAGTTTGATCCACAGAGCTTGCATGGAAAGAACTGACTTCCACAAGTTACCCTTGGTTGCTTTTACCTAAGTCTCTATCATTCTATTTTATCAATAAAGACTTGGGAGCCAGATCCTGCTAGCTCAGAAATGCAGAGAAAGCACCCAGCTCTTCCTCTGCAGCCATCTGCCCAGAGAAAGTGCTTTCTCCTACGCCATCTCAAACAAAAACTCCTCCAACTGACTGCCCCACCCTTCTACTTCCTGTGTGTGTGCCTCTCTCTCCACCCTCCTGACTTCCTCTTATACTCTATGACTTTTTGCTGTCAAATTGTTGTTTGTTCCACCTCTTGATTTAAGCCTGGTTTTATTTAAGCCTATTTACAGTATTCAAGCAAAAGCTCTTAAATTAAAGGTGCTAGGACAGCTAGAAGGTTTTTCCAGTAAATAATGCAACCCCTGGATTCACAGTATGATCAAATATCTAGCAACAACCCTTTAATGTCCACACGCACTCTGTGACATGCATGTCCCCGCATACCATGTATAACACACACACACACACACACACACACACACACACACACACACACACACACACAAACACTGTATCAATAATTCTTTCACTCCTGTGACACCTTGAAATGTACTTGATAGCTGCTGTCCTTTCAGCCCATATCCTGCAACATACAGAGAGCAAAACCAAGCTAGTCTGGAGACTAAGTCGTATCACAGCAAGCCCAGATACACTGACTCCAAGACCTCTTGTCATGAGACCAAACATTTCTTGCCATTAACCCCTGGGATGAGGGAATTTTGTTCCATAGTGTTATTCATGTCAATAGCTGGATGATACAGACATTAAAATTTCAGCATGGTGTGTAACAGGTCAGGGTTCGCTCTGCCCCTTTATGCTTACTGTCAAAGACATTTAGGGTTCATTGTGTCTGCTGCTTACAGCCATGAAGCATAACAAAACCCAATTTACTCTATTGTACATGGTAAAACTAGGCAGCATACACAAACCAATGGCTTTTAGATCCCAGATAATAGACAGTATAAGACACTGAATTCAGGAGAGACGATTGTAATTGTCAGCCAGTGAAAACCTCCAAACATCACGGGCTATTTCAAGGCTATACACATATTACTCACCACAACCTGATGGTAGGGCCCTATTGCTGATGTCAATACTTGAACAAGGAGATGTCAGGCTGGTCAACTAGAAGCTTCACCCTTACTGACTATTGTCCATGGTGCTGGAAAGCAGTCTGCATGCTGCCAGAGGAGAAAGGTTACCATCAGTGTTACCCAGCTATAAACACTGAGCTACAACAGCACATGCCTGCTAGATTTACTAGAAAAATAGTACATCTGTTTTGATTGGACTAAAAGCCCACTGCATGAAATGGAGCCCATGCCTGACACTGACTGTTAAATTGTCCAAGATCCTGAGACCTGATAAGTCATAGGAGAAAACGTACTGCATTATTCTGCTAATGGAGCAGAGCATTAAAACAACTCCCAATGACATCGTGCTGTGCACATGGAGCAATGCCTTGCTCAACCCCCATCAGAAAAGCTGCTTCTTACAATAGATGGGAATTAACACACAGATACAGAATTAGACAATGTGCAATGACGGGGGACTTTAGAACACTCCATTCGTCTGTTGTTGCTGGCTTTGATTTTTCAACACAGGATTTCTCCTTGTAGTCCTGGCTGTCCTGGAACTCTCTTTGTAGATCAGACTGGCCTCGAACTCATAGAGATCCACCCACCTCTGCCTTTTGAGTTCTGGGATTAAAAGTGTGTACCACCACCACCTGACTGCAGCACTGAGTTCTGAATGGGATGTCTCCATCAAATCCCTCCCCTCAAGACTGAGGGATCTGTGTGGAAGAGGAGGCTGAAAGGTTGGAAAAGTCAGCAAGCAAACAGTTGGGTAGATAGGCAGGTGGAGAGGACCTGGAAGGAATTGGAAGGGGAGGAAATCTATTGTATGGGGAAAAAATACTACCCACTGATCCATTAAGGTCTGGGGGGCGGGGCAGGCATATCCCCTGTGAGAGTTACAACTACAGCGACCAGAAAGGTGATGGGAACCAGTGGCCTGTAGCGGGCTCTATCAGAACTCTGCCACACCCACCAGCCCTCCAAGGCTGGTTCAGCTTTAGTGGACAGTGGACATCCTTCCATCTGACTACACCTTTCTACATGAAAGCCCTTCTGCATATGAGATACTCACTCGTGTGCAGTACAAAGGGAGGTGCCATGGCTAATCTTGGTTGTCATCTTGACACACTTGGGAAGAATGAACTTCAGCTGAGGAACTGCCTTCCTCAGGTTGGCCTAAGGGCATATCTGTGGCACATTTTCTTGATTTCTAGTTGATGTACCACTGTGGGTGGTACCTTCCCAAGAAAGTGATCCTGGAATGTATAAAAAAGCTAGCCATGTAGCAAGATTATTGGTCTTAATAATAAAATCCAGGAGTCAGCTATTAGGGGGCTGTTGTTCTTCAGCTATGGTTATAGGAATACAAGGTTGGAAAAGGGGTGGGGGTGGGGGTCCAGAATGAGGCAAGGGTCCCAAGTGAGCGGGGTCTCTCTTTTGCTCTCTCTTTTGCTCTCTCTCTCCTGCTTTCGGTTGGCCACCAGCTACCCCCTCTTCTTCTCTCTCCCCTTCTGTTCCCGTTGGGTGTCTCTAAGTCTCTTCCCTTCCCCCTCACTCCCCTTTCTAAATAAACTGTTCATTTAAGCTCTATCTGCCTGGTGTGTTGTTCCCTCCCGCCTAGGAGCATGGCTACCTGCTACGCTCTCCCACGTGGTCCCTTACCTTGGAACCCCACTCACTTGGGACCCTCACTCGGGGCTACCCCCACACACCCCTTCTCTAACCTGTTATTCCTATAACTGTAACTGAAGTGCAACATCCCCCTAATAGCTGAAGGATCAGAGAAGCAGAGCAGACAGCCACTAGAGCTCTCACATCTATGAAATCCCCGGACTGAAAAGAGGCTGAGCTCCCATCTCCTCCGCCTTATATTCCTCTCTCTGCCCAGCCTGTCTGTCTGTCTGTACAGACCCCCAGACTTCTATGATTAACAGTGGCTTGCTCCACCCTCTGATCTTCTGCCGTGCTTTATTTGTTGGAGTACAAACAAGATATCACCACATAACTAAGCGTGTTTGAATCTGTGAACAGGCCATTAAGAAGTGTCCCTCCATGGCCTCCAGGTTCCTGCCCCGAGTCCCTGCCCTGACTTCCCTTCATGACGACTGTCACCTAGGAACTGCAGTAAACCCCGTCCTCCTGAGTTGATTTTTGTCATGGTATTTATCACAGCAACAGAAAGCAAGCTAAAGCTGTTGGCTTCTCTGCTACCACCCTGATCTGGTGAAGGGCAGGAGATCACCAAGTCCCCTCACCCTCTGGGGGCAATCTGAGGGTACTCATTCTCCCAGGTGTCCCAGTGGGGTCGAGCCCAGGGTCCATGGCAGCCCCTCGCTTATTGACACACTTCCCTGCCTGCCTCTGCCGTGACTTTCGGGGCCAAGGGACCAGCTCCTGCAATCTCAGATCTGCTCTGAGAAAGCCCAATGTTGGCCAAGGCATCTGTTTCAGAACTGTGGGTGTGGGAGAGTTCAAATTCACTTCTTGGTCTGGGGAAAATGAGGGTCCTTTCCCCACCTTAACTGGGTTTCCAGCTAAGATTCAGAAGTTATGCTAAAGAAAAAAGCGCTCCACTCTTTTCAAAGGAAACAAAGCAGTCATTGAGCAAGATCTATGTGAAAGGGCGGCATGATGGCTCAGCAGTCAGGGACCCAGGCTTAATTCATACTACACACAGGGTTGCTCACAAAGGCTGTAACCCTGGTCCTGGGGCATCTAACACCCTCTCTCCTGGCTCCAGGCATGCATGCGATGCACATACAAGCTGCAGGAAAAATGCTCATACATGTTAAAATAATACAATAAGTAAATCTTTTGAAACGATCGCTATCGGGTGTGGCTGCTTATTTGGTTGGAGGCTTCCTGGAAATTACCCCTGAGTTTCCCACGCCCTCACTGCTGATCACAGAAGGCTGGACTTCCTGAGATCAACATACACAAAGACCACATAGACCTGTACCACCTGACCCGCCCAGAATGTTCTCCCATAGAACCACTGTAAGGAGACCTCCAGGAACCTGTACCATTGCCTACAACTCAGTCCTCAGCCATTTAGTTTTATTAGGGGCCACTTGATGGCTCCTCCTCTCTCCACCCTCTCTTAGAGGGCACAGCCCTAGGAAAGGTGGACGTCACCTCTCTCCCCTTGGCTCTTGTTTGGAAAGTGCCAATTTACTTCTGCCCTTGTCTGTTGAGCCCATAAGCCAGGCCTGTGTTGGATGGTCAGATGGGAGGCTTGTCCTTTTCTCTATTTTTCCTGTCAGTCAGATGAAAGCAGCCCTGGGCCCAGTTACTCTGGATTCTCTGCCCATTGTACATTGGGGTTGATCTTTCTGTTTTCCCCCTTTCTTCCTATTAGTTCAGTTTCAGGAACCCCTGTATTACCCCCAGATATTAGGCCAAGATACTCTGATACTCTGGCCATTTTACATCCATCATTAATTAATTTTGTCCTCCCCAGAGGGAAAGCAGGAATTGGCTCTGCCCGTTAGTAACAATAATTCCCCCGAAAGGGGAGATAAATCATGCCTGGTGTCTAGCCCTCACCTGCAGAGGAGCAGGAGCCACGTAGAGAAGTGCTGAGCTGGGGCGTGGGACATGTGTGACCATTCTACAGTCCAGCAAGATCTCTTCTAAACAACCAGTGTCTGACAGGATGCTCGGCTTGGAAGACCAACCCGTGTCTGTGTCTGTGAGGGTGTTTCCAGACTGAGTTCCTGAGCTAGACTCCAGCTCACTGTGGGAGCACCACTCCATGGAGTCCTGGACAGAATAAAAAACTCAAGATGAGCACCAGCATTCACGTCTGTCTGCTTCCTGACTGCGGATCCCACGTGACCTCACACTCCTGCCACGACGCCTTCCCATGCCATGACAGATGGCACCTCACTCTCCTGTCACCACACTTTCCCCTGCAGACAGCATGGTAGCATCCACTTCCGGTGTGGAAGTGATGGGAAAGGGAGCTCAGAGAAGTATGCCCCCCATGTTATCCCCAACAACGAAGGCGGAAAGCCATCGGAGAAATGGGCACAGGATATGAGCACAGATACAGAGCGGGATTCTACTAGACTATAAAGAAAAGTCAGGACATGGGAGGAAATTGTGTGGGTCTGGAGATTATCACCTGAACGTAAATAAGCCACATTCAGATGGCAAATGCTGCATGCTTTCTCCATTAGCACAATCTAGGTGTGTGTGTGTGTGTGTGTGTGTGTGTGTGTGTGTGTGTGTGTGTGTGTAAAAAGAGAGAGGAAGAAAAAGAAGACAGAGAGGGGCCTTGAGAAAGGAAAAACCCGTAAAAGGAAGGGTGTGGAGGAAGGTTATGGAATGCAAATGGTGAGAGCAAAGGGTGGCACTATGTCACGGGAGGAAGGTGGCATGCAGGAGTGGGGGTGACGGTTATTTTTATCAACAGCGCAACCTAGAATCCCTTGCGGAGGGTCTTCCTGCAGAATCCTGTAGATCAGCTGGGCCAGTGGGCACGTGGCTGTGGTTGTCTCGATTGCTAATTGGTATGGGAATATCCAGCCTACTGTGGGAAAGGTAGGCTGCCCTGAACAGTTTGAGCGCACCAAGCAAGCAAGGCTCGTGTATAACTCTCTTTCTGTATAACCTCGTCTGTAGGTGTGACGAGGTGCTCAGGTTCCTGCCATAACGTCCCCCATGACAGTCTGTAACCTGGAATTGTAAGCCAAATAAATTCTTTTCCCCTCCAAGTTCCCTGTTGTCAGAGTGTTTTTATCACAGTGACAGAAGTAAACTAGAACAGTGTGGGAGGGCAATGAGGGAGAGGTGAATAAGAATAAAGTATGATGATGCATTGAAAAATCTATGGATAAAATTGCCACAATGAACACTTCATATGCCAACTTTTAAAATTAACGAAAATAAATAAATTTACTAGAAATAATAGCAATAGAGTGCACCCACCAAAGTAAACCCACTACTGAAGAGACAAGCAGGCACACAGACCTGTGGAAATGTGAGGGTTTCTATTTTAATATTTTGTCGTTTACAATAAAATTTACATAGCTCAAAATGGAAGTAAATATATCTCGGGAAACGGCTTGGCAGTTAAGAGCACTGCCTGCTCTACAAGAGGACTGGAGTTTAGTCCCCAGCACCCAAGGTCAGGTGGCTCCCAATGAAGAAATGTCATTGCCACACAATTGAAGGCCTCAGTGCTGGCATTGGGCTACGTGCTAGGCTGCCTGTCTAGCACACACAGCCCTAGGTCAGATCCCCAGCATCCCATAAACCAAGCGTGGTGGTCCATGCCTACAGTCCCATCTCGAGAAGTAGAGACCAAGAGGATCAGGTCAGGATCATCCCCAGTGACAGGTCAAGTTTGGGGTAACCTGGGCTACATAAGACCTTGTCTAAATAGAAAAAGACGGAGGGGGCTGGACAGAGGACTCAGTGGTTAGGAGCCTAACACCCACATTGGCAGCTCCCAACTGCTGGAAACTCCAGCTTCAGGGCATCTAACACCCTCTCCTGGCCTGAATATGGGTGGGACACATTCACTCACACACACACACACACACACACACACACACACACACACACACACACACAAATAAATAAATAAATAAATAAAATAAATCTTAAGAATCAGTAAGTAAATAAAGAAGTATATTATGAGCAGTGCCTGGTGAACTACCCTGTAATCTATAAAGCTGTCGCATCTACCTCAAACATGCATCGAAGCCACGTGTGAGTGAGGGAGCCACCATAGGCACCCCAGGGGTGGAGACTGGATTCTGTTTTCTGTCTGAGCCCAGCGTCCTCCAGATAACCTGCTCAAGGGTCTCAAGCCATTGTCAGATGTGCCGCCACCAGTGCCCCATACAAGGATGTCGTCTGCTGTCTCCTTGCTCTGATTTGTCACCCTGGTTACTCATCCTCAACTTCCCACAACAGACAGGTCAACCTGTCCTATAAGCAACGCTGATTCACACCCACACGACACCTCCCCAGCTCCCATGTGTGAGGCTGGGGCCCTTCCCACATAAGGAATCAGACCCAGCTAAGTAGACCATATCTGTACCCCGGATATTCTCTTGGAAGCAGAGGGTGAGGCCAGATGAGCCCAGGAGAAGGTAGGTGTCTCTGAGGGGCCGGTACACTTTGCTGCCTAATGCTGTGCAGGGAAAAGTTAATGTCCAGCGGGGGCTGGCAGGCCTATTTGCATGCCACACTGTTTAAACAGACTCCTCTACAGTAGACACCAGTGTGGTAGAGGACAGGGCAGGCAATAGCAGGCAATTCTCCCTTCTCCCCACAGCCACCCTGGCAACTGCTGTAGGATCCTAGCCACACCATGCCTGGTACAGCTCTCTGCAGCTGTTGGGGTGGCTGGGTACTGCCCTTGCTTATGGCCTGTATCTGCTACCTGCTGCCTGAGGCCACCATCTTCCAGCTGCTAAAGAAACAGACCAGTTCCAGCTGGGAAAGCTGAGCTTGCTAGAGAACTATACCTGTCTGAACCAGGAGGCCCTGGAGAAGTTTCCTGCAGGTGAGAGAGAAAGGAAGGATGGGACAGGATGAGCAGGGAGGCCGGTGGAGGGGCCAATGGCAGGTGGAGAACCACCACCCAGAGGCTGAATGCTGTTTGGAGACAGTGTGGTGGGAACTGGAACCTTGTGAAACCTAGTCTGGAGCCTGACCCTCAGGTCTACAGCTAGACCACTGTATGGCCATAATGAAGTCACTTAACCGAAAAGTCCTCACCTACCTGGAAAGAAAGAGTACATTCGGGACTGGGGAAGTTCTCCGTCAGTTAAATGCTTGCCATCCAAATACGAGGATCTGAGTGTAAGCCCAGAGTCATATTACAAGTCCAGGTGTGGGGCAAGCGAGACAGCTCAGCTGGCCGAAGAATTTTCCACCAAGCCTGCAGACCCGAGTTCAAGCCCAGAGCGTACTTGCAACCCCAGCACCGGGAAGGCCAAGACAAGCAGATCCCGAAGGCTATCCAGCAAGCCTTGACAAATAGGCAAGCCCCACCCAAGCCATGGAGAGAGAAGGTCCTGGAAAACAAGGCAGAAGGTGGAAAGATGGCTTAGTGGGCAAGAGTACTTCCTTTGGGGACCTGATTTGATTCCCCAGCACAGACATAAAACTCTGCGATGGCTGCAAGTATATGTGACCCCAGAATTGGGCAGGCGGGGAGCTGGGCCCCCAAGAGCTCACTGGCTAGCCCAGGTTAGCCTAACAAACGGGCAAGCTTCCAGCTTGGTAAGAAAGGCAAAGGGTACGAGTGATAAGAAGATACAGGCTTTCCTACTCTGAGCACACTCACATACTCAGAAATGTGCACCAAGAGAGAGAAGGCGGGAAAGACGGGAGGAGAGGGGAGGGGAGGGGAGGGGAGGGGAGAGGGGAAGAGAGAGAAGGGGAGGTGGAGGGAGGGAGAGAACAGGAGGGAGAGAATGGGGAAAGGAGGGGGGGAGAAAGAGAGAAGGAGAAAGAGGGGGAGAGGGAGAGAGAGATTTAAAAAAAAAAAAAACAAAACTAGGGCGGGGAGAGACGGCTCCAGAGTGAAGAGGGGTGGACACTCTTCCTGAAGACTTGCTCAACTCCCAGCACCCTCGTGGTGGATCCAGGGATGCCTCTTCCAAGCACCAGGCCCACATTGGTACAAAGACATCATGCAGGCAAGGCACCCATGCATATAAATAAACTAAATAAATCTTTTCTAAAAAGAAGAAGGCCGATGGCTCTGAGGAATGACACCTGGGATTGACCTCTGACTTCCATATGTACAGGTGTGTGTGCACAATTATCTGCACATACACACACATGCATTCCACATTACATGTTCACAGACATAGAGAACAGCTATCTGTGTTTGGGGCACTTGTCAGCAAAGTAAAGTCTCTCTGACCTGTCGCCTTGTGATCCAAACACTCTAGAAATTTCCTCTCCCACACTGTCCACTTCTCAGGACTGACACTTCTCCTCCTGGCTCTCAGCATGCATCCCCTGGGCGGAGACACAGATAACGGTGAGGGCCAGCTGTCACACTGGACTCCCTCCCTCGCTGGGCTGGTGGACAATGGCCAAGCGAAGCCAGCAGGTAACTGGCTGTTAGTGAGTGTCTGACAGGTGCCGAGGGGTCCAGAGCACACAGGTGTTTGCTCCCGGCTGCCTTCTGCGGTCAGCATCTCCCGCTGCCAGTTGGGAGCGGAGGTCCAGGGAGATGCAGGGTGTGGGCCAGGGCTCAGTCACTGGCTGAGGCAGAGCTCACACTGTGCTTCCTGCTGGGGCTTCACTCCTCACAAGTGAGCACACACACTGAGGACAGGGTGCTGCCGAAGGTGAGAGTTCTCCAAGTAGGGTCCATGAGCCACCAGCACCACCACCATCTTCACCATCACCACCATCACCATCACCACCATCACCACCTTCACCATCACCATCACCACCTTCACCTTCACCATCACCATCACCACCACCACCAACACCAGCACCATCACCACCTTCACCTTCACCATCACCATCACCACCACCACCAACACCAGCACCATCACCACCTTCACCTTCACCACCACCATCACCATGACCATCATCATCACCACCTTCACCATCATCACCATCTCCACCACCACCACCACCACCTTCACCACCATCACCAGCACCATGACCACCATCACCATCACCAACACCAGCACCATCACCACCATCACCATCACCAACACCAGCACCATCACCACCACCACCAGCACCATCACCTTCACCACCATCACCAGCACCATGACCACCATCACCACCTTCACCTTTACCACCACCATCACCATGGCCACCATCACCAGCACATCAGCACCACCTCCATCACCTCCACCAGCAGCACCTGGGAGCTTCTCAGGGACTGAGTTTCCAACCCCACTCAGACCTGCTGACTCCGGGACTGAGTAAGGCCACCAGGTGATGCTGAGGCCCTGAGACTTCTCTTGGGATTGAGAGCAACTGGTCTACAAGGTGTCAGCAAAGTGCACCCCTGCTTTTCCAGGGCACAGAGTATTCCTCACTCCATGCACACATTTACTCAGGGATGGTGCTCACCTCCAGGCACCCAAACATTCCAGGACTGAGCCAGAGACGGCACACCTCAAACCTTCTTGGTCCTGGGCTGAAGATGGAGCCAGTGGGCAGTGGGCAGACAGTGGCCAGGCTCAAACTGGTTCTGCAATCAAAGACAAGGGTCTAAGTCTGACTGCAGCCCAAAGCGGCCAGTGTGTCGGGCCAGGGACTCACTAGCAAAGTCCTCGGTCCCTGACATGGCAAGTGGAGACTGGAGAAGTGCTAGGGTCGGGGAACCCAGCTCCTGGAGAGCTCACACACTGTACCACAAGTGCTGAGTGTAGTGACCAAACATTCCACACCTGTGGCCACTCACCCGCACTCAGAGCCTTCAGGGATGCTGGACAGAGGGCCCAGAGGTACAGAGGGATAGTCAGAGGCCTGGGAAAAGACCCCCAAGAGTGGGGGTCTCCAGGGAGGGGACTTACTCTGGAATGCCTGTCTCAGCTCTCTGGGTGTGTGGGAAACAGGAAGCCAAAGCTTTAAGTGGTTAGTTCCTGCCCAAGTGAGGGCCAGGAGGCCTCCACCCAGCAGCTGAGAATCAGCTTTCACAGGAAGAGAGGCAGGAGTAGCAGCCATACTCCCCATGACTCCCCCACCTTTGGAGTACTGCAGGAAACAAGAGTGAGCCCATATTGCCCTGGGACAAGTTTCTAGCTGGAGGAATGAGGCCAGAGTTGGGGGGAGGGAGCCCTGCCCGTTCCTCGTGAGGGCTCAGGCTTGAACCTGCCAAGCCTCCTGACCTAGAAACACAAAACACAGACCCACAAAAGCATACATACCGATGTTAACACACAGCACTGCACAGCACACACAAACAACACACCACATGTGCACACACAGCCTCTCTAGGTCCCCTGATGTAATTTCTTCTGCTGGCACGGGCTATGCTCACTAGAGGGCGCCAGAGAGCAAAGCAGCTGGATTCAAGGATGCTCAGGAAAGCCCTCAGGCTCCCACCACAGGCCCTATAGCAGGGAAGATCCAGACCCCACCTTTCCCAGCAGATACTTCTGGATGTATCCAGCATCAACCTCATCTTGTCCTAACTAACGTGTGCATGTGTGTCATTCCCTCTCACCAATAGCGTCTCCACACCACCTCCTTAAGTTCCTGGCTCTCCACCCATTAGAGCACACAACTAGGTCAGCCTTGGACACCCACTCCCTTCTGTCACGTGGGATGATGTTATTTAAGAGGCTTATTAGACTTAAGCATACAGAAGCATCTTCCTGAGGACAGCAGGCCCACAGTAACTGTTACCCCTCACCTTCTGATCCGCACCCCCCCCCCGGGCCAGGTCATTCTGGGAACCTGGGTGAAATCCCCATCTCTGCATGATAATGATACTCAAGTGTTCTGACACCCACCCTGCCTCTCCCAGCCCAGCCTATGCCATTCCCTGCCCTTCCTGTCCAGCCTACACACTTCCCAGAGAAGGTGTCGGTATTTCTCCAAGAGAATGGACACGGGTGTGCTTACAGAGTAACGTAGGAGAGATGCAGAGACAAAACCAAAGGCTTACAAGGGTGGGTGTTTGCATACTGGCCTCAGAGCTCCTTTCTCTGGTCCCCAAAGAGGGCCCAGAAAAACCCAACATCATTGTCACCTCCGCATGCCAGCAGGAGTCCTTAGGCTGCAAACAAAGGCGGAGTTGGTTTTTGTTAGTTGCTACACATGCTAGGCACTAACAAGCCCCACCCCTTGTGCCAGGCCTGTACCAGGTCTGGGGAAATGACACTAATTGTTCCTACTTTTGCCCCAGACATGTAGAGAGGCAGCCCCAAGAGCCTTGAGTGACTGGAGAGAACCTGGAGAGAATGAGAGTTCAGGGCAGTGACGGGAAGGTGGGGGGGGGGGTGGAGGAGGGGCTGGGCTGGGCTGGGCACACACCCAGGGCTGGGCACACACCCAGGGATGCTTTCAGTGCACACAGGACACAGCCCTCAGAGGGTCGCAGCTTCTGAACACAGAGCCCAAAGGCTGCCTCTGAGCACTCTCCTGCTCTCCTTGTTCCCTGAACAAGGCTTGGGACGCCTTCTAGGTGTTCCACCACTTTCCTGAAAATGTCCCACATGGAGTCCGTGGCCCTCTTTTCCCCCTTGAGAAGCTGAAGGGACAGCAGACTCCAGGAGCTTTGCAGAATAAGTTCCCCGGGGCCTAGGCTCCCATGGGAACAGCCTCTCCATTCCCACCTGGTCCTTCTGCCAGAAGGGAGGAGAGGCTGGCCCTGTCTGCCCCAATGCCAGTCTTAAAAGGGTTTTGCAAGGAGGTTTCTAAGCCTCTGTATTTGCAGATTTAGGGGCAGGGGTCCAGGAGGTTGAGGGAAGTCCCTGGGAAGGATCCACATTGTTGAGGGACCCCACCCACCCCCCAGGGAATTACTGCCATTCAAGAAAGGACTGAAATTCGAAGCCCTTCATGAGCTCTATCCATGCTGGCCTCTGCCCGGGTGAAGGGGGACCCAGAGTCCTCCAGACCAGCAGGGGTGGGCCTGGGGACACAAGTTCTTGCCTACATATCCACATATGTAGATAAGCCGCACCCTCCCCGCTTTTTTGGGTACCTGCTAAGGGGCTTCTGGAGTAGAGCTGAGGACAGCAGGCATTTGGAGGAAGTCCCTGGTCTCACAACCTAGACAGGAGCCTGTGACGATAACTTTGGAAGTTTCTCTTCCACACTGCTGTTTGCAGGAGTCTTTCCCACAGAAGGGAGGCACTGGGAGGTGGGGGAGGCTGGTAGCTGTCTCTGTCCTTCCCTCCCCTCACCTGTGGCTACCCGGATGCCCACTCCAACTCTCTGGTGAGAGAGAGTTGTCACTTTTGTCACTGGGATTGGATCCTTGAGGGTGGGCTGGGCCGTCGCACCCTGCAGCACTCTTCCAAGGGAAACAGGCCACCAGCAGGCGTTTGCTTAGAGAAGGGCCCCTCCTGGCCTTTCCTGCCCATTCCCGGTTCCTGCCCATCAGAGCACTCTTGGGTTCTGGCCTCTCCACCATGTGCAGACTGCAATCTCCTGAGGCCCGGGGCTGTCGGGTACCCGCCACAGGGCTCCTCCTGGTCTCCTACCTAGCTTACTTGGTTCTGGGCACTGGAGTGTTCTGGGCACTGGAAGGTCGTGCGGCCCGGAACTCCAGCCGCATCTTCCAGCGCGACAAGTGGGAGCTACTACAGAACTTCACGTGTCTGGACGGCCCAGCGCTGGACCTGCTGATACGGGTTAGGGAGCCAGCCTGGGAAACGGGAGTGGGGTGGGTGGGGTTGCAGGGGAGGGGGGAGGATCGCTGGGGGCGGGAGCTTACAGCAGGGATGAAGGAGGGATGAGGCTTACTCTGGCTCCTCCTGGGACAGTTATCCCATAGAGAGGTGGAATAGGCAGGCTTGGGGAAAACAGGGCTGTGCGATTGGGGAATGGGCTGGACTCTGTGGAAAGAGGCTAGGGAGGAGGGGGCTCGGGCTCCATCTTTAAGGAGGAAGGCCCCGTCCAGGACACAGCCATAGGAATGCAGAGGAGCAGATACGCGCTTCCCTGGGTCACAAGCTACAAGGCTTGTCTCCAAGAGTCTTGGAGACAAGTAAGGTCAGCCTTGTGTGGGTCTTACTGAAATAAAGGGCCAGGGATGGAAGGCCACACCTAGTCTTTCAAAGGACAGGGGAAGGGCAAATACCTTAGGGGCGTGGCCAGACTCCGGAGGAACTCGGCCTGGTGGGAGCTTGGGAACTTAGGAGAAAGGGCTCAGCCTGAGCCTGTGGGTGAAATAGTGCTAAAGTGTGCTTGTCTGGGCTGGGCCCAGAGCAAAGGAGAGGGAGATGACGGTTAGAGGATCTGGGCTGGACCCAGGGCTGACATCACTTTATCTAAGTATTTGGACATTAAGAACAGACACCCTTCCACCTGTGTGCAGGCTAGGGTGCCAGGGGTGGATGAAGAGCAGAGGTCACCCAGCCAGAGGCCCTCAGGGGATGAGGGTGCAGGACACGGAGGCAGGAGATGGCTCATCCTGGTAGGGCTTCCAATGGAGAGCGCATCCTGGCGGCTGTGCGCCACCGGGCTCGCGGCTGAGCAAATCAGTGTTTGCATTACTAGTCTACTCCACACCCCTCTGCCAAGAGTGCAGGGACAGAGATACCCACGTGCCCCAGTGGTCCCGTTACAGAGACGGGCAGGACCTGTGCCCCGGAATCCCTAAGCTGCAGCCAGATGCCCTGCCGGAAGAGAAAAATGTTGGGGTAGGGCGGAGTGGTCGTGAGTGGAGCCAGCCAGGGACTGTCTGACCCGGAGATGGACCGGGGCTCCGGTTAGAGAGGTTCACATTAAACGCAGTGCTGCACAGCCAAGAACCGAGGCTGTAAGTTTATCACCCAGAGGCTGCTTTTGTGTAGCCCTACGTATGTGGATGTTTCTGAGACTCCCATGAGTGTACGTCCTAGACAGTGTGAGCTCCCAGCATCTGCTCCTACTGCCCTGCCTTCCTAAATGCCTTCTCCGTGGGAAGACCCTCAGAGGAGGCCCAGGACAAAGCCTTCTGTCCTGTCACCTCTGTGCTCCCAGTGTGATATCCCTAAGAAGACAGCAACTATTCGCCTCTGTTAGTGTTCCATTTTACAGATGAGGAAACTGAGAACCTCCCACACCGCCTCCTTCATACCTGCCACCGTCACGATGGCCCCATATCAGAGTTAACTCAGCTCTGTCCCACTGAAGGCTGAGGTCATGTCTGTCATCTGGCATCTGCCTATTGTTTCCTGCAAGATTAGGACTGAGCCAGACAGTTCAACCTGAGGGGTAGCCTGGAACCCACCCTGGTCTGGCTCTAGGATAAGGAGGAGAAGGGGCTGTCCCCATGATCTCTGCCTCTGGGGAGCCTTTACTTAGAAGAAGTAATGATTCCTTGTTCCAGATGAACTTGGAATAAAGGGGGGAATATCGTGTGAGGATTTTCTGGGGACGCATGAAAACGTCTCTTCAAGCCAGACGGGACACCAATGATTGATCAATGAAACAGCTTCTCCCACTTCTAGCTGGGTGACCAGGGAGTTTATTGGGGTTACTAACAGGAGTATGGGTGACGCAGAGGCAGCTGCATCGCTGAAGCATTGCCGGACAGGAGTGACACCTCACGGCTTGTAGGCAGCTCTACCGAAGCCCCCTCTCCTGGGCAGCTGATACTGTGAAATTTAACTTGGGGGAGGGGCTTGTGGCTGTTGTCATGGGAACTTCTTTCTCTTCTGAAGGAAGTGTTTATACAACGTGAGGCCTGTCCAGGAGTGTGGGTGTAGGTGTGGCTGTAGTCATGGGTGTGAGGGTGCATGGGGCACAGTCCCCTCTCCCCAAATCCTTTGATCTTCCCCAGGACATCATCCAAGCATACAGAGACGGGACCCATCTCCTGGACAATACCACCAGCATGGGGCGCTGGGAGTTTGTGGGATCCTTCTTCTTTTCTGTGTCCACCATCACTACCATCGGTAATGGCAGCATAGGGACAAGCTGGTGGGGCTTGGGAATTGGCCCACCCTGAGGTGTCACCCTGTAAAGCAGTATATCTACAAGCACCCCTCCCTGCAAACAGCCTCTCGTGCCCCAGGACCCATAGCCTCGGTTCACATTTCATCAGACACCATATTCAAGTTTGGGCACTGCTTCCATGAAGGATTTTGGTTACCCAACAGGGTCTTACAGACGGTCCCTGCCCACCAGCACCCCTCAGTCCCTGTCACTACCCTTCAGCCCTTCAGACACATTTCCCCTCCAGAGCCAGGCTGAGGTGGAACCTGTCTTGAAAGCACCTAGGACAGTTGTGTGGGAACAGTGTGGACAGAAAGCCCTGGGTCCCAGGGACCAATGCTGGCCAGCAGCCCTAATGTCCTTGCCCTCAGCATCGCCTGCAAGACCCAGGGTTTACCACCAGGTGGCAGGCTCGCACCGCTGAAGACTCAGGCTCCGCCTTCCCTCTTTGGTCTTTGACATTTCTTCCCAGCCCACTCGTGCACACACACGAGACACACACACACACACACACACACACACACACACACACACACACACAACACACCATACATACACACATACACCATACACACACACATCACACATACCATACATACACACCCACCCCATACATATACACACACACCACACACATACCATACATACACACACATACACCATACATACACACATACCACACATACCATACATACACACACACAACACACATACCATACATACACACACATACCACACATACCATACATACACACACACAACACACATACCATACACACACACACACACACACACACACACACACACACCCATACATCTCTCTCTCTCTCTCACACACACACACACACACACACAAACACACACCTCCCTAACACCGATCTTACTCTGGCCATCACTCTGTGATCTCAGCACTTGAGCAGTGGAGGGAGGAGGATCAGGAGTTCAAGGTTACATAAAAAGTTTGAGGCCTGGGCAGCACAAAACCTTGTCTTAACACAAATGGAACCATGAGTGGAAAGGGGATGGAAGAGCCCGAGCTAATGTGCTGGCCTGGCTCTGTCCCATCATCCCAGCTGGGTAGGCACAGCTGCCACCTCCAATGCAAGAGCAGAACCGGAACAAGAGGGCCAGGGTGGCCGCGCCCAGAGCTGGGGGAAGGGTCCCCTTAAAAGCCCCTCCCTCCCGCATCAGGCTACGGCAACCTGAGCCCGGAGACCATGGCTGCCCGTCTCTTCTGCATACTCTTTGCTCTCATGGGAATCCCGCTCAACCTGGTGGTGCTCAACCGGCTGGGCTACCTTATGCAGCGAGGGGTGCACCGGTGTGTCCAACGGTTGCGGGGCAGCTGGCAGGTGAGACAGTGGCCAGGATCCGGGATGAGTCCATTCCAGATGGGGGACTGTGGTGGAGATGGGGCGCGGAACCAGAAGGGGCAGGATCGGGAGGATGCGGGAGGTAACAGTAAGGCTGCGGGAGCACGGGCCAGAACAGTGATCATGAGTGTGCATGGTTGGCATGAGAAGTTGGGAGGAGTCAAAGCCACAGAGGCTTCTGGAAGGAAATGCGGGTGCACACGAAGCTGGCGAGGTGGGCATGGGGCGTCCCCTCGTTGCTGCCCAGGACAGAGCCGCGGGCCGTTGTTGCTATGTGCTTCAGGACCCAGCACAGGCACGGTGGCTGGCAGGCTCCGCCGCGCTCCTCTCCGGCCTCCTGCTCTTCCTGTTACTGCCCCCACTTCTCTTCTCCCACATGGAAGGCTGGAGCTACATGGAGAGCTTCTACTTTGCCTTCATCACGCTCAGCACCGTGGGCTTCGGCGACTATGTGATCGGTGAGTGGCCCGGGGATTAGTGAGCCCTGGACCTCCCAGGCAGCCTGGGAAGGCACTGCAGGTGACTGGTGTCTCACATGGGTGGGCTGGTAGGCCTAAGGGATAGCTTGCAACCCAAGTAAGCTCTGTCCTTTCCCAGCATGCTGGGTGATGATCTCTCGGAGCCTTCCTGCCAGTGTGGAGCTGTCGCTCCAAAGCTAAGGGCTCCTTGGGTGCCGTGGAGGGACGTTCAGCCTTTGGACTGTCCTGACTTCTCCATTAGTCCATCCCCACCCACCTGCCCAGGCCAGAAACCACGCAGAACAATCAGGAAACTCAGTGTACTCCCCTTGTGCCTCAGAGGAATTAGCCACTCTAGAAGCCTGCCAAGAAGACTCCAAACGGGGGCCATTAGTGCTGTCCCCGAGGTTTGCAGGCACCCTAGAGACAGCTGAGACTTCAGGAGACAGTGTTGGCAAACCGGAGGACTTGGCAGTGGAGGGACAGTGGCTACCAGGGGAAGCCTTGGGGACACCACACCCTCCAGTAGGTCTTGGCCCTGGGATGAGGAGGGAGCCTGTCACGAATATTTTCTCCTGGGGTGGGAGCTAGGGGACTAAAGATTTCTCAGCACTCTTGCTAAGGTCCCAGTGTCAAATCAAAGCTTGCTTAGACTGAAGGTTCCCTCGGGGAACTCTTGTGTTTACTGAGCATATGTGAGGGGTCACAGGCAGCACCATGGTGAGCCTAAAGTTTCTGCACTGGACAGCCTCTGACTGCCGGGAAAAGGCAGGGAGGTGCCTAAGGCCACCCACACTTGTTTTGAAAATCTCCACACCTCTCCTCCCTATCTCAGATCTGTCAGTCCTTTAGAGACCCTGCTTTCTTGACAGGGATGCTGATCCCCTAAACACACACAGACACACACACACACACACACACACACACAAACCACACACACACATATGCACGCACACACACACACACACACATGCACATACACACACATACACACACATACATACACACACACATACACACATACACACATATGCACATACACACACATATACACACATACACATACATACACACACGCATACACACACACATATGCACACACACATACAAACACATACACATACACACACGCACACACACATACACACACATACACACACACCTGCCGTGAGTTTTTATTGTACCTGCCTACAGCTGGTAGCCAGAATCACCCAACCCCAGCCACAAGCTTCTCCCCCCACCATCATCCACAATTGCATTAACTGCTCAGTGGAACCCTTTGCCAGCTACCAACTCTTGTGCCAAAAATTAAATCACAGGGAGAAAGGGCCTCCTGGCTTCTGTACACAGGAGTAAAAGCTCCACTGATCTCATTTGGTACCACAGAGGAATCAAATAGTCCATCTCATAACTCTGTCGGCTTAATGTGGGTTGTGAGCCAGGGCCTGCGGCACAGGCCAGGCCTGATGTGGGGCCAGCAGGACCGGATGGAGGGTGGTCCAAGACAGGAAAGGCTGTGACACAGATCGGCACTGTGAGGTCCCTGAGGAGCAGACAGAGGAGGGACACACTGCAGAGTCAGCTAAGGTTCAAGGTGACCCTTCAGGCCTTTTCCTCAGCCAACACTGAGCCAGTATGTCAGGGTATCCAGGGCAAGACACAAGGAATAGCTCTGGCGAGCTCTACACCCTGAGGCTTTAAGCTAAGAGATAGCTAAGAGAGCAGCTCCCAGCAAAGACACTCGGCTTCAAGGGTATGACAGGGGAGCCAGGCTAGTCTCCAAGGGGGGACATCTGAGCAGGCTAGTCCAAGGGGGACATCTGAGCAGACACACAAGACGGGTAGAAGAGGACAGGTCAAGAGCAGCTGGAAATGAGCAGGGAAGCTGAGGGGATGGCGGGTCCAAGGGTCCTGAGAGACAGGGGAAGATGGCAACAGAGAAAAGCACAAGGGAGAAATTAAGCAGGCGGGAAATCGGGCCTTGGCTGTTTCTAAAGCCAGGTGGTGGTGGGTGGGGGGCATCTTCCCTTGTCACAGGTGCGGGTGCTCAGATGGCAATCACAGCCGCTAGGAACTGAGGTGGGATGCATCTTCAGCTGCGGCACACAGCTTCTAATGTCCCTGGTGCCCACAGCTAGACAACAGTGAAGCAGCTGGGGTAGGGCTGTGCACAGAAGAACTGGCTACCATGCCTGAGGCCCTGGGCGCGATCCCAGCACTACAGAACTGGGTGTGGTGGCACGTACCTACAATCCCAGCATTCAGGAGGTGGAGACAGGAAGGATCAGTTCCCAGCACCCACGTGGTGGCTCACAACCATCTGCAACTCCAGCTCCAGGGAATGGGACTCTCTCTTCTAACCTTCCCAGGCACCAGACATGCACATAGACATACATGTAGGCAAAGCATCCATACACATAGAAATAAATCTTAAAGCTAATTTTAATAAACACAAAAGGAAAGCTAAACTCAGTAAGTGAAGTAAATCTGCCTCTCCTGGGGGCTTGCGAAACTGTAGCCTATGAGGCATCCCAGAGATTTCGATTCACCAGGCGTCAGCCACCTGCCTGTACAGTAGGCTCTCGGGTGGCAGCAATGGAGGTAGCCTGGGGACAGCACTTTCAGAAACTCTAGAAAAGATTCATCTCCAGACATAAGATGCCAGTGAACCCAAGAGGCTTCCTGAATCTCAGTCTGGCAGCCACAGACTGGGAATGTGAAGTATGCAGCTTCCTGCTCTCCGCTCACCTCACCCATCACTCAGGCCTCCAGTTTCTGTCCCGCCCCCACATTCTCTGGCCTTGCCTTTTCCCAGGTATGGACCCCTCTCGGAAGTACCCTGTGTGGTACAAGAACATCGTGTCCCTGTGGATCCTCTTTGGGATGGCCTGGCTCGCCCTCATCATCAAAATGATCCTGTCCCTGCTCGAGACGCCAGGGGACATGTGCACCTGCTCCCTTCGCTGCTCCAAAGGGGACAGCAGGGGCCGAAGCCAGAGGCAGGGCCAAGAAGGGGAACACAGGGTCCAATCGCCAGGCATCACATCTGGAAGCTTCCACTCCGGGTGTGTGATATGACAAGGACAGCTCGCCGCCTTCCAGGACTGCTGGATCTTCCTCCTCAGACTTGAATTTTAAGCATCATCTTCTGTGCCTTCCAGCTAGGTCCAACTAGGTGATCTGAACTCGTCCAATAAGCCATACAACAATTTATGGGATGTGATTTTGGAAATGGTATTTGCCTGTTTCTTTCTTTAGCCTTGTGCAACGCTGACATGGTGGCAAGAGCCCCAGCAGCCACGTTGCACCATGAAGTAGAGACCATGATTGAGACTCAGCACAGTAACAGAAGGTGCGCGGGGTCCTCCAGACCATCGCAGTCACCCTGACAAACCAGGACCGAACTTGATTCTGGTGAGAGTAATAGATGTCACATTTGGAACTATTGCTTGGGTGTTCTAACACAATGGCATTTAAATTCTAAGTGATGCGTACATACCCATAAACAGACATCATGGAGGCTAGAAGCCACAGAGAGAAACAATGCCGGTGCCAGGTGAGCTAGCCTGGGCGGGGAGGGACACTCGGGACCCTCCACCCTCAGAACTTCCTGAGGAGTTCACAGCGTTTGCTAGTGAGCCCCAGGACTGCTCCTGCCAGCTCCTGGATCCTTCCTGCTTTCTCAGAGTGAGCTGAGCAACAGCATTTGCCCCGTCTGCTTCCTGACTGTGTACACAACGTGACCAGCCGCCTCCTGTCACCCATGATGGATTTGTCCCCTAAAACCATGCACTCAATAAATGCTTCCTCCCTTAGGATGCTTCTGTCTGGTGTCTGTCACCCCAGTGAACAAGTAGCTGATACAATCATGTAACAAAACACTGCAAATTTATTTATTTATTGATTGATTGATTGATTGATTGATTTTTTTTTTTTTTTTTTTTTTTTTGAGACAGGGTTTCTCTGTATTGCTTTGGTTCCTGTTCTGGAACTCACTCTGTAGAGCAGGCTGGCCTTGAACTCTCAGAGATCTGCCTGCCTCTGCCTCCCAAATGCTGGGAATGATGGGTGTTCCATCAACACCAGGCTTAACACAGCAAAATTTAGTGCCACAAAATACGGTTCACTTTAAGTAGGACTTTGAACTTCCTTCAGCCAGGCTTCAGTGGGGACAGGGCTGTCCCCAGGCATCAGCAGGTGACTGGAAAGCCTGAGCACTCACACCCGTGTTTGGCATCCAATGGAGGCTGTTGACTAAGAACTTAGCACACGCCTGTGTGGCCTCCTACTGAGACAACATGGACGCTGCTCCTCAGGGTGAGTATTCTGAGAAAGAGACTGTCCTGTTGTTTACAGGCTGGGGACACTCGGTGACACCTTCTCATCACCTTCAATGCTCACACACATACAATGTGCTGGCTTTGACATACCTATTTGCACACATGCCATGTCCCATTCTGACAAGTGACAGCCTGGGCACACCCACTAGCACACCTACTGTGCACCAGGGCCTCCAATCAGCAGCCTGGGCGCATCTGTGAGCATGCATGCCATGTTCTAGCACCACCATATGGTGGCGTGGGCACACCTGCTCCCGTGCCTGTGGTGTCCCAAGACACACATTTGCACATTAGCCCGTCCCAGTGCCACCAACTGGGGTCTAAGCACACCTGTTCCCATGATGCCACCTGCAGGCCTGCACATGCCTGTTCACACATGTGTCATGTGCCACAGCTGCTACATGGTCTGGGCTCAGAAATGGCACAGGAACCAACATGCCCATATTTCTTCTTGTATGAATGGGCTGAGAAATGGCATGGGGATCAACATAATCATAAACCCTACATCTATGACCAGGCTCAGAATTATGCAGGGGCCAGCATGCTCCATACATCCAGTCTCAGAAATGTCATGGGGCCAGCAAGCTTGAACAGCCCCACACATAGCCAGGTTTGGGAATGGCATGGAGATCAACATATACCCCCCCTTATGATTGGGATAGAAAATGACATGGAGCCAAAGTGCCCATAGCCCTCCCCTTATGACAGGGATCACAACGGCACATACCTGTACACCCCCACTACAAAATGGTTGGGTGCCTACATGCCCATACCCTCTCCTATATGACCAGGCTCAGATACGGAATAGAAGCCAACATGGCCGGAAACCCCATTGTATGATGGGTTCAGAAGTTGCATGGGCTCCAGCATGCCCGTATACCCCAGTGCTTTACCATGCTTGAAAATAGCATGAGGCTAATATGCTCACACACACTCATATAACTGGTCTCTGAAAAGACAGAGTTCACATGCCTATAAGCCCCTTAGATGACCAGACTCAGAAACCGTGTTGGGCACACCATGCCCACACGCCCTCCAATATGACTGGATTTAAGAATGGCATGGAAGCAAAAACACCCTGTGCAACCCCATAGAACAGGGCTTGGAAATGACGCTGAACCAACATGGCATGCACCTCACATGTAACTGAGCTCAGAAATGGCATTAGGTCCAATCATCCCTTCACGACCAGGTGTGGTAATGGCACAGGGGCAACATACGAGTGTGACCTCTATATGGACGGGTTCAGAAATGGCACGAGTACATCATGGTACCCCATGCATGCTGACTTTGAGCAGGTTTAGAAATTTCATAGCGGCCAAACGCCCGTGCATCCTTCCACTTGACCCAGCTCAGAAAATGCCCTCATAGTATGACACTGCCATGGCTACCAAGGCCAATATAAGATTAGCGACCATGGTCTGCCACAACTACCTCACTGAGCCTAACTCCGCAGACGCCTAATGGGCCCAGGAATGCAGGAGCAGGAGCCTCCACCTTGGAGGGAGCAGGGCTGGGATGGCTGGAAAGAGCGTGAAGCTCAGCCAGCACCTTCAGGCAGCATGGTGCCCACTGCACAGCCGGTCCAGCACTTGGGGCTTAGCTCATGCTGCTGCTTTGTCAAGCTGATGAGGGCAGGGAGTTTGGTCCTGGGCTTTAAGAGAGGCAGCCAGGCCAGTGGGGCTCTTTTTACACATTGCTAAGTACAGAATCCCCGAGAAGCCAGTAGGAGTCTGTGAGCCTAGCTAAGTGGTGCACCCAGTCCCCAGCAAGGAGACCCTCAGCATCCTCTCTGGCTCTCTGAGGCACTCCACACACATCTCTCTTGGAGCTGAGCTTCAGAATACCTAGGAGCCCAGGGGAAGGGGGAGTCTTCGGTCCTGTTAGGTAACCCCTATCTGAAGCGACACCAATGCCTCTGTCTAACCCAGAGTATCTGCAAATGCCCTGAGGTGTATTTGCAAAAGATTAAGACCTTGAAAGGATGAAAATACAACTTAACTCTCTAATGACCACTAAAAGTTAGAAATTTAGGAAAAGTCCATCAGCATGTATTTAAAAACCACCCTAGCTGCATGCAAAGCTCAGGAAAAAGAAAAACACATGAAATAGTTTGGTCATGATAACTGGTTTCTAGAAATTATTATTATTATTATTATTATTATTATTAGTAGTAGTAGTAGTAGTAGTAGTATTCATAATCACCTAGTTTCTGAAGAATGTTGTTATCAACAACAGTCTGGGAACTGTTAAGGGTCATCCTGTCCATAAAGAAAATTAATAATTAAAGACGGGACTCATAGAAAAAATGGGAAAGACAGAATACCAGAGCTTCTGCCAGTAAGATATAGATAACTCCCTGACTGGAAAGTACATTCTCCCATCCACTCAAGGACAAGGCTACTGAGCCCGCTGGCTCTTGAGAAGGAAAACCCCCTCACCTTGCAGGTGTGCTAAATCTCTGTAACCTCGGAAACCTTACTAACCATTCCAAGTTTTGAACTATCCCATGACCTTGCTTTTAGGCCTAGTGAAAATAACAGCCTAGCTTTGAAACTGGCCTTGTTAGCTTTGATGTAAATCCTATAAAAGCCATCTCAATTCTGCTCTAGAGGTCCTCAGTCCTCTACCCCTGCGTGGTGTATGACTGTGGACCCCAGTGCACTTAGAATAAAAATTCCTCATGCTATTTGCATCGAGATTGCTTCTTGTGAGTAATTTGGGGCGTCACCTTTCCTGAGTGGGAGCGTGAAAGACCAAGCTCTGCAGGTCTTTCAACCTCAGGGCAGAGACTGAGCTCTAGAGCTTTTTACAACATTCACTACAGTGGTGTGCAGTCTCCTGATGACATCACGTTTTACTGTTGGGTTTGCGTGGGTCACCTATGCTGTAAGAGTAATTCTGCTGGTAACACTAGGAGATTCAAACTTACATTTTGCTCACTGTTAACATGTACAGAGAGTGTGGACATCCTGGCCAGGCTCGCATCCCCAGAGAGTAAGGAAGAGCTTGTGATCAAAACCCAAGAGCAAAATAACGGCCATTCTTTGGAGAAAGAATGGAGTCAGGGGCAGTTTTAGCAGTGTGAGGCCTCTACGTGGAAGCTAGAAGTGAAATGCAAAGGAAAGCTGCTTGGTCTCAGAGCTAGCCCTGTTTTGGTTGCCACCAAGCGGAGTGTCTGTACTGCCAGGCAGACTGCATCCAGCTGGAGGAGGTGCAGAAAGGAGGGGCTGGCTCCATCACTCTGGGAGCTGGAAATTCAGTCTCTTCCTCCTCTTCTGGGAGAGGACTTGGCTACCAATGCTCCCAAGGTCCCTTTGAGATCCAACAGTTTCTGCATGGGAAGGCCAACAACCATATATAGCTTGCACAGTTTGCATTTACATACCATGTATTTTTAGTGCCTAAGTTCACACACATAGGTGTTGGATAGATTACCAGTTTTGTGCACATCAAGATGACCAGTCTTGTATATGTCAAAATGACCAGCTTTGTATATGTTGAGATGGCCAGTTTTGTACACGTTGAAATGACCATCTACTTTATTTTAAGTTTGGAAACGTTTAGTAGAGAAGCCTTTGGGAGAAAACGTTTACAAAGTTGGTTTAGAAGGCCCACAGACATTATTTGTGCTTAGCTGGATATCTACACAGCAATTAAGAAACAGTTTTAACCTTTAAGGGCTAATGATGGTCCATGGAAGAAAAGAGAAATCTCATTAAAACCCACACAGCTCATATGTTCCCTGTATCTTTGTAGACAGATTTTTCCCAGGTAGCTGCTGGGACACAGAGGAATGAGAGATGTTTCAGTGTCTACCTTTAATTCTTATATTAGGGCTTGCTTTATTTATTTATTTATTTATCTATTTGTTTGTTTGTTTGTTTGTTTATTTTTGAGACAAGCTTTCTCTGTGTAGCTTTGGCTGCTCTGGAACTCACTTTATAGATTAGGCTGGCCTTGAACTCACAGAGATCCACCTGCCTCTGCTCTGAGTGTTGGGATTAAAGGTGTGCACCACCACTGATATAGTCTAGAATGTAGAGAAGCGTATGCAGTTACACTAGGAAGATGGGTCAGTCAATCCGTGTACCTGGGGGAGGGGAATACTCAATGGATATGTGACAGTCTGGAGGCAAGGGGATTCTGGGAGCTCAGCAGCCACTCAGTGAGCTGAGTTCAGTGAGAAACCTTGTCTCAAAAGTTAAGGCACTTAACAACTCCTCCCACAAACATGCACAAATAGAGGTAGTTGTCTTTGATTGGTTAAGTATAAATTGTTAAGGTTTTTTTTTATTTAAAAGAAAACATTTTCTTTTTTAATTACTGGTTCTGAGAGTCAACTCTCAGCCCTCATGCATGTTAGGCACGTGGCCTACCAGCTGAGCTACACCCTAAGTCAGGTAGGCCTTAGAAAACAACTCATTCAGACAGACCAGCTGAGCTACACCCTAAGCCAGGTAAGCCTTAGAAAACAACTCATTCAGACAGACCCTTCACAGACAACTTTCTGCGGGTGTCTTAAAGTAAGAAGTTAATAAGAAAGTTACAAGGGGAACCATGTGGTTTTTCTCTGTAATGTCCTGATTTGTCTTTGAGCGTGTTACCTAAAATAGAAAAAGAACAACTTACGAACCATTAATGACAGTTGACACTACGTGCCCGATGCTGTTCAAATCCTTTGTGCGTATTATGTGATAGGAACAGTTGGGTGGACGGTTTAGGAATAGGCTAAGGCAAAGCTGCTATGTTAGTAAGCTTTGTCCCCACCGCAGTCTACCTGACCCTGGAAGCCAGGCTTTTGATAAACTCATGGGTGATGTGGAGCTTCAGGCAGAGGAAGAGGAAGTGAGAACGTGCTTTCCCAGCCACTCAGCTCCCCAGAGACTTAGATGTGGGGCATTCAGGGCGGCTCCCCCTGCTGTCTGTCTTCCTCTGACCACCTGCCAGCCCTCCTCTGTCTGTGGTTCCCGTGGTTCTGCCAGGCACTGTGCTAAAGGCAGCAAAACCAGAGAGCATGAAGGACAGGTTTTAAACTCCACTTGGCACTTTTAAATGAGACATTAACTGACTATTAAACTTTAGATTTATTCCTTAAAAGGAATGGGGGCATTTTGTAATGACACGTTCTTGGCCCCGAGAGTGTAACAAATAAGATTCACTACCAGTTACAGAGTCACGTGAAGTCCTGTTTACTTTTATCATAAATGTCACCACTTCATTTGGAAAGTAACAGCAACCAGCGATCTTAACATAAGATCAGAGCTAAAATTAGGTCATCACTGTGTGACAGGAGAATATTTACACACCCTGCTGTACGTCAGGCCAGCGGAGCACTACCAAGCCCTTCCAGATGTTTGGAAAGGAGAGAGACTCAGCTCTTACTGGTCAGGTCCTTCGGCATTTTATTTATTTAGGCAGTGTGCGTGAGTGCGTGTGTGCGTGCATGCGTGCATGCGAGTGTGTGTGTGTGTGTGTGCATGCATGTAGTATCTGTGTGGTGTGTGTCAGTATGTGTGTAGTGTGTGAGTGAGTGAGTGAGTTGTATATGTGTTTTGTGTATGAGCATGTGTGTGGTGTTTGTGAGTGTGTATGTGGATGTGAGTGTGTGTGGTATGTATGAGTGTGTGTGGTATGTGTAAGTGTGTATTTGTGGTGTGTATGAGTGTTTATATGTTTGTCTGTGTGTCATATGTGTGTGAGTATGTATGAATGGTGTTGTGTGTGTGTAAGTAGTGTGTGTGTGTGAGTATATATGGATGGTATGTGAGGTGTTTGTGAATGTATATGAGTATGTGTGATGTGGAGTGTCTGTGTGTGTGTGGTGGTGTATGTGTGTTGTGTGTGTTTGTGTATGAATGTGCATATGTGATGTATATGTGTATGCTGTGTGTATACTATGTGTATGTGTCTGGTGTGTTTGTGTGTGTGTAAGTAGTGTGTGTGTGGGTATGTATATGTGTGTGAAATGATGAAAGGTAACTTGTTCAAGATTAGACAACAGGAAAACAGAATGCCTGAGCTATTTCACTGACTGCCAGTCAAAGCTGTGTGTAGACTTCCCCACAGGCTGTCTTGCCAGGCACTGTGTCCCGTCGCTTCCTAGAGGAGTCTAAACTGACAGGCGCCACGACTGTTTCAGTTCCAGAGCTTGCTGTCCCGCACTGCTGTCTCACGCACTAGCCTATCGGCACATTGTGGGTTTATCTCCACATGTAGCCTATGCTATCCATCTGCCCCACCGGTTTCCTAAACAGACTTCCTGCTCCAACTTGGGCAATCGTTTAAAAATGTAAACCACGGCACCTAGTTCAGTGCCTAATTCCCGTGTCGGGTGGCTCACAACTGCCTGTGACCCTAGCTCTGGGTGGTCCGATGCCCTCTTCCAGCCTCCAAAAGTTCTGGATTCACACACACGCGCGCGCGCACACACACACACACACACACACTTAAAAATAAAAATAGAATCTCTTAAAAATTACAATGACTATCTGGAGCCCTTGGACATACAAAAGTAGACTGTACTTTTTATTTAAATTCTTGTTACTACACGTATGTACTTACTGGGGAAGGAGACATGACATGAGACATGTGTGGAGGTCAGAGGACAATTTGTGGGAATCAGTTCTCTCCTTCCACCCTGTGCATCCCAGTTAAACTCGGGCTCTGTGGCTTAGCAGCAACACTGCTACAGCTGGGCCATCTTGTCAGCCTGTGTCTGTGTTTGTTTTCTAACCTTTAGTTCCAAGACAGACTTAAGGCAGTGAGCAGCTTTAGTAAATGCCTCTCGCCAGTAGGTGGCGCTCCTGCTCGTGATTCCCCCTGACACAATTAGGTCTTAGAATTTGAGAAAGGACAGCTTTTAAGAACTGACTTTGTTTTCCACTTGAGTTGAGAAATAGGCCGTTTACACAGCACGGCCGTTAAAGACTTATTCTACTGTAGAAACGTTTACTCTAGCAGTATGTGTTGATATCTAAAGCATTAAGTGGGACAATGTCCACCTTCCCATGTTTAGGCTGAGGTTAGCAGGGTCTGGGCCGTAAGTGGCAGCCTGCATCATCCAAGCCTTTGATTTTTGTGTCTTCGGCACACTGCCCAGGCAAACTGGCATAAGGCGAATCTCCTGTGTCAGACAGGAAGGGCCCGTGGGTGGCAGAACGCGGCCGTGTGGAGGGCACTTGGCGAGGTGGATAACTGAGGCTGCAGGAGTTGGCTCGGGCCAAGGAAGATGAAGGAACACAGAAGGACTGGAGGGGAGGCGTGATGGAGGGCGGACATGCAGCACTTCCCCCTCAAGTGTGTGCGTGTGCGTGTGTCTGTGTGTGTGTGCATGTGTCTCTGTGTGTGCATGTGTCCATGTGTGTGTCTCTGTATGTATGCCTGTGTGTGTGCATGTGTGTGATGTGTGTGTGTCCATGTGTGAGTGCATGTGAGTGCGTGTGTGTGCGTATGTGTGTGTATGAATGTGTGTGTCCATATGCGTGTGTGTCCGTGTGTGTGCATGTGTCTCTGTGTGTGCATGTGTCCGTGTGTCTATCTCTGTATTGTGTCTCTGTGTGCAATGTGTGTGTGTCCACGTGTGCATGTGTGTGTGTGTGTGTGTGAACAACAAATAAACACTGAACCGCCGAGCCCACACTCTCAAATCCAAATGAGCCTTTTCTGTGACAAGCCAGCCTGGTTGGGCTTTTCCTGCTCCTGTCATTGTACTTACATTGAGTCTCACTGTTGGGAACTTGGTGACAGTTTCAGTATAAGGAAAACTCTCCATGTTCTAGCTGTTGAACTCAGTAGTACCAGAACAAAAATATGTTGTTAGCAGGCTGTGCGTTGAAGAACACCCAGAATCTCATGGGTTTCTCAAGTAAGTCCTCACACCCTGTGATTCACACACTGTTTTCTGTTTGGCACATTTAATGGGAAAGCTAACTTAGTAGTCTTGCATGAAGTGACAGAGGTCTTTACCTCCCTCTTACTAGTGAGGAAATAGTAGTGAGAAGAAATGGGTCTTTACCTAAAGACTACTCAGGAAGCTGTGGGCTTTTTGATGAGTTCTATCTTATTTATGGCAACACCTCATCTATACCTATTAGAGTAACTTCCTTTGGAGTTTTCTGCATACAAGCCCACCAAAGCTTGCTTGCTAGATGCTTCAAAATTATTACTGAAAGACAGACTACATTAATTAATATGAAGCTTCATTAATTGGCATGTATTTTTCTAGCACTAAACCTACTTCAACTAATACCATGCCTTCTAAAATGCTTAAGAGAGGGGTGTTCACATTCTATCCAAAGTTATTAAATGTGAATGTTTGGGGGACAGTAAAATGGCTCAAAAGGAAGAGTGCTTGTCACCAAGCCTAAAGGCCAGAGCTGACCCCTGGGGCCCTATGGCAGAAGGACAGAAGGACTTCTGATCTCACACCATGGCACAAGCACAAGGAGGATGCACACACAAACACCAAACAGATACAAAAATTTCATGTATATATTTTTAATTATGGGTATGAGTGCGTTGCCTGCATGGATGTCGTGCTTGGTGCCTGCAGAAGGCAGACGAGGTTATTGGATCTTCTGGAACTGGAGTTACAGATGGTTGTGAGCTGCCATGTGGAATTGAACCCCAGCTGGGAATTGAACCCCAGTCCTCGGGATAAGCAGTCAGTGTTCTGAACTCTCCAGTCCCAGAATATTTTTTTAAAGGGTGGGGTTATTCTTTTAGTAAAGAAATATTTGGAAAGACATACCTATGAAAGTACAAGAAGCTAACAGAACACCAAATAGACTGAACCCCCCTCCCGAAAAAAAAGTTCCCTGACACACAATAATCAAAACACTAAACAAACAGAATAAAGAAAATTCAGAGCTAGAAAGGAAAAAGACCAAGAAACATACAAAGGCAAACCCATCAGAATGGTTCTCAATGAAAACAATGAAAGCCAGAAAAGGTCATGGCCAGGCCTTTATGAAGTCACTAAGAGACCATAAATACCAACACTGACTGTTATATCCAGCAAAGCTTTCAATTACCATACACAGAGAAAACAAGATATTCCATTAAAAAAAAAACAGATTTATACAATACCTATTCATATCTTCAGCCCTACAGAAAGTACTAGAAGGAAAACTCCAACCCAAGGAAGTTAGCTATATCCACAAAAACAGAGGCAATAGCTAGTCCCATGCCAGCAAATCCCAAAGAAGAGAAAACACACACACACACACACACACACACACACACACACACACACACACAATACCACCACCATCAACAAAAGTAAAAATAACAGGAACTAGCAATCACTGATCATTATTATCCCGTCATATCAATTTGCCTATAAAAAAGACACAGGTTAACAGATTGGATATGAAAACAGAATCCATCCTTCTGCTGCATACAAGAAACACACCTCAATTTCAAAGACAGACAGTATGTCAGAGGAAAGGGTTGGGAAAAGATTTCCCAATCAAATGGGCCTAAAAAAACAAGCTGACGTAACTATCCTAATATTTAACAAAATAGACTTCAAACTAAAGTCAATCAAAAGAGATGAAGAAGTGTTGCCGCAGGTTGTTCCTTCCTGCCGGCTCCATCCCTCTTGCCGCCAATCTGGGCCCACAGCCGCGCCAGCCCCAAATAACACTCAGAGACTCTGTATTTGATACAATCCTGTTGGCCAATTACCATTATTGTTTATGGGCTAGCTCTGTCTTAATTATTAACCCATTTCTACTTATCTAAGTATTTCCACGTGGTCGTCTTATCCCGAAGCCGCGGCAGGCGTCCTGCTTCTTCCCTGGGCTACATTTCGACTCCTACTACTTCTTCTCTCCTCCTCCTGGTCTCCTAGCCCCGCCTATCTTGTTATCTCATTGGCCACAGTGCTTTATTAACCAGTATGAGAAACATATATACAGAATCACATCTCCCATCAAAGAAGCTCATTTCATACTCATCACAGGAAAAAAAATCCATCAAGTTGAAGCCTCAATTCTGAACATCTATGTCCCAGATACAAGGGCACCCTTATTTGTAAAAGAAACATTACTAAAGCTTAAATCATGCATCAAACCTCACACACTAATAGTGGGAGACTTCAACACTCCACTCTTAACACTGGACAGGTCTCTCAGACAGAAGCTTAACAGAGAAATAAAGGAACTAACAGATGTTATGACTCAAATGGGCCTAACAGACATCTATAGAACATTTCACCCAAACACAAGAGACTATAACTTCTCAGCTCCTCATGGAACCTTCTCTAAAACTGACCACATTCTGGATAACAAAGCAAATCTCAACAAATACAAAAAAAATAATGTTTAAATCCTCAAATCTTAACAGATCACCATGGCTTAATGTTAGACTTCAACAACAACACCAATGGCGGAAAGCCCATAAACTCATGGACATTGAACAATGCTCAACTAAATCAAGGAAGAAGTAAAGAAACTACAGGCTTTATTCATTGAAAATGACACAACATACCCAAACTTATGGGACACAAGGGAAACAGTGTTAAGAGGAAAGTTCATGGTACTAAATGCCTGCATGAGGAAGTGAGAGAAATCCCACATCATCTAATTAACAGAACAACTGAAAGCTCTATACCAGAAAGAAGCAAACTCACCCAGGAGGAGTAGATGGCAGAAATAATAAAATTGAAGGCTGAAATCAATAAAATAGAAACAAAGAAAACAATACAAAGAATCAACGAGACAAAGAATTGGTTCTTTGAGAAAATCAGCAAGATAGACAAAACTTTATCCAAACTAACTAAACAACAGAGAAAGAAAGAGTATTCAAATTAACAAAATCAGAAATTAAAAGGGGAACCTAATAACAGACACTGAGGAAATCTAGCGAATCATCAGGCCATACTTCAAAAACCTGTACTCCACAAAATTGGAAAATTTAAAGGAAACAGACAATTTTCTGGATAAGTACAGCATACTAAAATTAGAATAAGGCCAGATAAACAAATTAAGTAGACCTATAACCTCTATGGAAAAAGAAACAGTCATCAAAAGTCTCAAAACCAAAACAAATAAACAAACCCAAACACACACACTCACACACACACACACACACACACACACACACACACCCCACACACACCCAGGGCCAGATGGTTTCAGTTAAAAATTCTACCAGAACTTCAAAGAAGAGCTAGTACCAATACTCTTCAAATAAAAACAGAAGGAACATTACTAAAGACTTTTTACAAGGCTACAATTACCTGCATACCCAAACCACAGAGACACAACTAAGACAGAGAATTACAGACCAATCTTCCTCATTAACATTGATGCAAAAATACTCGATAAAATACTGGCAAGTTAAATCCAAGAACACATCAGAAAAATCATCCACCATGACCAAGTAGGATTCATCCCAGAGATGCAGGGATGGTTCAACATACAAAAATTTAGCAATGTGATCCACCATACAAACAAAAAGAAAAAACACATGATCATCTCACTAGATGCTGAAAAATCTTTTGACAAAATCTAATACCCTTTCATGATAAAGGTCTTGGAGACATCAGGAATAACAGGAACATACGTCAACATAATAAGGCAATATACAGCTAGCCAACAGCCAACATTAAAGTAAATGGAGACAAGCTCAAAGTGATCCCACTGAAATCAGGAACAAGACAATGCTGTCCACTCTCACCATATCTAATGTAGTACTTGAAGTTCTAGCTAGAGCAATAATACAACAAAAGGGGATCAAGAGGATACAAATTGGAAAAGAAGTCGTCTAACGTTGGTTATTTACTGGTGATATGATAGTATACATAAGTGACCCAAAAAATTCTACCAGGGAACTCCTACAATTGGTAAATACCTTAAGTAATATAGCAGGATACAAGATTAATTCAAAAAACAGTAGCTTCACATATACAGATGAAAAATGGGCTGAGAAAGAAATCAGAGAAATAACACCCTTTGCAATAGTCACAAAAACTTAAAATATCTTGGAGTGACTCTAACCAAACAAGTGAGAGACCTGTATGACAAGAACTTTAAGTTTTTGAAGAAAGAAATTGAAGAAGACAACAGAAAATGCAAAGATCCCCCATGCTCTTAGATAGGTAGAATTAATAGTAAAAATGGCAATCCTACCAAAAGCAATCTACAGATTCAATGCAATACCTATCAAAATCCCAGAAAAATTTTTCACAGACCTCAAAAGGATAATACTCAACTTCAAACAGAAAAACAAAAAACCCAGGATATCCAAAATAACCCTGTACAATAAAGGAACTTCTGGAGGCATCACCATCCCTGACTTCAAACTCTACTATAATGAAAGCTACAGTAATGAAAACAGCTTGGTACTGGCATAAGGACAGACAGGTGGGCCAATGGAATCTAGTCAAAGACCACACTATCAATCCACACACCTATGGACACATGATTTCTGACAAAAAGAGCCAAAATGGTATAGTGGAGAACAGAAAGCATCTTCAACAAATGGTGCTGTCATAACAGGATGTTAACATGTAGAAGATTGCAAATAGATCCAATCTATCACCATGCACAAAATTCAAAACCAATGGACCAAAGACTTCAACATAACCGCACTGAATCTCATAGAAGAGAAAGTGGGAAGTAGCCTCGATCACATTGGCACAGAAGACCACTTCCTAAATGTAACACCAGCAGCACAGACTCTGAGGACAACAATGAATAAGTGGGGTCTCCTAAAACTGAGAAGCTTCTATAAAGCAAAGGACACAGTCAACAAGACCACGTGAAGGCAGGTTAAAAAAAGTCCATATACTTTTGGGTGCGTGGCTGCATATTGGAGCGTGGTTGACCTACTATGGGTCACACTGTTAAAGGAAGCACCCCTTCCCATCCTAGTAGCCATGGTTACCAATAGCTCCTCAGCTAGGGGTGGGTTTCCTGCCTGCCTACCAGCTCCATGTTGGGAGTTTTGCCTGCCTTGAGCTTACACAGGTCTTGTGCACTGTGGCTGTCAAAGCTGTTGTGCATTCACAGTAGATGTCCTCGTGTCACCCACTGCCTCCTGCTCTTACAAACATTTGCTTTTCTGTGATAGTCACTAAGCTTTGGGAAGAGAACGGCGTATAATATAGCTGTCCCACTGAGGGAGGAACACACCCCTGTCTCTTACTTTCTACACTTTGACCAGTATTGGATTTTTGTGTTCATTGTTATCTCTATAAAATAAGCAAGTATGACCCATCTAGCCACAGGTTCTTGGCACTGATAGGGGTATAAGGTATGGGTTCCAGCTTGTGTAGCAGACCTCAAATCCAATTGGAAAGTGGTTGGTTGAGCACAGGCAAGTACATGGTGTTCACGCCACCATCGCACCCATTATTGTAGCTCTCAGAATTCACAGCAAGGCAAGACTATAATTACTTCTCTCTGCTGGTAGCACGCATAGTTCCTTTCTGCATGGGTGAGGCATCCAGGTCAGTGTCAGCTGAATTTCCTGCATTATATAACTAATGTGCCATGTCTTCAGCAGTAGAATTGCTAGGCGGCTAGGCCACAGAGGCAGAGAAAGGGGATCATGAGCTGGGAGCCAGTTTGGGCTATATCTAACCCCTCCCTGCAAATGCTAAACACTTGGGGCTTTGGAGATAGAATATAATTATGAGGCAGTCATAAGATTTGTGCTCTTTGACAGTAGCATAAGATTAGTCTTGCCTATGTGCTAGAGACTTTAGAAACAAATGGATTCCATGAGCACAGTCGCCTGCCACATAATGTCATTTTATTCTGCAAAGGACTGCATACACATCCATTAGACTATAATGGAGACAAAAAGTTCCTATCACTCAGTGACACCATAACATCAGAACATCACAGCATAAGTCATTTTCATAGTGATGCTGATATGAGCAATCCTCCACACTGCCAGTTACCGAAAAGCAGCACACACAATTCTATATACTATATAATACTTGATAATAAATGGCCACATTACTGCTACCTGCATTTACCACCCTTTATATCATTATTTTAGACTATATTTCTTTTACTTTTAGAAATAATGTTTTAGGCCGGCAAGATGGCTCAGTAGATAGAATCACTTGTAGCATAAACCTAACTACCCAAGTTCAATCCCCAGGACCCACAGTGAAAGAAGAGTCCTACTCCTCTGGATAATTGTCGTCTGATTCTACATGGGCACTGCAGTGCAACATACACACACAAGCACACACACAACACATGCACACACAAACACATACATACATACATGCACACAATACACAACACACGGACACACACAAACACATGCACACACACACACACAACACATGCACACATGCATGCACAAACACATACATACATACATGCACACAATATACAACACACGGACACACATGCACAAACACATGCACACACGTGCACACATACAATACATGTACACATGCACGCATAAACATACATACATACATGCACACAATACACAACGCACAGACACACATACACACAAACACATGCATACATGCGCGCACACACAACACATGCACACGTGCACACATAGACACATACATACATACATGCACACAATATACAACACACGGACACACATGCGCAAACACATGCACACACACACACAACACATGCACACATGCATGCACAAACACATACATACATGCACACACACAATATACAATGCATGGGCACACACGTGCACACACATATGCACACATGTACAGAATAATAATAGTTTTTTTTAATCAAACCCAATGTTTTCTGTGAAGCTGTGTATCATGTTACACCGCAGCAACCTCATATAGCTCCTGTTGGCTGTGTCTCTTGATTACATCCAGAGGCCATGTCCAGAAACTACCCTCCATCATGCACTTACTCATTGAATGAACACGCCCTATGAGGCCTGCACAACAGGAGACTTGCCTGATGAAACGGTTCTCAGGGTGTCCTGACCTTACTCGGGACACATGGCTGTGTTGTGTAGCACTGGTCATCACACAATGGCGTACTGTGCACACATGTCGTCGATGCAGCTCTGAGTGATGACAGGATTATCACCAGGTAAAATTAGGCTGTTTCTTGCTTAGGTGGCTGACGAACTCACAACTGAACAAAATCTTTTTCATCCATCCCTAAACTACTCTACCACTTTCCCGCGTCCTCTGAAAATGATTTTAAATTTCAGTTACATTTACCCAGGAAGCACCACAGCCATCGTTCAAGTCTTTATTTCTGGCTTACATCAAAGTTTTGTGGGAGCCATCTGTGCTCAGGCTGCTGTGTGGGATGTACAGCCAGCACATTGTGTCACCTTACTCTATCAAGGCGAGTTGCCAGTCTTCCGTGTCATTTGGTTGGATTCTCAGAGGCTTGATCTGATGACAGCTGTGAGAAGTCTGTCACACTCACGAGGAGCAGTGTTACCAGCCTTGGGGTGTGCACCTCCAGCCTGAAATGTCATTAGATGTTTTAGGTACCCACCCACGGTACTACATCAGAGAGGAAACTAGTTCTGCTATTCTATATAGAGAAAACAACCCGATTGTCAAAAGTGAAACGAATTCCCCAAGGAAAGCCAGCCATTTGGAGAGAACCACAGTGTCCTGGGATGGGATGTCTGTATCCCTGGAGCATGACAATTTGTTGTCCAGGAAGTTTGCACTCACGCGTGACTGGCTTATAGGCGAGGCATTGGGTGACACTGGTCCCAATCAGGGAAATTTTATTTTCCTGTTCTAAAATTTTATGAATGAGACACAAGATAAATTAAAAATAAATCAGAGCAGTGTAATTAGCATCTTTGGTGTGAACTGGTTGTTTTGGTGAAGGGATTGCAGCATTGACTGAAGGTGTGTGTTTAGCGTTTAGGGTGGAATTTAGTGGGGGCTGCAATTTATGAGCGACTTACCTTCCAGCTCTTATCAAAGTCTTGCTTGTCCTGCTTTAGACCGCCTCACTCATGAGAGCGACTCTGACAGGCGAGGCAGATGGCAGATGAGTTCCTTGCCCTTTCACAGGGCTTTTCTACCACGTGGCTGCCTGCTGCCCGGAGGGCTGGGAAGGAGGGTCCTCGATCTTTATATCAGCGAGTAATTGTTTCTTCTTAAAGTCAGAGTGGATGTTTGATGCTGCCTTTTTGAGTTGTATCACACATCTCCGGATGTGTTTGGCTTAGTTTGTTGTTTATGATCTCAGAAAAAAAACCCAAAAGGTGTTCCTGTACACTTCTGTAAACACGGCCAGAGACTGCATTGTCTGACTAGCTTAGGTTTTAATACAGGGAGACCCTGTGTCTCAGAGGGTTGTTTGGGACTAAGGGTGCTGTGCTTGTCTATTCAGCTTTACTTCAGATTTTCTTTTTCTTCTTGAGACATATGTAAAATTAGTTCAGTGGTGTAAGTTTATAGACATCTGGGAAATATGCTTTCCCATTAAGGATGAATCTGAATTTTTTGAGCACATAGAAAAACTCATCGTGTAAATGTGGGGCCTTAGGCTTTCTTGACGAAAATAAAACCCCACTAGTTATAAAGAAAGGAATGGCTTATTTTGCAAGCTTGCCCAGCATTTGTGTGGTGTTTGGAGGCAGGTGAAACAAAATTGAGTCAATGCTGGCAATGCCGTTTAAAGGCCTGAGTAGAAAAGGCTTTAGAGTTTATGGTGTCTCGCTTGTGGTGGAAGACAACCAGGACAGTTGTCACGCCCCATAAAATACCACTCACCAAAGCACCCAGTTTGGGTCTCTGATGTCACTGACCAGAGCAATGGGACTTTAGGAGGCTCATTTTATCCACACTCAGGACTAAGGCAGGAGATCAGTGTGGATTCTAACAGTATGATGGAAAAGTTGAGCATTTTAATGCCTCGAATTCAGAAAACTACAGAGATGAAATTGGGAGCTGGTTACTATTTTGTAGGAAATTAGAAATTAGAATTTCTATTGTCCCAAAGTGGGAGGAGCTGGAGACAACCCTAGCCCCAGAGGAGTCCCCAACCTCAGAGCAGGGAGCTGCTGGAATGGAAAGAACTTTCCACGGGGCTGTAGCAGAGCTGGATGGACCACTTCAACCATTTTATCATAATCTTATCTGTGGGAGGCTGTTTTTTTCTGGGCTGCGGTCAGAGCTAGCTGGGCAGCCAACGCTTCATACCTGAGAGGGGGACCAAGGAGGGCTAGCTAAGGGAGTTAAGGGAGAGAGACACAGGAATATTGTCAGGCGGGCCATTCAGTCCATACTGCATGATAAACACTGAATGCCTGAATGCCCTGAGTTTATTCTTTAGCAATCTTAAATACCCAATCAAAAGTAGGGACAATGGCGGAAGACTTCTATTATCACGTACAAGGGGTGAACAGACTTCCTTCCCTCAATCCTCCAGGCATTTGGTAGCCACACCTGCCCTCAGGCCTTCAGGGTCAAGAGTAAACACACCTGAGCCCAAGTCCGTTGTTATTTAAAGACATCCTCTACCAAGGCTGAAACATCCTGCTGCTGCCAATTATAGTCTGCACACAGGATGCACACATGTATACACACCACACACACAAACTTAAAAACAAACAACAACAAACTCTCACTATGTAACATTGGCTCCACATTCCCTGAGTTCAAGTCCTAATGATTGGCTGCCACCATTTACCTAAGAGGAAATGGTGCCTGGGAGACATTCTGGGCTTGGATCTTCTTCTTAGCCAGAGGGAACCTCCCGCTCAGAAGTCCTACACCAGACAGTCCTGCCACCTCCTGAGTGGATGGAGTGGAACAACAGACATGTCCTCTCGGTGTTGGCATCCTGTTCCCTCTGGAAAACTTGTATGCTGAATATTTTATGAATGGCATTCAGTTGTGTTCAAGTCCACGTTTTTTCCTTAAAGACAAGAAAATAAGCAATGTAGGCAAATTTAGAAACATCAAGAAGAGTAGGAATTGTGTACGCAGTAAGAGTTGTTCAGGCAAGACCACCACTGTTCAGGGAGCGGCCACTCTGTCCTTGGTCCATGTGGACGACTGGACCACTGAGCAAGCTTCACTCTGGTCATCAGTTGGCTGGAAGGGTTTCACAGCGACAGAAGTTTGCAAAGTCATCCTTTTGCATTTGTTTATATCTGACAGTGTGGCGCCAGACATGGGGCCGTCATGGGGCACTGGAAACATAGGCAAACACTTCCCTTTATGCTTTATGCTCTGTTCCAGAACTGATTTTGTGTACTTAATTGTTGTTGGGAAAACTGCTTTTCATTGACAACAGTTTCCTTTTAGAAGCTTATAGCTTCTGGCACAATGTCTTGTGTACGTTGTTGCCATTTTGCTTAGAAAGCATTACATTATACAACAGTTGGGCCTTCGTTTCTCCAGCCACCCTGGGAGAGAAAGGTAGGACTCTCAGCCAGTTCCATGGGTAAGAGAGTGGCGTGTTGGACGGTCCTTGTCAGAGGCTAGAACATAAAGAACATTGTTTGCCCCATGACTGGCATACCACCAAAGGGTAAATGAATGCAAAATGATTAACTTCCAAACTTCTGCCACTTTAAATCTGAGCTTTACACTTGAGCTAAGATGGAAGCATATAAAGGACCCAGCCAGGTGCACTGCATTCCTGTCAGGAGTCAGGGATGAGGTTGGTGTGCTCAGCAGAATCAGTGTGAGAGAATAAGAGGTAGACCGTGTCAGTGTGAGAGGTAGACCACGTCAGCTCTTCTGAATGTGTGGTCATCTCAGGACTGACCAGCACAGGCAGTGAGAGGCCAGAATGCTTTGATTGGGTTGGGCTGGAAATAAGAATATTGTATTAGTTAGGGTTCCTATTGCTGCAATGAAATGTGGTGATCAAAAAGCAAGTTGGGGAGGGAATAGTTTATTTGGTTTACACAATCCATCACTGAGGGGATCCAGGATTGGAACTCAACAGGGCAGGAGCCTGGAGGCAGGAGCTGATGCAGAGGCCATGAATGGGCACTGCTTTCTGGCTCTCTCCTTTTCATCACAGACTGCACAAGACTGAGCATTGAAAAGCACACGGCACAGTCAATACTAGGCTGTCCTGAAGGCTCCGTCGGTGCCATTAATCCAAACTCGTCCATGTCGCCTCAGGCAGATTTTCTTTGGACAACTGCAGAAAGAAGCTCCATTTTTCTCCAAAATATTACAACAATATTCTCTAGCCACTTACTAAAGTTCTTCCTTCTGACACCTCTTGAGCTGGGTCATCAGACTCGACATTGCTCTCATCATCACTGTGTTTCGTGTTTCTAGTAGAATCGCCCAGCATGCCCCACTTAAAGTGTTCAACTACTTTTCTAGTGCAAAGTCTGGATGCCTTCCACAATCCTACAACAAACAACATGGCCAGGCCCGCCACATCAACAACCCACTCCCTGGTATCACCTTCTCTGTCTTAGTCAATCTGCTATGAAGATACATCATGTCCAAGGGAACTCAAAAGAAAGAATTTAACTGGAAAAGCGTTCACAGTTTCAGAGGTAAGTACATTGTCATCATTGTGGGGAGCACGGCTGCAAGTGGGTAGGCATGGTGCTGGAGAGCTATATCTCGATCCACAGGCCAAGGGGGAGACTCTTGAGTTTGGCAGGAGCTTGGCGTGGCGTGAAACCTCAAAGCCAGTGACGCACTTTTTCCAATAAAGCCACACCTCCCTCTTAACCCTTCCAATCTTTTCACATAGTGCCGTTCCCAGGTTCCCTCAATCAACTGCATGAGCCCATGGAGCGGGGCATTCTCATTCAAACCCCACAAATGTGGAGGCAGAGGCAGGCCCACAGCGATTCTGGACTGTGCTGGTGTGAGAGGGAGCACAGGAATGGCATGGCAGCCGAGGAAGGAAAGCTTTGTTTGCTCTGTATCGGGAACCGGCGATACTTGGTGTCACTCATTGTTTCAGAGCTCAGCTGTCTCATGTGGAAAGTGGGAGCCTTTCCAGGCCATTGTGGAGGGTAAAGGTGAACACTGAACATGCACAAACATGTGCTTGGTATGTGATGTACACAGGTGTCTGCTGCTGTCTGAGCTGGGAGGGCCTGGAACTGATAGAGGGGATAAGGGACACTAGCTGCAGGGACAAGGCCAAACCAGGTGCACAGGAAGCATTTGACAGGGTAAGGGCTCTTCACGTCTCTGGTCAAGGTCCAGTAGTAACCAACAGAAGCCACTTAAACATTAAAATGATATGGGTGGCTGAAATGTCACGATGTGCTCTGTCTATGTGGTTTTGAGACTTTCTACAGCCTGCACTGTCTTCTGTAGGGACACTTAAATGAAATAGCCTTATAATCAGTCTTCATGTCAGTTAGGAGTTTGTTACCACTCAAATGATGTCCCTGGGTTCTGGTGTCCTTATGTGCAAAATGACCTACTATTTTCAATAACTAGATTCCTATAACTATGACATTTTCTGAGCAGTAACTATATATATTTTGGTTTTGGATTTCTCCCATCCTGGTTTGCCAGAATTTTTAAGCCAGAAAGCAGGTAAATGGGAGTGACCACAGGGTGAGTTATGATTTCCAAAGACCCGTTTCCTGTAGGAGAGTTCCGCATCAGCAGTAACATTACAACATCCTGCATCAAACCAGCTATCCAATGAGTGTGATGCAGTTTCTGTTTGGGTGCCGCCCCTGCAAACATATTACAAATGGTGGCTTAAAAAAAAAATGTCACCATAGGCCCATAGGGAGTTGTGGCCTTGTTGGAGTGAATGAGGCACTGTTGGAGGGAGTGTGTCACAGATGCTCAACATACCTCTCCTCCCAGTGTGGCTGTCTTGCTGCTGCTGATCCAGATGCAGAACCCTCTGCTCCTTCTCCAGCACCATGTCTGCCTGCACACTGACATTCTTCTTCATGATGAGGATGAACCAAACCCTTGACCTGTATGCCAGCCCCAATTAAATGTTTCCTTATATGAGTTGTCATGGTCATGCTGCCTCTTCACAGCAATAGAAACTCCAGCTAAGGCATGTACCAGTAAGAGTTGGCCGATGTATTATTTTATAGAACAGTGGAAGAGTGTCAATATTACTCTATATAAAACCGTATTTCCTGTTTTTTAGCTTAGCATGTGCTAGTTGAGGTTTCAGTTGTGAAATTTTCTGATCTAGTGAATGTGAGAGCAAGCATAAATGTTCAATCACAGGCTTCACTTACCAGCTCAGTCAGTAAAGACCCTTGTTACCAAGCTGGAGGAACTGAGTTCAGTCCCCCTAAGCCACATGGTGGCAGGAGAGAACTAGTCTCTACACATGAACCCACACAGATACAGATAGACAGATGGATAGAAAGATGGATGGATGGATGGATGGATAGATGGATGGATGGATGGATAGAGGGATAGATAGATAGATGATAGATAGATACATAGATACATAGGTACATAGATGGATAGGTATTTAGATGATAGATAATAAATAGATGATGGATGGATGAATAGATGATAGATAGATAGATAGATAGATAGATAGATAGATAGATAGATAGATAGATAGTTTAAAAAATGAAAGCATGGAATCTAACAAAATTGCAGATCCTTAATATGTGATTTAGCTTCGGAACAAAATGCATGTGTTTCTAATCCGCATGGGTAGAAATCATTATTTGCTATACAGTATCGATTGATCTGCTTCTCTGCTGCTGTGATAAAGCAAAGCTCCAACTAAAAACAACTTGAGGAGGAAAGGGTTCATTCATCTCACAACTCTCCAGTGATGGTCCATCACGGAGGGAAGCCAAGGCAGAACGGGAGCAGGGGCCAGTGAGGAGTGCGGTCCCTCGTGTTCCCTCATGGCTTGTCAAGCTGCTTTCTTAACCAACCACCTGTCCGGGAGTGGCACTGCCCACAAGGGGCTGGGCCCTCTCATACCAATCGTTAATCAAAAAAATGCTCCACAGACTTGCCTTCAGGCCAATCAGGTAAAGGTGATTCCTCAATTAAGGGTCCCTCTTCCCAGTGACTCAGCTGGTGTCAAGTTAACAAAAAATAAGCATTACAAGTGGAAAGAGGGAAGTATGGGTTAGAACCTGATAAAGTGTAAGTGTCAGTTTGGTCCAGGTTGTTATAAAGCATAATAGTGCACAGCTGTTTGTATTAATGGCAAAATCCATCTGCATATAAGAGTTTTGGACATAGGCTCTAGCTGCATGGGAAGATGGCTTCATAGAAGTTTGTGTCTGGATGAGGAGAGGCTGAGCCTGTCTGTCACAGTCCTAGTGTTTGAGGGTAAGTGTTCTCACATGCCAGCTCTGATGGAGACTGTAGGCTCACTGTTGCCAGGTGATTCTTGGGAATGTGGTTAAAGTGAGTCCAGTTCTGGTTTTATGTGAGAATCGCAGATGCCAGATAAGTTGTCAGGACTGGCACAGAGCAACTCTTGTTTACAAATTGCTAAATTTAAAGACAATAATGCTTATAAAGTGACAGTTTTTATATATGTAAAAAGGAATATAATGTATGAATGAGAATTTCTGGAAAGAAGCTGTGTACAAAAATGGATTGCCTGATTACAACAGCAGTGATGTGGAGACATTGGAATTCTGCAGGCCCTTATCTTGGGCTAACTGTAGCCCCTGAATTCCCTGCCCACCTCTATATCAGAACTAACATCCTTTGACTAACAGATAAAAATCTTTTCAAATCCATTAACTTAGCAGATGACTAGTTTCTATCAACCCAGAAGCTAGGAATGTCATTTGATAACATCTGGACCTATTTACATTTAAATTAGGACTCAGTGAAGCCCAAACAGTTACTGCAAAAAGACAGATTACTGCCATAGTAATTGCTGGCAAATACTCCTATCCATGAAAATTAAAGCAATGCTAATAGGGGTTTCTCACCCAGTTCAAGCTTCTGCCATAGGTAGACCAGTTCACTCCCAGGTTTGTGACTGGGACAAGGCTATATATTACTCCAGTTTTACCCATGCATAGACTGGCCAGCTTCTGGTGTAGCCAAAGCTGGGTGATGGGTTTAAAGGGGCTCTCATGATCTCCTCTTATAGTCTACCTGCCTGGTCATTCAGGTGAAACAGCAGTCTTCACTCAGGAGTTATGGATACAGGTGTCTATCCCTGTAACTTTCAAAGCTGTAGGAATGGTTAGAAGCACAGAGTAGGAACCCTTCCACTTGGGCTTGAGGGGTGCCTTGTACAAGTCTTCCATCTATACAAAATGTCCTGGTCTGTATGGGTACACCAGATTGCTCAAGGACATAGGGATTCTCTCTAGAATCCATTGATGTGACTGAGGTGTGGTAGTGACTAGGAGTTGTAACTGAGCACAGATCTTCAGATTTTTCCATCTCCTTTCTGTCTCTGGAGACTTTATGAGGAGAAGGGGTCTGCTATGAAACAAAGTCTCAGAGGGTGAGAGTCTGGCTCTGGCTTGGGGAACTTCTCACCTGCAGTATACACATAGGCCTCACAGAGACACAGGGTTATCAGGTTTGCTTAAGGCTGGCTTTGGGGTTTGGTTCTTGCATTCAGCTTTCCTTGAATTCTGTGGTTGACAGGCCATGTGTAAATGCCACATAGTTTGTAGGGATATCACCTGTTCTTTGATGAGAGATATCATTCTATAAATATGTTTTTTATTATTGGTTTATGAACAAAGCACTTCTGGCCAATAGGAAAGCAAGAGAGGTGGGACGAGGAGACCAGGAGGTTTTGGGGAGAGGTAGGAGGAGAGTCAACATGTAAGACCAAGAGAGCAGAGGTTCGAGCACTCTCTCCAGTAAGATGAGACCACATGGAAATACTTAGATTAATAGAAATGGGTTAATATTTAAGACAGAGCTAGCCAATAAGAAATGCTAGTAACAGTCCAACAGCATTATATCTAATATAGTGTCTCTATGTTGTTTGGGGCTGGCGCAGCTGTGGGACCACGATGGTGGAAAATCTTCTTGTAACAGTCCTTGTATAATCTCAATCATGAAGTCTGGTTCATTTTATGACCCAAGTGATGCAGGCATACATAGCTCTGGAAGATTTCAGTCAGCAAAACACTTTTATTATAAGGTAAAAGAGACACCAAAAGAAACCCACCCTGGCCCTGAAACCAGAGCCAAAGAAACACACTCTTCCCATGACCAAATCAGCACGAAAACCAACCAATCCCTGAGCAGGAAACTAACTGATCCTTGAGCATGAAGGTCAGCCAATGTCTGAGTTTGTTCAACTCAGGGATTGAAATCTGACCAATTCCCACCCTGAAATCTTCACCCTGAAGAAGCCCCACATCAGCCCTGTACCTGCTCAGTTGGGAGCTGCCCTTTTCCGCCCTGGCGGAGGCTGCCATTCTTCTGGTTTCCTCCCTTCCAAATAAATCTCTTGAAAGAGCTTTGAGTGAAAACCTTCTTTCACTTGAGCAGAGTAGAGAGAGAAGCAGCAGACACCTCTGCTGGGGACTCTCTTAGCAGAGTGGGGCAGAGCTCAGCTGTCCCTGCTCTCTCTTGGAGGGAGACCATCCGCCACCACTACAGCCTGACTTCAACAGGCAGTGTACCTTCCCCTCCAGAGCTGTGTTACTCCCCTGTCCTCCTCAGGAGTGGTGGGCTGAGCCTCTGTGTACCTGAGTGTGTGCCTACAGTAAAATACATTTCCAGGTCTTCAGGTAAGCTTTGTCCTGCCCTGGTTTCCCGGTGGCAATGAGGCCCCCTTTCTGCACTGTTATGAGCATCTCTAGGTTATATTTCTTCAGAATGTGGGGAATCTGTGGTAGCACAGCTACCACTAAGTAACACTGGTGTACTAATGCTGCTGCTTTGACTATATGTGTGTTCTCATGTAGCTGATGAGCCTGGGGATAGGCCAAGTGAGGGTGTCTACCAGGAAAATGTCATTAACCATCCTATCCCTTTTTAACCAAGGAAGATCCTCCTTGGTATAATTTGGGTACTCAAGTAAGGTTGGAATTATCAACATTTTTCCAGGAAGAGCACAAGGAGTCGTCATAACTGTCTGTTTTTCTGCCTTGTCTCTCTGATTTCCTTTGGTTATAGAACCTCCCTTCTGGTGTTCTTCGCAGCAGATGACAACAGTCATCCCAGACTGTTTCCAGAAGTTATAGTAGGCTTTCAGTTTGATTCTTTTCTCTTGTTTGCTTTCTAGACAGGGGTTCTCTGTGTAGTCCTGGCTGTCCTGGAACTCTCTGTAGACCAGGTTGTCCTCAAACTCAGAGATGCACCTGACTCTGCCTACCAAGCTACAGTTTGATTCTTAATAGCCTTTTGTCCTTTTGTCATGTAGTGAGAAGCCCTCTTCTCTGTAGAGGGGCTTATGTATATGGAAGATGGCAAAAAACATACCTTGGGTTTCTGTGGAAGTTCACCTTCTGTCCTTTGCCTAATCCAGGGGCCCTAGTTTGGGACAGTGATTTGGCCCACTAGGTTGACCATCCCTTCAGGAGCATCCCTAACTCTATTATTTACATTCCTGTTGTAGCCTCTGATCTGTGAGAAAAGCTGAAGCTGATATGTGGGGAAGACAGAGGCCAGGCTGTGAGGAAGGCAGAGACTGGTCTGTGAGGAAGGAGAGGCTGGTCTGTGAGGAAGGAGAGGCTGGCCTGTGAGGAAGGCAGAAGCTGGCCTGTGAGGAAGGAGAGGCTGGTCTGAGGAAGGAGAGGCTGGTCTGTGAGGAAGCAGAGGTTGGTCTGAGGAAAGAGAGACTGGTCTGTGAGGAAGGAGAGACTGGTCTGTGAGGAAGCAGAGGTTGGTCTGAGGAAGGAGAGGTTGGCCTGTGAGGAAGGCAGAAGCTGGTCTGTGAGGAAGGAGAGGCTGGTCTGAGGAAGGAGAGGCTGGTCTGAGGAAGGAGAGGCTGGTCTGAGGAAGGAGAGGCTGGTCTGAGGAAGGAGAGGCTGGTCTGTGAGGTCAGGACAACTGAAGAAGATTTTGCCCATAGTTTCAATGCAGCCACCATCTGGAGTCCTGGCTGGGCTAGATCTAATGTTTGGACAATTTCTAGGAGGATTTGGGTTTTCACACTGGAGGACCTCTTAGCACATCATGCATACACTGGTGGCCTTAGTGGTCCACTTGTGGGACCTTGATGTTCAGGGCTTGTCTCATTGTCACTTTGTGTGCTTCCTCAGCTGAGCCAGCAGTGGCGACCAGGACCCACAGGCATGGCCATCCGGCTGCTGCGTTTAACTGTTCAGACTGAGTTTAACTGTTTTGGCTTAGGACCCTCATTTTCATTCATGAACAGACTGAATTCGTGGTGCTCTTACCCCAAGAGTGCTAGGGCAGATCTTCTACTGCTAGAATTCTCTTCAAGGCCAGAAAGGCCCTGTTCCTGTCGCTCCCATTCCGATGGCT
>JANBXA010000641.1:29777500-29857500 GCA_030556225.1 Cricetiscus sungorus
GTCTTCTCCAGTCCTAAGCTTGTGCCTGTGCTGCTCAGGCAGCCAGCCTTATCTGAAGGCACGGTGGCCAATGCACAACGCACAGCACAATGATACAGGAAAACAGAAACAGGAAACGCCTCGCTCAGAGCAGGCAGTGACCAGAGCCTGGTGGAGAGCACAAAAGATTTTCTCACGTTGGTGTAGACTCTGGGAGTAACCTCGGAAAATGTGAGTGCCTGGCCCATAGTTACTCACGCAGCTATACAGAATTAGCAACAGGGCAGAGAAAGATTTACAGGGGTGGAGAAAGGAAGAACATTTTCGGAGGTATTTGCCATTGTGGGGCGACCATCATGAGACTTCCTGATGGAGTTTTCAAGATGGGTTCCCACGGAGAACTGGCTGCAGAAGAGGTCAGCATGAGCGAGTGGCGGGCTGGGAGGGTTCCAGAGCGCCCTCTGGTGGAGCACGTCGGGGGGGGGGCGCTCCACCCAGGGGACCGTGCCTGTGCAGTCAGGAGAAGCGGGACCTTCCAAGGCTGGAGGAAAGTGAATTTATCTTCTCTTAGGGGAGGAGGGGAAATGCAGATCACCATGAAAGAGAAATGAAGAAAACAAAACAAAACGAGGACGGCTGAGGCACTAGCTACTCTTCAGGGAATGGTTTCCAAGTTGCTCAGTTTGGAAGATTCCAGAAAGCAGATGCATCATTTAGAGTACTGTTGCTCAAAACTCCATAGGGAAAGGCCAGGGCTTCTGGTTTTAACTTTGGAAAAATACAATTAATTAGAAAAATTTAAGCACAAGATGGAACAAGAACACAAAGCTTGTTCTTTCTTACTAACCAGATGCGGGCGTCATGAATTTCCTCTGTAAACAATTCTGGATGTTTCTTTGACTGCTGTTAACGTGCCATGGATTTCTCACATGCTCAGCCGTGACAACGCCCTTCCTTGGAGAGTTTAGAGGTCAGGTGGGGTTGCTGAGGGACTGGCTCTATACCTGGAGCTTTTCTGGATGCTTATCCCAGTGCCTTGGATGCAACAGGTGGCTCCGTCCCTGTAATGAACCCCGTGTGTGCAGAATAAGGCAGCGTTGGACCAGTCTAAAAGAGGAGTGGGCGAGTACTTTGTACTTTGCCTTGTTTGACATTTTTCAGAACCACCTCTCTGTAGAGTTCAGAAATCCTCCAGACGAGATCCCAGGAAGCCATTTGTCCCTCAGGCCACACATTTCCTGAGTCCTCTGGCTTCAGGTTGTGGCCTGACTAAGGTGTGTGGAGCTGCTTGTGAGTCTGTCTGTGGATGGCCTCCAATTGTTCATTGCTAGTAAAGATTTCTATGTTAAGACTGGCCAGAGAATGCCCACATTTTCTTTTCCAAGAGTGTGGATTTAAGTGTGCTGTTTGGTGGACAGGGTTGTGTTTTCTTCAGGAAGGGGCTTGCTGTGTTCCCCACCTGCCTGATGAGATGAATCCTGGGTCACTGCCATTTTGTTCTGGACAGTCTAATTCCTTTTTGGGTTGGAGCTCACATTTCTGTAATCAAGTGTTAAATAAAGAGGCTAGTGCTGGTCCATGGAATAGTGACAATAGTGACAACCCACAGTCAAATCAGCTCCATTGTGACTATGTGGCAGCTGGATACTCATGCATCTCTAAATATCAGTTTCCTTTACTCTAATGGAGTAGACAGAGCTGCCGAAAAGACAACCAGCTGTCATCGCAGCGCTGTATGTCCCCCTGACCAAGTTTGTCATTACTCATGTCTTGTGGGTTTAAAAATTCTGCTTAATTTATTAACAGACTTCTGTCAGGCCCAGTACATATCTCACACTCACACACACACACACCACACACACACCACAAACATAAACACATACATATACACTCACACACACACACCACACACACACACCACAAACATAAACACATAAATATACACACACACACATACACACATAGACATACACACACACACACACACACGCCTCCCACCCACCATTACACACAAATCCTAAGTGTGTTCCATTTGACTTTGAGGACTAATCAGGATGCTGACAGGCTAACAACCCAGCTGTCTCTCTGTTTCTCGGAACGGCCTCACTGAGCCATACTGTAAACAAAGCTACTTCTATTTCCCTAGAAAAGGTATATTTGGGTGTATGTGTCCTCTATTTAATGTTATCCTCATTTCTATGGATTTCTGGCACGTCAATGGTGGTGTTTCTTAGGAGTGACTTGACTAATTTTGGCAGTCCATCTGGAAATGTAGTTTTGTTAGGACGTGTGATAATAGCAAGAGTGGCAGTCTCGTGTTAATAGTTTGCCTTTGAATTTAGAACTAGAAAACAAGATACTGATTGCAATAATTTGCGTTTGTGAAGCAATTTAGTACAATCCTTGCACATGTTCAGAGAGACATATTAAATGTATTTAGCATTTTAAGGGGTGGGCAACATATTTACTCTTCAAAAAAAATGGCTGAGCAATTATTACTTTGACAAATGGAGATTTCAATTGTAATGATGCCTTTCATATGTCCCTTCCATGGGGATTTGTCCCAGCATAGCACTGTCTCTGTGCCTTGACCTCAGTCTCCTAAGTTTGCAAGGCCTGGGTGTTGGTTGTAATGCTGCCACCATGGCCTACAAGTGTATTAGCACTTTAAGACTGCGGGGACATGGCGAGAACAAGATTAGAAATGGGGTCTCACATAAAAGTATTCTGAGCTCGAGTGAGCCCAGGCTTACTATTCTCCTGACAGACGTGGGCATCAGGGACCAGTGTGGCCCGTTCTCTGGCTTGCAGTGTTATTCCTGACCCCAGAGAGACTGCACCCTTACTACAGACTTGCTGTTTATTCTGGGCTGTGGGCTCATTTCCACGTCTACCCATACCGGTTAGAGTGGCTGTTTGGGGAAGGTTGGCATGCCACCCCTTCTCTCCTTTGTGCCTTAGGTCTCTGAGGTCTCCAGGTGGCAATGGCCTCTTGGCACTTTGACCAGAAAAGAGAGGTTGAGTGTGACTGAAGGCAGAAAGTGGTCAGGCTGGGAATAAAGAGCTGCTGGAAGTAAGCCAGGGTCGCCGCTGTGCTCAGCGGAGGCCACATCTGAGGCATCACGACTGGTACCTCCTCTGCCAAACTCTGGATCCAGCTCTAAGAAAACCAATGAATTACCACGGGCACCGAGGATCCAACTACCAGACTCCTACAATGCAGATTAGAGATGGGCCTCAGATGTAACTGGTTCCTCTACAGGAAACCACCCGGAAGCAATTAGACTCTGTGGGAAAGGCTGAAAGTGGAAATCACTTCCCAAATACTCCGGTTAGCATGGTTACGCTCTCAGCTCCTCTGTGAAAAGGCCTGCTTTTGACCTTCAGAATTCCTCCTCCCTCCCTGGGGGTGAGAAGGGCATGCTATCTACATGTCTGTGTGGCTGGGCTGCCATATTCTCATGTGGCACTTGCTTCCTGTGTCCTGTGGGGGCCCCACAGCCGGGGACAGGGAGGCTTCACCGTCTCAGGCTCAGATGCGTGCCTCTAGGTTTGTGGACCCTCGGCAGGTCTGTAATGTGGACGTGTTCACGTTTCCACACGTTTAGGAAGAAACAGTGGCAGTGCTAAGGATTGGGACAGCCAAAGTGCTCAGTATGGCGTGAGCTGTTGACCTCATCCGTCTGCTTTGCTTTCCTGTTAGTATTTCACCCAGCCAGCTGACGCCTGTGCTTGTGAGACTCATAACAGTACAGTTTCACCATCAGCTCAGAGGGTGCGTGTGGTCACATGACACCACGAGGCGGCACAGAAGAGGAGCAGGATGGAAAGAGAAGCCCCTGCCCCAAGCACAGTGTCCGGCAGCCCCGACACACGAGCCGGGGCCCTTTGCCTTGGCCTGCCTGGGGAGGGCTGTGCTGCCCGGTTTGTCATTAGACCCACCCTCCTTACCAATCTATTCCAGCCCAGTTAAAGCTCTGCTTCTCATAGAATCGACTTTCCCTGTGCCTCCCCACTCTGAGGAGACCTTAACGCAGGCTCGCCTCTCATTGTTATCTTCCTGTTCGAATGTGTTTGGTGAGGGTAGGAAGAAAGGTGCCCGCGGTGCCTCTCCCAAACGTTCCTCAGCACTACCCATGGTAGGTAAGTGCTGCCTGTGACCCTTTCACAACAGCACAGGGCTAGAGTTCAGGTCCACAGAGTGCGGCAGCATCGTTTGCACCATGATGCGCTGGACACCGGTGCTGCCTCTGTGGCCAGGGCCTGGATTCTGGGATGTCGATGTTGGACATGCATATGTCGCTGTGCTACACACATGGCCCTTCAGTCCTGCATGTATACACAGCAGGTGCCTCAGCTCATGACTCCTGGGTACTAAGCCTGCAAAGCATGTTGGAAAGGTGTGCGCTTTAGATTAGTTCTTTCTTGGACGTGTGTGTGTGTGTGTGTGTGTGTGTGTGTGTGTGTGTGTGTGTGTGTGTGTGTGTGGTGTGTAGACAGGGTTTCTCTGTCCTGTTTCCCTGGAACTTGCTCTTGTAGACCAGCCTGGCCTTGAACTCACAGAGATCCTTCTGCTTTGCCTCCTAAAGGTGTGTGCCACCACCGCCCGGATTTTGAACAGGTGTTTTTTTTTTTTAAAGAAATCTATGTGAATTGTACATTTCTCTTAAATGAACACGGGACTTGTAGCTTGATTTGAGTGTTTCTGCTGCTTGTTTCCTGAAAGCTGCTCTTGGGGCAGGAGTTTTGAATAAAAGGTCTCCATCAGCCTCCAGCAGAGGGCGCTACAGTGAAGGAGATGAAGTCCGGGCCGCTGCCCTGGAAACAGAGGCGACTCTGAACCACCTGGCCTTAGCATACAGGAGCATTAGAACCTAGTCTTTGTTTTTGACCTATCTAAAATGAAAGACAGTGTAAGTATTTTCATCAAAGGACTTTCCTGGAGCGCTTCTGCCTCGTAGCTGGTTTAAATTATTTGTTTTTATCATTATTAATCACTTTGAGACCTTGAACTAACATGGCCTTGCCCCATCTGCTCCTCGGGCATCCACCTTCCCAGTTGCTAGGATTGCAGGCTGTGTCCCCACGCCTGGGTGCCTGCACGTGTGTGCTGCGGCTGCAATCCAGGGGCTTCCTGCTCGCAAGCGCTCCTCCTCCAACTGAGCGACAGCTCAGCAGCGTTAGGACCGTTTCCGCATCAGTTCAGTTCCCGAATCCATCGCACAGCCACTCAGGTCCCCACCCGCTTCCCAGCCTCCTTTCACATCTTTCCAGACTTGTCCGTTCTGAACATTTCCTATAAATGGAACCATGAAGCGTGAGGTATTTTTGTAGTTTCTGTCACTAAAGATGACTTCAGGGCTTTCCGGGTTGTAGCATGCTTCATGTCTTCATGGCTTTGCATAAATACACTGTACTTCGTTTATCCACGTTGGTTCCATTTTTCGAGCTGCTGTGACCACCAGTGATGCTCGTGTTTTTGAGTTCCGTTTGTGTATGTGATATATGAGGGTGCATGTATACGCGTGTGGAGGCCAGAGGTCAACAGAGGTGCTTTGCATTCACTTCATTTTACGTACCATGCGAAGGAAGGGCCCAGGCTTACTGTTTTCACGCAGATGCCCAGTGTCTCTGGCATCAATGGCTGAACAGACTGTTCTTACGCTGAACTGTCTTGGCACCTCTGTCATGCATCATTTGATCATGGAGTTAAGGGTTTATTCCTGTATTTTACATTCTGATGGACCAGCCTGTCATTATACCAGAACCACAAGTGTTCATTGTTGCAGTAACTTGATGTTAACGGGCATGACTGTACCGAGTCATTAGGTAACTCTGGGGATTATCACCATTGTAGCAGTGTTAAAATGTCCAGTCCATGAACCTGGGATGCCTTTCTATTGGTTTAGCTCTTTAAGCTCTTCGACATTGTTTTGTAGTTTTCAGAGCATCTTATACTTCTTTTCTTTATTAAATTTCTTGGTACTAATTTTGTTTTTGAGGAAGGTCTCACTATGTAGCCTTGGCTGGCTCTGAAATCATTGATCTGATGCCTGTCTCTGCCTTGAATGCTGGAATTAAAGCTCTATCCCACCATATCTGGCCTTAACTCTCTTTCGCTATTGTTCTTTCATTTCTCTCTCTCTCTCTCTCTCTCTCTCTCTCTCTCTCTCTCTCTCTCTCTCTCTCTGTCTCGCTCTCCCTCACTCCTTCCCACTACCCCTCACCTGGATTTTTTGTTGCAAGCATGTAGAAATACAAATATCTATATAACCCTGTGTTCTACAACCATATCTGGATTTATTAATTCTAATATCTTTTTAGTGAATTTGGATTTTCTGTATATAAAATTATGCATCTGAAACTTCCTCTTCTCCAATCTGAACCCTTTCTGTTTATAAATTCTCTTGCTTACTTCACTAAACCCTCTAGTACAATGGTGAGTGGAAAACATAGGAGTAGACACACCTGTCTTTTCCTAGTGGTACGGAAGACACTTGGAGTCTCTCATCAGGAAGCCTGCTCTGGGTTTGTGGAGATGCACTTGTTAGGTTGAGGACATTCTCATTTACTTCTAGTTTCTTGAGTATTCAGAGGCCAGTATGCTGCTCCACTCTAGTCAACACAGGCCGCAGGCCCTTCACTGGGCTTCAGACAGAGCACCCTACCTAACTACCACAGGGTTAGCCCATCTGCAGAAGCCATCTGCGTGACCCCTTAGAACTCTGGGGTCAAAAGTGGGTTCAGAACAGACGGGTTGCTCATCCTTACCTTTTGCTGCCCCTCGTCCCTCCCAGAGTGTGCATCCTATTTCATGGTTATCGTTTGCCAAAATGTGCCCAGAAACTCAGCACCATCCCCTTCTTGTCCAGGAAATCATGGAGAATCAACAAAAGGAAGAAAACACGAAAACTCTAGCTTTAGTCTCCAGTGTATTTTTTTTTAAAGGTTGCAGAGAATCTCGAGTCTGTGTAGGAATCACATGTTAGCAGAGGTGTGAAGCCAACAGAAGCAGATCTCAGCATCACACCATGGGGTGGGCGAATCATATAACATCTGCCTACAAAAACAGTTTAGGGGGAAAAGGTTGAATTTAGTGGCTACAGTTCAGTTAGAAGGGGCACACAAACTCAGCCAAACTCCATTTGTAGGAAGTGATATGCCCTCGTGGCTGAAAACTAGCTATTTTTACTCCACCCCTGAGTACAGGACCATGTCTCATATGGCTTTCTCTTTATAAAAAAGAAATCATAACTCATCATAATCTCTGAAAAGAATCAAAGACATGCAGTGTTCCTAGGCAGGAAGAATCAACCGCACAAGGAAGGGAGGTCTCATGGCTCATAAATGCATCATTAACCCTCCACAAAATACGATCTTGTTTAGACATGTACGGACCGGTGACTTTGAAATTTGTATGGGGAGAAAAGGAAGTAGCATAATCAGAACGATTTTGAAAACAAGATGTGAGGAGTAAGTGGCATACCTGTAATCCCAGTTCCAGAGCAAACTGGTCTAATGAGGACAACAATGACAACAGAGGAAAGAATAGCTTACTTGAAAATTTAAGACTAAAGGAAGCAATATCAGTCCCAAACAGTACGGGATTGATGGGGGCTACGCACGGGGAGAAATGGGTAGAATCTAGACCGCAGAAGGGAACACGTGCAGCCATTTTAACTTTGATGAAAGTGCTAAAGAAATCGGGTATAAAAAGGATAGTGCCTCCCCTCCGGCAAACAGTGTAGCGTGGGAAGAGTCACACGTTTACATAACCACACTTAAGTCTTTTGATCTGAATCTCATACTTTATGTTCAGAATAAAATTGGGTTGTATATCTAGATATAATGCATGAAGCTATGATCATTCTAAGAGAAACAAAGGAAATATTTTGGAACCTGAGTATAGAAAAATAGTTCTTACACATGACACCAAAAGGAACTTCAAAAGAAAAAAAAAAACTGAAGTTTACTGAAATTAGAACCTTTCCACAGAAGACTATTAACAGGATTAAAAGGGAGGCGGGAGACAATGTTGTAAGTCAGATACACAGAGACAGGACGGGGAATCTACAGGAAGCTGTCGAGATGAGCAGGGGGCTGGAGAAACGGCTCAGGGGTTAAGACACTGGCTGCTTTCCTCGAGGATTGTTTCCCAGCACGCATGTGGTGGCTGGAAACCGTCTGTGACTCCAGTCCAGGGAATCCCACACCCTCCTCTGACTTCTGTGGATACCAGACACACATTCATGAACACTCACGTGCATGAGAGACTCAAACACTCAAGTGAGTAAAAATAAAGAATTTTCTAAGAAGGACAACATAATTTTTAAAGGGACAAAGTGCAGACACTTTGCTAAGAAGAATTAGAGGTCATGAATAAGACATAAAAGTGTGCTGATATATTACTTATGATTTAGTACAGCTTGCCTGAGGAGTCAGAAAGCAGAGTCAGCCTCACACTATAGAGATGAGGCACTGGTGGTACTCGCCTTAATCCCAGGACTCAGGATTAAGAGGTAGACAGCTCTGTTAGTTCAAGGCCACCATGGACACAGGAGTGAAGAGTAGCAGAGTTCATGCCTTTGATCCCAGCCCCTGAGATCACACGCCTTTAATGCCAACATTAGGGAGTATATAGGACAGGAGCAAGGTATCGTATCGAGCATTCATCCTCCAGCCACACTGAGGAAAGGAGGGATTCATTCTCCGGCCACACTGAGGACATTGAAGTCTCAGGATTCTCCAGCCACGCGGAGAAGAGGCAGCAGTCCGCGGTTTGCTGCAGCCAGGGTCCCCTTTCAGTCTCAAGTGAGTGAGAGCCGGTGACTGGCTACTTTGTTTCCTGATCTTCAGCTTGAAGTTTGAACCCCAATATCAGTCTCTGGGTCTTTTATTTTTCCTGCTACACAAAAGGACCCTCGGAGTCATTAGCTGCTGAGGAAATACAGACCAGAGCTGTCCATAGTGGGACAATCCAGTATCCTATTCCAGTAGAAGGACTAAAACTGGGGCACATACATACTGCTTGTCTTGCTCACCTAAACGTAGACTAGAGTGGCTGCTCTGGAAGACATTCGGCACACTTACATTGGCCGGATAACACCGTTGTTGAGTGTTATCCTAAGGAAGTGAAAGGTGTTTGTACAAAGACCCAGTAGGTGTGTTTACAGAAGCTCTGTTCCTAGAAATCAAGTCCAGAGAGTTCATATGTCCCCAGCAGGTGGACATGCTGTGTCCACTCACAAGTCTTGCGTACTCTGGACTCAGCCATGAAAATGGATAAAGGATTAATGCACACAGTCAAGTGGGTGATTCTCGAAGGCAGCACGCTGAGTGAATGAAGGTTCCATGCTGTATGCATCCCCTCTGGAAGGCAGAAACAATGGGACACAGAGCAGAGCTTCACAGAACAGAGGGGGAAGGCTTTGGGTATAAAGGATAGCTTGGGGATGCGTGGGGTATGGAGCTAGTCTGGATTTTTTATTTTGATGGTAGTTTTACACACACAGACACACACACACAGAGACACACACACAGACACACACACACACACACACACACACACACACACACACACACACACACAAGATAATAGAACTGTATACCAAAGGGAAAATGAGGTTTTACTGTATTTTTAAAAAACATTCAAAAAAATATTTAGAGGCAGGAAAGTATCTCCTCCTTTGGTATGTTCTACATGCAAACTGTGTCTGTTCAGGATAACCCCAGCTGCTTCCAGATGTTGTTTCATTGTAAATGTTTCCTGTCACATTTTCATCCAGCTGCCTTGTGAGTCTCCTGTGGTATGGTCCCACCTGTCTCATTTGCTTCTCAAATCCCTGTAGATTTTCAGCCCATTGCCATCTCTGGGCTGTTTTCCAAAATATACCACACATCCCTTGTCATATTTAACTGCAGTGTGTGTGTGTGTGTGTGTGTGTGTGTGTGTGTGTGTGTACACGCACGCACACATGTGCACGTGTCTGCAGAGGCCAGAAGAGGTCACTGGATCCCTTAGAACTAGAGTTACAGGCAGTTGTAGCCACCTAATATTGGTGCTGAAAACTGAGTCCAGGTCCTTTACAAAGGCAGCAAGTGTTAGCATACACCTAGAACACTTCCACTTCTCAGCAGGATGATAACACGCACACACACACACACACACACACACACACACACACATGCACGCGCATGCGCAGACACATAAAAACACAGACACGCACACGTGTGTGTGTGCACAAACACATGGGTGCACACACACACACACACACACGCACACACACACACACACACACACAGCACACACAGCACACACACACACACACATGCACGCGCATGCGCAGACACAAAACACAGACGAAGTGTGTTGGACGGGTGACACACACACGCACACACACGCACACACACAACACACGACACACACACACACAAGTGACCTGACTCTAGTCCACAGCCCTGCTTGGTTGCTTGCCTCCCTTGCATTTCAATGAAGAAATTCATTCTTTGAGGCTGCAGGAAACCTTCAGGGGCATTGCCTAAATCGTGACGCCTGCTCTTCGCTTCATAGTGGGATTTGCATCCAGCCTTTATGAAGTCGTATTCTTCCTGGAACCATTTCCAGGTGGCTATTTTCCTCCTGAGGATTTGTCTTATGAAGCCATTAAGGTGGACAATAGACGCACGTGAATGTCTGGGTGGCAGCAGGCTGCTCTGTTGGGACACAGGATAAAATGCCATAAACATCTTCCTTTATTTTATTGGATTTGGCTCAGGCTGCTGGCAGGGCTATTGTGTGCTCAGCTCCAGTTGTTATGGAGAGGTTTTGTATTTCACAGGTAGAAGATCTGTGCTTAAGTTTGACAGAGTGCCTGCCTGCCGCAATGAAGGCGATGCCCTTTCATCTGCTTGTGCATCGCGGTGAACAGAGATTTGACTCGCGTGTCCACGCTACCCTCACCCTTTCTACTGATCGTCAAAAGACGAAGGTGGCTTTTGATTCTAAGACACTGCAGAAATTATTTTGTCACCAAGGAGGAGACATGGCACAAAATAACAAAGGCAGTGTCCTTCCCCAGGGCACATTTTCTTGGCAACTTTAGTGTTGAACGTATTCACATTTCCAAGAACAGGTGAGTCGCTTTCCTTGATGTCTTACTAAACAAGCCAAGGAGGCCATGGGAGAAGAATGTTTCTTTCTCGTTTCTCAGTCTTTTCTCTCTAGGATTCCCATGATTAGGAGAGTCGCATAGGCGGGAGAAGGGAGGGCAGGACGGGCAGAGCCTCTTGGGTGTTGGGCTCTGTTTTCAGGACAGAAAGGAAGGGATATTTCAAATGCTGGACACTGGGCAGCCAAGCCTCAGGTTAAGTTCTTCAGAAAGTGCTGCTTCTTGTCCTATGAAAATGGAAATCCCTCTACCATCATTCACCTAACAGTCTTCACACGGATTTACAACACTTAGATTCATGATTTCCCATTCATTTAACACTTCCCACCAAGCGGGACCTATTTTATGAGTTCAAGTGACTTTTTTTCCTTAGATCTTCTTTTCTTTAAGTTTAGTCATATTCAAATCGCCTGGCAAGTGAGATGCCGGGTCTGTGTGCCACGGGTGGGCCCTCAGAAAGCCTGTGATGTGACTGGACTTCTCAAGAAGATGTCCTTTAGCTGGTTTATGCCAGGAACATGCAACGGGGCGAAACTGTGCTTGCAGTGTAAGCGTCGTTACTCCTGGACTGTTTTTCAGGGGCAGGGAAGAAGACAGCCACAGTAACACAGACTCCTTTTCATGTCCGACTCACCACCAGCAGGGATCCCTGTCCTCCAGTGGCGTGTGACAATGGGCAGTTCACGTCCACTGACACACTTCCAGAGAGGCAGCAGAGACCAGAGGAGTCAAAAAACTTTTGACTGACGTTCACTCATTTAAGGCTCCAAAATGAGGCGTTGTGAACCCCATCAGAACTACTGCCACCATGGCAGAGCTATCTATCTCAAAAGGAAATCCATAATCAGTATGACAAATACATAACCAAAGGAAGAACGAAAGAGCTCCTAAAACTCTTGTACCTATAACACAAAGGAGGGATACGGGGAAAGTGACTATTTATTCCCTATGCACAGGCTTAGGCATATTAAACTACAAGACAGAATAAAGCCGCCACAGGACCCTCTAAAGGGAATCGTCACAAACACGGGGCCCACAGCACACCCACTACAGGCTTGGTGTGTGGGCGAAGGACTCTCGTGACCCCTGGGGTGTGGCCTTCCAGAACAGTGAGCGTGCGCTTGGTCTGGTGCTGAGCCTAAGCAAGTGCAGTCTGCACATTCGCTGCACTCTGGGAAATTCAGATGAGTTCAGATCTGTTGGAGCATGTCTCCGTTTATTGTAAAGTGCGTCACCTTGAGGGTCAGCTTGGTGTCGATCGAGTAAGGCTCACCCCTGGAATGTTCTGCCACGGCATTCCTTCCAGCATGGTGCTCACCTCACCGCGGCCCAGTAACAAGGGAGCCAGCTGACTGGACTAAGACTCCAGCTGGGAGAAAGTAAATCTTTGTTGCCTTTAAGCTGCTCTCTTAGGTAGCTGGCGATAAATCAGCAAAGAGCTCAACCAGCAGAGTTACGTTGTGGTCTCAGACTATTACAAACCGGCTTTCACCTACGTGAGCAGAGCACAGGTGACCAGAAGCCATCCTAACAGCCTTGGAATTACAATAAGGCATGCTGGGAAGCCAGTGCCTCAAATTAAAGAAAGCCTCGTTTGTATTGGTTGCAAATTTCCGTGTTCTGAATATTCCAACAGTGGTGACTCCGAACTCAGAAGAGAGTAGTTCACAAAATCCCTGCAGACTTTGCTTATTAGGAGGCAGATTAAGCACCACCAATTATCCTATACGGGCGGACGTCTAGCATCTCCAGCCCTGTACCCTGAATGCTGCTTAGGTGCCCGAGTCATTAGGATAACAGAAACATCTGCTGCAAGCTCCCTGCCAGAGGCAGAACTAGTGCGTTCACTCTCGTGACAGCTGTTTAAGTGACCAAACACTGGCACACTACCTGGGCAGGACCGTGTGAGACTGGCCTGCATGCACAGCCTCTGGCTGTCCATCCAGCTGTTCCGGGGGGAATGAACAGACTCTATTAGTGGGAGTCCTTAGTGCTGGTCTGGCTGGGTCCACCGGGGACTCTCAGCCCTGAGGACACTCCAGACACCAGCTTTGCCAGGCAGCTCAGCTCCTCACCCAACAGCAAAAGCCTCTGCCTCCAGGCTCTCCCTGGCTTCACCAGAGGGCTGTCCTTTGGGTCACAAGAGTGGAATGGCAGGTGACTTGTGTGATGGGCAAGCAGGAGCAAGTCTCAAGGCCCTGGGAAAGCGAAGAACGCGCCGCACAAATCAGCCTGGGCACTGATGAACTGCAGACGGCCAAGCGAGCAGCTTCACTGACAAGCAGAACTCCACGAGGCCCTGAGGACCCTTGCTTGATTCAGGACGCAGCGCTCAGCGTGGGTAGACCCTCAATGCACAGGTGACCCTTGAAGCCTCCTGTTGGTCGTTAGAGGGGTTGGGATTAACCCCCATGCCCAGCCCCCCGTTTTCCATCCTACAGCACTCAGTGTATATCCAGAGAGAAGGAAGGAAGACAAAAGAGCCAGCTGGGAGACGGCAAGGAAAAGTAAAGCAGGGCAAAGAGCACCAGTGGACTATTTGAGGTACGGCTGGGGTGGAGTCACAAACGAAGCAAGTAGTGCAATGACTACTGTCCATAAACAACACGTGACGTGGCATGATAGGTTGAAGGGGACTTCTGGGACTGAAGGATAAAAACGAGCTCGGGGACAGGAAGCTAAGAGGCGGGTTGATCAGCCAACACAAGGTGTGTATGAACATGCCACCATAAAACCCATTACTTTGAATGCTAGTTTAGACGTTTTAAAAACCACACAGGTATATAGGGTGTGAAAGTGGGAACAGAACCGTCTAAGGGGGAGTGGGGGCGGGGAGAGTGGGGTGAATACAGTCAGCCCACTTCAACACGCAATGACTACATATCAATAAATACATAAATAAATAAATAGGTAAAACATGCCTGTGGGTTTCTGATATCTCTGAAAGGGGAGGTGGCTTAATCAATTTGGATAAATTTAGGACACATCTTACCCGGGGCAGACCACTACTGCTGAGGACGTTTCTGCTTGAGTGACAGATGGAGGGGGGCTGAGTGGGATAGGAGTTGGAGGTTAGCTGAATGAGTGAGCAGAAAAGTCACCAGGCTCAGGAATGGTATCTCACGCCTGTAGTACGAAAAACGAAACAGGTGTCAGAGCACAAGACTCTTAATCTCAGGTCCTGGGTTCTGATTGTGGTGATGCATTATTTAGATGTATTAGAGCTTGAGGGTATAGAAAGCAAAGCTAGCCACAAGCCAGAGCCAGGCAACGGTGATACACACCTTTAATCCCAGCCGCTTACTTGCCAGAGCTTGAGAAAATCCTGCAGAGAAACCCTTTCTGCGTGGGAGCACAGGTGTGGGTGACTTCGTGCTGAATCTGCCTTGGGTGGCGAGGCTGCCTGTGGAAAAGGCTGAGGACCGACTGCAGTAGAGAGCCACCTTCTAGCCCCTGTCTGAGATGCATGGGGCTCCTTGTTTCTGCCTCCAGCAGGCGGGCAATGGGAGAAAACATCCAGCGTTTGCTTTCCCTCCTCTTCAGGTCTGGAGCCTGGAGACAAGTCCCCAGGGAGACAGAATGTGATGGAGGCCATCGAAGGGCTGCTCCAGTGGAAGCTCTGTCTTTGTTTAGAGGTGGAAACATCCAGAAGGTCATGGGCTGACCACGGTGTCAGAGAACAAACAAAGGAGTGCCCAAGGAAGAACAGTGCAGCGCTGGGACCCGGGGCCCCGCTGACAATTCTATTAGTGAGCTAGTAAGAAGAGGCAGACTGCTCATTTCTGTCTCTGTTGCACACATCCCAAGGGCTCTCAGACCTAAACACAGTTTCTTCACCAGACCTGAAGACGCCAGCATCCCCATGTAGCCTCTGCCTTGCTTTGAGTTTTGTCAGGCTTGAGGCAGACTGTCACCAATGGCTGATGGCACCATGTGCTGATAGGCAGCCATCACTATGCAGACATTATAAAGTGCACATCACAGAGGCGGCTACATGTCACCAAGAGGCCACGGCTGCATGACCTACCACTGACTAAAACATTGTTGCACAATGCATGCTCTATTATATCCAGATTCAGTAAGGGGGAGAGGGGCCATGGACCTGAGGGCTATCACAGTGCTATGACCTCCATGAGGAGCCATGGCTGGCTTGGCACCCCGCCCATAGAGCCTTAGCTGGGGGCTGGGCATCAGGGCTGAGAAGAGGCACAGGGCTGGTGCAGTGAGATGCAGGGTGTGGGGTCAGCAAGTGCCCTCCTACCAACCAGAAAGGCAGCCCAGCCTTCTGTGTGACAAGTGTGGTAGTGTCTGGGGACCTTTCTCCAAGCAGCATGGGATGGGGGCAGAGGGAAGGCCGTGCTGTCTCTGTTCTGACAGCACCATGCTGTGTGCCTGCTGTTGCCAGAGAGCCACCTGTCTAGAGATCCCAGCTAAGCCTGTCACCCTGCACTGACTGAATGTCACCATTGTGAGCTGCAGATGTGGGCTAGGCCACGGCCTTTGCTTGCCTGCCCTGTTATTCCCTTCAGCGCCGTGTGGTGGAAAGCACGTTGTGGCCTGCTAGACAAGAACGCTCTCTGTCCTTGCTGCCAGGCTGGTGCACGCCCCCCGATATTCAAACCAGCTGGGATGGCTTGCAACGCAGAATGGGAAAGCATCAGGGACTGGAGAACCTTTGTGCCGAGCTCGTACCTGACTTTGCTCAAGCTGCTGGGTGGTTTTCACTTCATGTGAACGTTTACACGTATCTAAGCATGAACGGGCATGAACACGCGTGGGGGTGTAAGGAGACTAATGCCATCATACGAATACCACTGTGAACGTGTTGTCATTGCTCATTTGCTGTTCCTTGTCCTACCCTGCAAGGATGTCAGGACGCTCAGTGGAGCTAGCTTAGTTCACTCACTCCTCCTTTTGTTTTTTAGCACTGAGCTTGCAGCAGGAGTACGCCATAAGCGTTTGTTATGTATGGGCTTGCCCATGGCAGGAGAATCTGTCCCAGAGCTGGAGAGATGGCTCCGCAGGTAAGAGCAGCGGCTGCTCTTGTGGGGGACTGGGGTTTCATTCCAGCACCTGCATGCTGGCTCATAACCATCCCTAATTCCGGTCCAGGAGATCCAATGCCCTTTCCTGACCTCAGATGGCACTGTGCACACAGACATGCATACAAAACCACAGAAAACAAAAAGCAATAAATCTAAATCTACAAAAAGAGAGAGTCCTTCAGCCTTGTGAGTTTCTGAAAGTGATTCTGACAAGAGCCTAGGCCAATATGATGGGAGAGCCTGTCTCAATATTAAATGTCAGCACGGGCATCAGGGTTCCCGGGAAACTGTAAATACTTGGCCTCTCTCGATAGTTTTCCCTCAAGGGGCTTTCTACAAGCAGGGCGCACTCTGCCAACACTGTCTGCAGAGGCTATGGAGCCAGAGACAAGGCTAGCCCTGAGAGACAACTCTAGCCCTGAGACAAGGCTAGCCCTGAGACAAGGCTAGCCCTGAGACAGACAAGGCTAGCCCTGAGAGACAATTCTAGCCAAGAAAGCCTACTTTAAAAGGAAGGTTTGAGGGAGGGAGGAAGCGAATCTTGGGGGAAATCCCAACTGTCTATCACAGTAGGAGACAGTGAAATGAATGCCACACGCCTGCCAGTGTGCGTCTGGGTTTTGCCATGTCTCTTGTGAATTCTTAAGTATGTATCTGTGACAGATGAATCAATTCACAGAACCAGTGTTGTCACAGAGAGAAAAATCACAGCGGTTCTTAATATCATCTAACACTCTCACATACTGTTTCCCCGAAGCTCCAAGTCATACTGGATTGGTGTGTGTGTGTGTGTGTGTGTGTGTGTGTATGTGTGTGTGTGTGTGTATGAGTGTGTGTTTGTGTGTTTGTGTGTGGGTGTGAGTGTGCGTGTGAAAGAGAGACAGAGAGAGATGGAGACAGAGAACAAATGTGTGTGTGTGTGGTGGAAGCTAGATGTCCATGCCAGGTACCTTCCTCAACTGCTGTCTACCCTATTACTTTGACACAGGGCCTCTCTCAGCCCAGCGCTCACCCACTCAGTCTGCAGCCCGGGTCCTTCTGCCTCTGTTTTCCCAGCACCAGGGTCCAGGTGTGCAGTCACTCTATCCAGCTTTTTATATGGGCACTGGAGATCAGAACCTAGAGCCTCATGCCTACACATCAGGAAGTTAATGTCTGGCTGGAGACATACTGTTCTTGTAGAGGAACTGGGTGGCTCTAACTCCAGCTCTAGGGTAAGCCAGTGTCTCTGGCCTCTCCATGCACACATCCCTCACACAGCCACGCACGGATACACAATTAAAAATAACACCTCAAAGAAAGTAGATGTCACAGGTGGCGGTGCACACCTTTAGTTCCAAACTCAGGAAACAGAGGCAGGCAGATCTCTGAGTTCAAGGCCAGCCTGGCCTGCAGAGTGAGTTCCAGGACAGCCAGGGCTACAAACTGAGTCCCAGGACAAAGAGAAACCTGTCCCTTGAAAAAAACAAGCAAACAAAAAGTAGATGTCACTTTCAAGTTTTCTTTTAATAGGTGACATCCTGCCCCACACGCTCACGCACTTACGTCTTCCCAAATTCCTTTGTTGAAGATACCATCTTCTTGGACAGACTCTGACATTTTGAACCCAATTTATTGTCCCCACAAGGTGCTATTGATATGGCCCCCTTCCTCTGTGTTTCATGTAAACTGGTTATCAAATTAATCTAGAGTTAATTTTTTTCCGAGACTGCTTCATTATAAAGTGCACACACTTCCCTTTGTAGCACATGAGACACGGCCTGTCTCACTGTTAATGTCAGGAAGGAACAGTGGCCTAAACGTCTGCCCACCCCATCTACCCAGTATCAAGGACTCCTAACATTTCACCTGATTGTCTGGGCCGCAATCAAACCGCAGGATTAATTACCCGGTCATTGTACTTCCCAAACGATTTACCCCTGATTATTCCACAAAGAACTTTGTCCTCATGAACAATTACCTCAAAATGAATCTGGAAAGGAAAAGTAAGGGTTGATGCTTCCTTTCCCTTGTGAATTAACCAATTTGTCAATTAATATATTTAGAATTTCTGCTTTAGCAACCATAAAGGGTGAACAGTGAAATTATTTTACAGTGTCATTTTGAAACTCACGGGTTATTTTCATGCTTTACAGGTGTGTGTGTGTGTGTGTGTGTGTGTGTGTGCGCGTGTGCATGCGTGTGTACGGGCATGTGGGTGTGTGCATGTGTGCATGTTTCATCTTGTCTCAACTTGCCCCAGCTCTCGTCAGTGGCTCAGTCTAAGTCAAGGGTTGCTGAGGTCTGGAGCTCATAAGAGACACAAAGAGTGTTTTAACAGACAGATGGAGGCAGAGGAATTGTCACATAAGAAAACTATTTTCAGGACGTCCAACCAGCAGCCATCGACTTGGTAACTGGAAGTCTTAGTGACCGTGACAAATGGATGGGGGAGTGCAGACATGAGAGCAGGCTTAGAAACACTTTACAGGCATTACATTACAATCAGTGGGTGACAGTTCCAAGAAACTTTACTGTAAATTGAAGTCCCTTATTCTTAGGGCACTGGAGCATATACCTCCCATAGGTCTAACTGTGTTTGCTTCAAAAAGTTCTGTTGTCCAATGAGGCTGCCCATAAGTGGAAATTTGCTGACTTTTCCTGCAGAATTTAGAAATCTTTGCCTTACAACATTGGTGCTTGACTGTGATGTTAGTTATGGGGAAGACCTTTCCTGACCATTTCCATTTGAGGTTTTCTATAGGCCTCTGATACACGTGCATCCTGTGTTCTCTCTATAAACCTCCGGTACATGGACATTTCTGTCCCTAGGGACATTTCTCTGATATCGTATCACTGAATAGGTTTTAGGTTTTATACATACTTAGCTTTTCTGCCCTACTCTTGAGATATTCCAGTAACGTTGATGTTTAATTGTTTAATGAGTATTCTTTCTGACTATTTGAAGATAAATTTCTTTAATTATTGTTTTTGAAGATTTGAATGTTTTATTTTTAAGTGTGTATGTGTGTCTGCATCTGTGCACATGAGTACACATGCCCAGGGAAGCCAGAAGATGGTACAGGATTCCTTGGGACTGAAGTTACAGGTGGCTGCCAGCACTCCACAAGCATGCTGGGAACTGAGCTAGCTCTTCTGCTAGAGCAGGACAATAACCACCGCACCGTCTCTCCAGTCCTGCTGTTTTAAAAGAAGGCTTAACAAAGTTTAAGGGGTTTTAACGCTCACCTTCATAGGTGAAATATGTCAGCAGAAAACTCCAGAACCATTCTGAACTCAATACCCAGTGGGCAACACATCTGAATACAGAAGTGAGCTGAGGCCTTTGCTTTGTCGGTTTTAGGGTAAGAACGTTTCTTTCACTGGCCGCTAGACCCCATCCCTGGAGGAGCTCTCATCTACACTCCTTCCAAACGCCGTCCCACAGCTGGCTGCCATGGGGCTTACCTCTAGTACCTGGCTGACTTGGTTGCAGAACTCAGGCTCTGCTCAGCATACCCAAGGTGGGCAGTTCTCCTGTGTAACCTGAATGCAGCCTCTGCTGCCTTGTTTCTCAGTGACAGCTCCACTGACCAGGAGGCTTTGGTTTTAGTAACTGTTGACTCTACTTTGAGCCCTGAAGATGTACATAGAGCTTCCTGGGAACTGCTAATAGCAAGGCCCTTGCTTCTTGCTATGAGGAAATGCAGTGCTGATCTGATCCTAGCAGATTGGCAACTTCAATGTCTCCCTCGCTCCCCAATCACAAAATGGAATCAATTTTCCTGCTAAATGGTCCCCAGATCTCTGCGCAGACTGTTCCATGTAAGGCAGCAGCCCCTCCTCAGCAGGGGGCACCAGCCTTTTAACTTGTTAGCCTTGCCACACCCTACCTGGGCCCTGCACACATCCACACTTTTTTAAAAAATACACATCTGTTGTCATTTTCCCGCTTAAACTGGCCAGTTTTAAGGTCTTCGACCTTGGCCAAGGATAAACAGGCCCAGATCCTTGCCAGAGTTCACAAATCACCCCTTATGGTCACCCAGCACCCACACCACAGTGCCTGTGGAACAGCCAGCGTGCTTCCTCAGGCCCGTGCCTGCTCACAGGTCTCAGGAAGAAGCTCTCCGCCTCTGCTGGAGGGAACTCAGTCTGCACGGGCGGTACGGTAGAAGCAAGCACCTGCCAGGTTCCCAGAGCCAGACCTTACATGCGGGCCTGACTCTTTAAGTCTGGCCAGAGAAACAACTGCTGTCAACAGGAACTTGTGGTGAATGTTGCTTTACTTCCTTCTCTGGAAACCCCAACCAAAGGTCCAGTGAGTCCTGCCCGGAGATGTGACTTCCGCTTGCTTTCCTGTCCCAGCTTCTAGTGGCCAGGTACAGGAAACCCAAGCTCCCTGGGGAAGCTCTGCCGTCAGCAGGTCATCAAGGGGACAGGGCGCTAATCACAGGGGCCCACCCTGGGCTCCTCACCCGGGGCCTTCTTGACCTTCATGTGGGGCTGTGGAAACAGGTCCTGCCACATCAACGGAGTCAGTGTGAGCCCGTTTACACCACGGGCTTGTCATTCTTGTCCCTTCTCATAGTCAGTCTGACCCCCACATCCTTAACTGGCAGGAGCTGTGAGCCCCACATGACAGAACCTGGTCCATGCTGGATATGAAATACCCAGAGTGCTGTGAGAGAGATGTGTCCTGGGTCAACAGGCCTTGCCGAGTCGCTCTGCTACCACAGAGAGCCGTTCCTAAAAAGCATTTCCCAGCATGGCTCATCCGTGATTTATCTGTTTGGTTAGAGGACAGACAACGCCTACTTTCTGAGAAGTGGGTTAGAGTGCAGGCTGCTGACTGCCTCTGGAGCTGTACCATCGAGTGCCAGCGACCCCAGTGAAGCAAGCTTGGCTTGGAGATGGAAGGCTCAGACAGGGAGCCAACAGGTATTTACCCCTTTGTCACTGCAGTCACGATCGCATAAATTCGGACTTTCTAAATACTGCTGTCACGTTTCTGTTAGCTAAAATGGGATGTACTGGGCTTTGGTAAGGACAGCCTCTCCATCACAGTGGCTTAGGCAAGCCAAGGGGATCAACACCCTGTCACACTCAAAGGGTGCCAGCAACGCAGAACTCCGGTCCCCAGTGTATTAAAAGGCGAGGCCTGAAACGGCTGACACCCCATCTGCTTGTGGTTGCAGACTAGAGGCAGGAAGTACTGAGGCCTCCAGATGCCACGTCAGATTAGGAGACCAGCAGGCCCTGTCACTGCCTGCCAGCCTCAGGATCCATTTCTGCCCTCAAGACAAGCTCTTGACACGCACAGGGTATTAATGCTTACACAACCAGAAATGGTGAACGTCTTCAGCCCCCTTTCACACTTGAAAATGACAGAATTAACCCTAGTGCTCAGGTGTGGACTACACACAGACAGCATTTCCCAGGCGCCAGCCCTTGGCTGTAGGTCCTGTGCTTTGGGAGAAACATCACTGCTTTCCTTTACCTGTATTTGGTAAAAATTCATCTACTTTCTGTGACGATGTGAATGAAGATGGCCCCCATAGGCTCATAGGGACAGGCACTACTAGGAGGCGTGGCCGTGCTGCAGGAAGTGTGTCACTGGGGTGGGCTTTTTGAGGTTTCAGTAGCTCCCCAGGCCCAGTGGTGCTCTCTGCTCCTGCAGCCTGTAGATCCAGATAGAGAACCCTCAGCCCCTCCTCCAGGGCCATGTCTGCCTGTGTGCTGGCACACTTCTCGACGTGATAATGGACTAAACAGCTGAAACTGTAAGCCCAACTACATCCTTTCCTATGTACACCATGGTGTCTCTTCACAGCAACAGGACTAAAACACTGCTCCCTTTCTGACTTGTGACCCTCTCCTGAACACCTGTAAAGGTCAAGATCAGGTCTAAAACACTTCCTAGGCCACATGTGATGATATACGATGTCTCCAGAGGCTCTCGGTGTAAGGCGGGAGGACCCAGTCTGGACCACAGTGGAGAATGTGTCTCAAAGTGAGCGACTTCTGGAAAAAGAATCAGAATCAAGTGCCAGCTTCAGAGGACTGTGACATTTGGCATATGCTGACCTACAACTTGTCATTCCTTATTGACTTCTGTGACAACTGTGGCTGCAAAGACTACCACCATGCCCTAGTTAGGGTTCCTGGCTTTGTGATGAAACGCCATGGTCAAATGCAACTCGGGAAGGAAATGGTCTCTCTCATCCTACAGCCTGTTGTGCACCATTCAAGGAGACCAGGGCAGGAGCTCAAGGCAGGAGCAGATACAGAGGTCATGGAGGAACATCCTCAGGTCTTGTTTCTGCTACATCCCAGGGACATCTGCCCAGGGATGCTACTGCCTACGATGCACTGGCTTATCAAACATCAATCACTAAGAAAGAGCACTGTAGGCGCCCACAGGCCAATCTGTTGGGGGCATTTTCTCAATTAAGGTCCCCTCTTCCCAAACGGCTCTAGCCCGTGTCAAGCTAGCCAGTGCACATATAAACCACCTCGTCTCTGCAGAGCGTGCACCAGAGGGAATGAAGATTCCCATCAGAAATCTTCCTGCCTAACATACCCACACAGAATAAGCACTGTTTGTGGGGCTTAGGCCCTAATTCTTATTGGGAAAGTGTCTCACTTCATGCAGAACCGCCTGTTTACAGAGCCCTGTGTCAGTGGTCCTCAATCTCGGCCACACTTCAGAATCACCCCACAATCTCCCAAGCTGAGGTCATTCCCAGACCGTCCACTTACCCCACTGGGGATGCCGGGGTATGAGGGGCAAGCAGAACTGTACCAATGATGCAAACTCCAGGCCCAGCCTAGCTCTTCACCTCTTGCACTGGGTTGGCTGGTGAGTCTGTCTGACCCTCCTCTCCCCATGCTTCCTAGACCCAGCCTGGGTGCAGCACGGAGTGCCTCAGCCTAGACTGGCCAGCCCCATCTCTCCCACCCCTGTCCTTTCAGCTTTGGACAGGACACTCATCCTGTAAACCTTCTTATCAAAGCCCCCTTCTTATCACCTGACTTCATCCCTGTTCCGCACCCACGTCCAGGCCTCTGGGCATCTTGTGCTCGGGAATCTTCAGATCCCACCCTTCACGTTACTTCCCAATTCCAGCCTACCCAGGGTCCCACATCCAGTGCTCTGCATAGTACGCTCAGTCCCAAGTCACCTGACCTCATCCTACTCTCACCATAACCCGCACTTAAGCCCAACATGGCCTGCACATCCCGTGCTCTGTTGTATCTGTCTGTATCAGACACAGAAGTAGCAAAAGAAACCACGCCCAGGTCTTGCCAAAGAAACACGAACAACGTGAATGATCAAAGCCTTATGCTTCCCACCAGTCCTTCAGGAATGTTCTCTGGTGAGAGTTATCTAGATGAACCCTGGAATGTAAAAACAAAAACAAACAAACAAACAAACAAACAAAAAACCCCCAAAACCTCCTCAAAGAAACCAAGCTTAAAGAAGACAAAAATACGTAGCTCAAGGAGCTTAAAAGTAATGCCCAGGAAATTGAAAAAAAAAAAAATGTCTGGATGAAATGATGAAATGAGAAAGACAAACTAGGATGTAAAAAACCATGCTCAATAAAGAAACAGAAATATTGAAGAAAATACTAGTGGAAATGAAGATGAAATCAATTACCCAACTAGAAAATGCACGGGAAAGCCTTACAAGTAGAACGCATTAAGTGGAATATAGAATATTAAGCCTTAGATAAAGGAGAGGCATTAGACCATACAAGCAAAGAATAGGAAAATATTTCTAAAACACAGAAAAGGAACAAACAGGAAATGTGTAACACTATGAAAAGTTCAAATCTGTGCATTATAGGCATAGATGAGGAAAGAATCTCAGGGCAATCACACAGACCAGACTTTCAACAAGATCACAGAAGAAACTTCCCCAAACGAAGAAAACATACCTACACAAATACAAGAAGCTCACAGAACACCAAATACAGAAAAATAGCAGATACTCCCCCACAGCACAGCACAGCTGAAACACTAGACAGGTAGGACAGGAGTATTGACAGCGGCAGGAGAAAACAACGTACGTTATATTAAAACAAGCAAACAAAGCACCAGCAGAACAATAGCTGCTTCCTCAATGGAACCATTTATTTACTTATTTATTTGAGACAGGGTCTCCCTATGTAGCCCTGGCTGGCCAGGGATTTACTATGTAGATCAGGCAGGCTTTGAACTCACAGATATCTATCTGCCTCTGTCCCCTGAGTGCATGAGCCACCACATCCAGCTCAATGGAAACTTTGAAAGCCAACTGTGTACCCAGCAAAACTGTCTGCCCTAATTGAAGGAAAAAGAAAAACTTTCTATCATACAGACAGGCCAGAAGAATTTCTGCTCACCAAACCAATCCTAGGAATACAGAAGAGCCAGGAGATGCCAGAGCCAGGAGCCTCCAGAAAGAAAACAAATGAAGCTATAATTACCTGAGCAAGAAGGAAAACAAACAACACCAAAATGACTGCAATCAACACACATCTCTAAATCTCTAAATAATAACTTTAAATATGAATTGCCTTAACTACCCAGTTAAAGACGAGGCTTTCTGAAAGGAATTAAGAAACAAAGCCCATCTTTCATTGTCTGCAGGAAACTCAGCTTTACAGACAGGGAGTCCTTAGAGTGAAAGGGTGGAAAACTGTCTTCCAATCTCATGGGACTAGAAAGCAAGCAGGTTTTGCCATAAAACACCCAACCAAACAGATTCAGACTCGGGTGCACCAGGAGAGATGAAGGACTTCAATCTCATAGCCAAGAATAAAACGTGGTGCACCCAGTTCCATGAAGAGTGTACTGCAGAAATGAAAGAAAAAACACAAACTCTCAAAGAGGCGAACCCCCTAAAGAAGAGACAAAAACGCAACAATGACCTTTTATGTCAAAGGACCTAACAGGTATCTACGGCATATTCCATCACAATGCACATTTCCCTCAGCAGCCCATGGAAGCTGCTCCTGAAGAGACCTCATCCTGGGACAGAAACCAAATCAACAAATTCAGATGAAAGTAAGGAGGGGAGGGGGGAGGGGGAGGGAGAGAGGGAGGAGGAGGAGGAGGGGGAGGGGGAAGGGAGGAGGGAGGGGACGAGAGAGGGAGGGAGGGAGAGAAGGAAGGAGGGAGAGAGGGAGGGAGGGGGAGGGAGGGAGGGGGGAAGAGAAGGAAGGATGAACTCCATGAATCCTATCTGACCACAAAGCAATAAAACTTAAAACCAACAGCAAACATATGTACAGACTCAGGGATTAAACAGTTCATTAATGAGTGATGAATAGGGCAACAAAGTTAATAAACAAAGAAAAATGCCTGGAGCTGAGTGAAAATAAAAACAACACAACAAAACCTCAGGATCACACTAAGAGCAGTCACACAGGGGAATTTATACCTCTAAGTGCCCTCATTAAAATTCAGAAAGAGCCAAGCATGGTGGCACACACCTTTAATCCCAGTGCCCCCAAACAGAGGCAAACAGAGCAGAGGCCAGCCTGGTCTACACAGGGAGTTCCAGAACAGTCAAGGCTAACTGGAAAATACATTGACTAAGGTAACCCAGGTCCATAAAGACAAATGTTCTCTCTCATCTGTGGTTCTTAGCTTTGAAATCTCCATATGTGAGTATATAAGCTGAAGTAACCACAGAAACCAGAGAAGTAAAAGGGGACCACAGTGTGTGTGTGAGTGTGTACTGTGGCGTGTGTGTGTGTGTGTGTGTGTGTGTGTGTGTGTGTGTGTGTGTGTGTACTGTGGTGTGTGTCTACTGTGGTGTGTGTGTGTGGTGTATGTATGTGTGTGTGTCTACTGTGGTGTGTGTGTGTGGTACTAGGGAAGGAAACACTGATATGGGGGAGTGGGAACATGAGGGTACTGTAATTAGGAACAGGGGAGGAAGATCTATACAGAAGGAGAGAGAAGGAGGAGGGAAGAATGCTCTCGGGATGTTTTTTAAAAGTCAAAAGGAATCATATTTTCTGTTTAACTAAAATTACTACAATGCACATAAGCTTATTTGCATAAGTATTTTTACATTTATTTTTATTAAGCCATACATTTTCCTCTCCTCCCCTCCTCCTATCTCCCCCACCCCCATACACTCCCAATTTACTCAGGAGATCTTGTCTTTCCCTTCCTAGGTGATCCGTGTGTCTCTTAGGGTCCTCTTTGTTACCTAGGTTCTCTGGGGTTGTGGCCTGTAGGCTGGTTGTCCTTTGCTTTATGTCTAGTATCCACTTATGAGTGAGTGTGCATTGTATTTGGCTTTCTGGGTCTGGGTTACCTCACTCAAGAGAGCTTTTTCTAGTTCTGTCCATTTGCCTGCAAATTTCAAGCTGGAACACACTCCAATATGTAAATGTACAACATTTTCTTTATCAATTCTCAGTTGAGGGCCATCTAGGTTGATTCCAGGTTCTGGCTATCTTGAATTATGCTGCTATGAACATAGTTGAGCAAATGTCCTTATGGTGATCTTGAGATAGAGTAACTCCTAATTTTCTGTGAAACAGCCATACTGACTTCCAAAGTGGCTGTACAAGTTTGCACTCCCACCAGCAATGGGGGAGTGTTCCCCTTACTCTACATCCTCTCCAGCATAAGATGTTATCAGTTTTTGATCTTGGCCATTCTGACAGGTGTAAGATGGTATCTCACAGTGGTACTGATTTGCATTTCCCTGTTGACTAAGGATGTTGAGCATTTCCTTAAGTGTCTTTGGGCCATTTGAGATTGTTCGGTTGAAGAGTTTTCTGTTTAGACCTGTACCCATTTGGGGGGGGGTTATTTGATCTTTTAATATCTAGTTTCTTGAGTTTTTTATATATTTTGGAGATCAGCCCTCAGTCAGATGTGGGCTTGGTAAAGATATTTCCCATCCTGCAGGCAGCTGTTTTGTCTTATTGACCATGCCCTCTGCTTTACCAAAGCTTCTCAGTTTCAGGAGGTCCTGTGTATTGATTGTCGCTCTCAGTGTCTGTGCTACTGGTGCTCTATTTAGGAAGTTGTTTCCCATGCCTACACGTTCAAGGCTATTTCCCACTTTTTCTTCTAAGAGGTTCAGAGTGGTGGGATTTATGTTGAGGTCTTTGATCCTTCTGGACTTGAGTTTTGTGCATGGGGATAAATATGGATCTATTTGCATTCTTCTACATGTTATGTTGACACACAGTTAGTGCATAAGAATTTTTAATGAAGTTATGTCACTTAGGATGAAAGAGCTCCTCACAAGGAGCCACAGACAACCTAACAAAATGCAAGTACCAAACATGAAAAGATACCTTTTCAAGTTCTTGGTCAGGGGAGTCCAGGAGACTCACAAAATAGAATCAGCTGTTGCTGTTGCCTTTGGTTGCTTCCCAGGTGTTGACGGTAAGTGTAGAGGGCCGTGCAGTGCCACGCCTTAAAGTGGCACTGGCTTCTACCTTACACCTTCCCGCTGGTGAAGACTCTCTGGGTAAACAAGCCCTTATTTGGTTAAGTCTGTTCAGCCTGTCTGCTTCCGCATTAGAGTAGCCTATCTGCAGGGCCCACTTGGCTCACTGGGGTTGGTTAGCTCAAGGGTATTTAAGCCTGTGCAGGGGTCCCCTCGCTCTCTCTCTCTCTCTCTCCCTGCGGGCCAGAAGCAACATGTTTAAAGGATCCTGATTAAAACTGCATGAAGAAGATCTACCCGGAGTCGAGTCTTCCTTGCTGGCGAGGGCAGGCGTGTACAGGTAAGTCCCTGCTGCTGAAGACACTGCACTTTGGAGATGGGACTCAGAACTTTTTTATGGGATAAGACCCAAAGCCTCATCTCCAAGGATTCGCCTTAATAGTATCAGAAGGTGCTGTGTAAACTGTCAAGTGAGGGGACAATCAATAATCCTACCCAGCTGTGACATGTATGAACCACAACAATGACCAGCCCTGTAAGGTCCTCCTGAAAGGTAAACAGTGGCACTCATCTTGGTGGTAACCGACAGCCTTCTAACCAGACTTAAGGTCGGCTCAGCAGGAGGGAAAGCGTGCCTGGTCCTGGGAACCCAGATAGCTACTGAGACCATGGATCATGGAGGAGAACCTACCATTCTACTTTACTAGGCCAGCATAATTCCTAACTGCATTCTGAATACGTATTCTCAGACTCACAAGTAAGGGCAGCCCTCAGCCCTCGTCAAATATGCTGTTCTTTGAAGTAGATCCATATCTGAAAACCACAACCGGTCAAATGCATTTTTCTGAAGTACAGCTAATTTGAGAACGTCCACAATACAGTGACCCCTGCCAGAGACAACACAGTACAAGGGAGAAGAAAAGAAGACAAGACACAAACCCAGAAGACAGCCTGAAATTGGAATAATGTCCCCAAAGAATTAAAAAATCCACCGCCCCCAATACATGAAACATAAGTGTTATTTATTGAAGCATCTACCCAAAGCTGAGTGGCCAAAGCCCTCAGCTTGGGAGGCTCCCAACCATCTGTTAAATCCAGTTCCAGGGATCTGACACCCTTTTCTGGCCTTAGCAGGTTTCAGAGATGCAACTGGTGCTCAGGCAAAATCCCCATACACATAAAATTTTAAAAAAAATATGGCTGCATGAGGCTTTGCAAGTTTTATTTTTAATAAACTTAGAAATGAAAAAGATTTTCCTCATTAAATAACTTACTTGAACCCTTAGAAAGCACACCTCTGAGTCAATGTTGATGTTAAAGGCATTTGATGACATTGTGCTGTCTTGCTCACCTGGTGGCCTCTGAATTCACTTTCTACCTTTTCTTATTTTTTAACCAAAGCTTGAAACCCCAGTGAGGTTTGTTTGCCACAGTCGAACACACTGCCAGGAGGTAGAAAACTTGGTCGATCGTCACAGGGCACGAGGGGCAGAGTCCTCCTATACCAGGGTCTCTGTTGTGACAAGGCAAATACTTCTCACCACACACAGAACTCAGATGATTTATTGCTTTAAGTAACTAAACAAGAAAGAGACAGGCTGTTTCCATCGAGACAATGGCGCTCTCTCTCCAAGGTTTGCCAGATGCATCTACTTAAAGCCTTAACAACACTTTATGAACAGTAAAAAGTGACAGGCACGGTATACAACTCAGTCAATGACACGTCAACAAAAAATAGCACACAAGGGCACCCAATTAGCAACTCCCCAAAATGACAGAACATATTCAGAGATGTGTTGGATACAAAATGTAAAAACATTTTTGGCATTAATATTAACACAGAATACTTTCTGGAACACCCTGCAAAAGCAGGAACACAGAGAATTACCTCTTTCCAGATCACCAGTATCTATAGAACTACTCTGAGAAAGGCAGAGGGCTGCCCCCATTGTCACCTTCCAAAGCATCAGGGTCTCCTGCAGGGTTCAGGTGGAGGGCAGCCCGCAGAGCTGCAAGGCTCAGGAGGAGGAGGAGGTCAGCTCGCAGAGCTGCAGGGTTCAGGTGCATATAGGGGTGAGTGGAAACGTTGGTCTGTAGCAAAGGATGTCCTAGAAGTAGACCCAGATGTTCCCTGGAGCCCTGTGGGGAAGTACAGGCACTGTATGGTCCATGCCCTCCCTTGGGGAAGTGTTGGGACCAGACCTCCAGCCCTGAGGTCTAGAAGGAATAGCCCAACCTTGCACTTTAACATAAGACAGCTTTCCGGAGGATGCTCAGAAAATAACACTGCCAGAGACCAGCCCTCACAGGGCCTGTTGAGCTAACGATGGGTCAAGCCAAAGGATAACACACAACGGACCAGCTGCTAGCAAGCTTCCCAAGGTTTGCCATCACATTGCAGGCCTAGCACAAATCATGGCCTCAATTTGCCTCTGCTGGCACGGGCCCTGAAGCAAGCTCACCTTCCACTCTGGGATTAGAGTGCCTGGGGGCCACCGAGTCCCTACTGTGGCCAGCAGGACCGTTCTGCACAGCCCCCAAGCTCTGCCTTTGCTCCCTGCCCCACTGCTGTGTCCCCATCACGCAGTTTCCCACATCTCCAGCCTTGGCAAACTGCTCTTCTAGATTCTTCTCATTCTCTTCTGCTTGCTGCTTGTCTCTGGTACTGCGTTTACCTTTGGATTTCCTCGTCTGCCTGCCGTGTGTCTCTTCCCGGGAGAATCGCCACTGGAACTGGAAAGCAGAGAGGATGGAGATGAACAAGCGGTCCCTGGGAGCCAGCTCATCTGTCTCCAAACCCAGCAGTTCCAAGATCCCCAGACACCACCAAACCAGGGTCTAATCCAAGCCATCTCTCCACCTCCAGAGCCTGTTTAACATCTTCCATGTGTACATTCTAATATTTGGGAGCTGGGGAGGGAGAAGGGTGTTACAGGCCTGAAGTGGCATGGCTTGGAGGTTTAAAACAGACAGTGGGGTGCTGCCCTCTCTAGACATCACATCTAAGTTATCCAGCCCCATTGTGAGTGGGCTGTGGGCCAGTGAATACTCAGCAGGCACATGGCTCGGGCACTGTGTTGCAGACTCTAGATATTCCTGCAGGACTCATGGGTGATGCTTGCTGTCAGCCCTCCCTTACAAGCTCATGAAGGTGATCAGACAAACCCACAAACCTGTGACTCATGTGGGGGGTCCACAGCAACTCAACTCTTCCGACTGTGAAAAGCCAGCCCGCTTGCAGTCCCCTGGAGACTGAGATGCAGCCCAGCCGAGCTTCTCCTTCTGGCCCATCCTACAGGGCGCTATCCCTGACAGCCTCCTCCACCCAGGGCCACCCTCCGGCCTGCTCCACAGGGGGTACTACAGCTAAGACTTGATCACGTGAAAGGAACTCAATAGAAGCTCAGAGTCCCAAGGCCATGTACCCAGTGGCAGGGTGGCAAAAGCTTTGCTCTTACGGTGGCTCTGGAAGGGGACCGCTGAGAAAGGTCCAGCTGGGACACTCACTGGCCAGATTTCTCAGCCCCTTTTGAGAGCCAAGAGATATAGGGCGGTTTTAGCGTTTAAATTCTTACTAGTCTCCTCCTTCCAATCCATTTCAGGTGCACCACACTGGCTATGCCGGATATACGCTTACGTATTAAAATAAGCTGGGAGGACTGTGTGTATGTCCCCCCACTATTCCGGAGGCTAAGTTGTCTTACTTGTCTACTGTTGGGATGGGGTGAGACACCATGGCTATGTCAACTTACAAAGAAAAAGCGTTCAGTCTGTTTTAATTTGGGGGCTCACGGTTTCGGAGGGTTAGAGACCATGAGCATCACAGTGGGCGGGCCGCGTGGCAGAAGCTGACAGCTCACATGTGGCCCACAAGCATTAGGCACAGAGGAGTGCCATGAGCTCTTCAAAGCTCAAAGCCTATTCCAACGACACACCTCCTCCAACAAGGCCACACCTCCTAACCCTCCCCAAACAGTTCTACTAACTGGGGACCAAGAACAGGAAAACGAAAACCCACAGCCCTCAGCTTTCTGAATGTCCTGAGCATCCCCTCTCACCTTCCCGACACCGTGTTTCTCTGGCTGGAGCCCCGTGCAAATGGCTATTCCCAAACAGAACCTTCTGACATTTCCCATGCTTTTGTAAGACGTTGCTTAAGCTAGGCTGTATTTTATCCTTGGAGCTGTCAGCTGTTGCGGGAAGTCAGAGGAAGCTGTACTTTTGCCAAAAGAACAGCAGGATTGGCTCAGCTAAGAGGCTTGCCTGCACTTCAGGGCTGCTGAGCCTGCGTCCTGGCCCTGGATGTCACTAAATGGCTGTCATTTCCTGAGCAAGCTCTCACATCTGTGATGTTCCTCTTCTCTCACAGTTGTCCCTCGCCCCATACATCGTAGCTAATGTGAGTAGTGACTCCTGTGGATACACAGTGACCTGCCAAGGACAGTTCTGCCAGCCTTGAGATGTGCTGCTTTCGACCTTGGGCCCAGACTGTCTCGGCATCTGCCTCTGCTAAATACACCAGGAAATGTCCAGTCTTAGGGAAAGCCTGGCCACAGTTTGCTGCAGAAGGCCACGTTATGTTTTACCTGAAGAAGATGGGAGCTTACAGATTACAAGGCAGGCAATGTAAAAAGCACGGATAATGCTTATGGTCTTACGAACCATAAGCATTGTCAGTGCTGTCTTACATTATAACACAAGGAAGTTTAGCGAAGTTGGGTAACTTGTCCCAAATCACACAGCTTGGAAACTACAGCGCTAGAGTTCAACCTAGTTTCTTCAGCCGCCTTCCCAGCTTTTCTTTCTGGGGAAAAAAGGACAAAACAAAGAGACAGACAAAAAGAACCTTGTTCTATAGGGTAAGGGCAGCCACACCCTTGCCTCAGCTCTAGCCTAAGTGCCTCGCTCGGCCCCCAGGCTTTCAGAGGTCTGGATCGCTGATTGACTCACTGACCAGGCCACGTCTTTGGTGTCCCCATCCTACAGTGCTGTCCTTTACATTCTTACACATGATAAGTGTTCTGGCTCAGAAGTTTGGTTAATCAGTCAGTAACTCAGCAGGTATCTCCTGAGTATCACCTCAAATCCGGGTACCAGGAGAACAATAATCAGAGAGAAACAGGCTTGCTCTGAGGACTTACGCAGGCTAGAATACAGGGATCACAGCAACGAGAGCCAGGGCAGAGGTCTGTGAGCCAAGCCTGGGGCTCTTAATCAGTGTGCTACTGTGGGGGCATAGGGGTGTCCCCCAAAAAGCTCCCGATGGGGAACTATTGAGAGGTGACCAAACAGTGGGGGCCTTCGTTGATGGATTTGTCCATTGATGGGTTTGTAGCACAAGCCATTAACTGGGAGGTGGTAGGGAACTGGGTGATAGAGCCTAGCTGGCAGAAGTAGGTCAGTAGTGACCCCTGTCCCCCTGCCATCCTTCCTGGACAACAGAACCAGCTCAGCCTGGACTGAAACCTTGGGCCAAGAATCTTCTCTCCTTTAACCATCTGTCCTGGGCATCTATCACAGCAACATGTCCTGGGTAAGTAGGCAGAATGGAGAGGGGATCCTAGGCAGGGGGACAGCCATAAGCTGTACCTGAGGTAGAGGCATTGGAGGACGGTGAAGGCATGTACATGAGGGGCTGGCAAAAGGGCGAGGGCCTCCCAGGCCATGGGACAGATCTCCATCTTTAAGATGACAAAGCTACTGACTGCTGTAAGCAGTGGGGGATACATTCCTGTTGCTTCTCGCTTCTTCTTTCTTTGTAATTTCTTTTTGTGAGATGGGATCTTATGTAATCCGGCTGGCCTTAGACTTGCCATGTGCCAAGGATGACCTTGAATTTCCTATCCTGCTGCTACCTTCCGTGTGACTGTATCATAGGCAAGAACAACTGTGCCAGCCTTAGACTGGTCTTTTAAAAAAGGTTTATTTTTATTTTATGTGTGTGATTCTTTTGTCTACATGAAGGTTTGCATACATATGTGTTTTTGTTACATACATGTAACAAAAGATGGAATGGGAGTTATCGACAGTTGTGAGGCCCCATTTGGGTGCTTGGAACAGAACTCAGGTCCTCTGCAAGAGCAGCAATACTCCTAACTGCTGAGCCATCTCTCCAGCCTTAAGTTGGCCTTTTCAATTGATCACTTTGACTCTGAATAGAAAACATATCTGAAGAGGAAACCCACTACCAGGAGACTGGCGTACTTGGACACACAAAGCTGGAGGAATTCTAGAGTTTCTAGAGTTTAAAGCATCAACTGACTACTAGGAGAAGAGGTTAAGGATGGCCCCATGGGATGCTGCCACGAGAAGGGCAGGTGGGCCGGAAAGAGGGAGGCAGGCAAGGTCACGAGTGCGCTCTTAGGTAGAGTGTGTGACAGGAGAGATGCAGGAGGCTTGGATGATATAAAATGAATATTCTGGAAGAGAGAGGAGAAACAGAGTGGCCTGAGCCCTAAGGAACTGTCTGGGAAGCCGAGGATTATAGTTTCAGTGTAAACTGTCCTTCACGGGTTTATGACTCTGATTCCTTGCTCCCCAGGTGACAGCACTGTTTGAGAAGGTTGTGGGACCTTTAGGCAGTATTACCTCACTGGAGAAGTGGCAGGCCTTAAGGTTTGCTTGCCTGGCCCCACTTATTGTCCCTCTGCCTGCTGACTATATACATGGAGTAACCAGCTGCTTCCTGTCCCTGTTGCCATGGCTTCTGCCACGGTGGACCATCGCCCTCCCTAAACTGTGAGCCAGGACACCCTGCCTTCCCAAAGTTGCCCTTGCCATAGATTTGATGACAGCAGCGAGAAAGCAACTAATATACATGGTAAGATGGAACCAAGAGGCAAAATGCAGCCTAGCTTATAGGAGCAATGATGAGCGCTGGGTGCATTTGCAGGTAGGGTCGTGATAGGACATAGACGTAGGTGAAGGCAGCAGAGGTGTTACAGAGACTGCGGCCTTCTTCCCAGAAGCCGGCTCCCTCTCCCTGGGGGAGTCTCAGGGAGAACTCTCATTGCTAGAACGTTGCTTAGCATTGCAGTGCTAGTCTTGGAGTGAAGCAGGACACTGGAAGGGGGAACATTCTGTCTGCAGTGGTCCAGTCAGCTAGGGTTGGCTAACTGACTAGGAAGAATAGCCTTTCCCTGAGGAAAGTCAGTTCCATCTTCATTTTTAAAAAGTCTGCCCCTCAAATCGCTACTCCTGCCACATCCCCTCAGTGGGCTGCCAAAGTCTTCATACGAGAGTCAAGGTATGCTACAAGGAGGCAGCTGGCAGGGCGTTCTAGAGCCATCTGCACCAAGGTGCTGAAGTGCCACCTCTCCATGTCTCATATGCTGCTTATGGAATGTCACTTTCTGTGACTGGTGACATCCCGAGAGCCTGAGACTGGGTCCCACCTGATATCAGTCTATGGCCATCTATCTTCCAGGTGCTGGCTGACTGCTCCTGGTGGTTAATGGTGACTGGCAGCTGCTTTCTGGTTCACCGCTGTTGTCACCTGTCACATTATTATCACAGAGCCTGGAGAGTGGCCTTCCTTTGCCCTCCAGCCCATCTGCTTCTTGTCCTTGCCACCGTGGCATTCCTTCAACGAATGGGCAACCCACAGGGTTTGTTGGCTGGTGAGGGGCTACTCCAATCTGTTCAGTGGCTAGATGCTCCTACCCAGGACTCTGGGTCCAAAGGACACTAGGGACAAAGAGTGGGGAAAGGGGGGGAGGGTAGTGCCAATTGTGCAGAGATAAACAGGTTGGCAACTTTAGCTAGAGTGTGGCTGTGGCCATCAGAGTGGAACATGGTTGGTCCAGGTGACAACTAACTGGGGCTTTGGCTGCCTCATTCATTTGCTGGGGCTTCCTGAGAAGCTAATAGCACTCCTACAGCATATAATCCATGTGCATTTGCTTTAATAAAATAAGCTCAACTAAAAAAGGCTGCAGAGAGAGACGGCTCCGTACTTGGTGTTCTGGCAGAGGAGCCAGGTTTAATTCCCAGCACCCACACCACGTGGCCCACAACCTCCTGTAACTGATCCAAGGGATCCAATTCCTTCTGGCCTCCACAGGCACCGACACACAAGTGATACGTGCAGGCATAGCCACACACACACACACAAAACAAAACCAAATGAAGAACTTTAAAAGAAAGCCAACCTAAAAGAAGGGAAGGCCTAGCTAGGTTGACAGTTTCAGAGGATTTGGTTTGTAGTCTGTTGGTTCCATTAACTTTGGACCGGTGGTGGGATGTTAGGGGGTGGGTGCTGGAGACCCATGATAACATGCAAACCAAAAGAGGAGGCCAGGGACTGCTCCAATATTCGCTTCAAGAGCACACCCTCCACGGCCTAGCTTCCCTCCACTCCACCAGCTTGTGTTTTTAACTGCACCTCATAACAGAACCACCAGGTAGAGACTGAGCCATCAGCACATGATCCTTTTGAGGACATTATAGATCCCAACAGAAGCATACAGGAGAAGCCCCACATCCAAGATGGCGGGCAGAGGATCTGGGTCACCCCCAAAAGCAGACGCCAGGCCGTTTCAGAGGACACAGAGAGAATCCTGGGAACAGCCAGTGTCCCCTCTGTGATGATGTGCCAGGGCTAGGCGAGAGTCCAACAAGGAGGAACGTGCCTGGCCACCCTCCAGCACAGACTGCCTTGGGGACAAACTGCCACAGGCTACGTTGGCATCTGTCTGTATCACCAATTGCTAGTCAAAGACCTCTGGCTCAGGTCCTAGCAAGAAGAGGCTGGCAGTTCCTCTGGAAAGATCAGGAGACTTCTGGTCTAAGTTTTCTGGGAAGGCCTCCTACATGCAAATGCTGGCCTCACACTCATCTTGCTGTCCCCACGTCCATGCAGGGGTTACAGACATACACTAGCACACCAGGCCAGGACCGGCAAACTCCAACGTCCTAAGGGGCCTAGCAGGCAGGCCAGAGTTCCAGCCAGCTTGTTTGCGATCAGGAAGGGCTCAGGTCACTGCAGCTGGCTCCGTGTCCCAGTATGAACCTTGTGGGGTTCTCTAGCATTGGCTGGTGACCAGAAGTCTCTGCCATCTTCCCTGATAGTCGGAAGACTGAGGACCAGCTCCTCAATGGCCCATCCCAACATCCCCTACTGTGAGTCAATGCGAACCAGTATCTTTACTGGGTCCCAAGAGCCGTTGGAAATGGGAGAGGCCCAGCTGGATGCTCAGACAGAAAAACAGGGAACAGGAAGGGTGGGGTAGAGAAATCTCGTGTCTCTTACCTTGGATTCCCTCTTCTTGATTTTCTGAGGTAGACATGGTCTCTGAAGAAACACGATCTGCTTGGTGGACACATTCCCTTCCCTACAATGCAGGAGCAGAGGATGAGCGGGGGTTCCCGGGAGACACAGTCTCACCCCCACAGGTGCAATCCTGAACTTCCTTTAAGTGAAGGAAGGCTGCTGCCAGACAGGGAGCTCCCTTCTCTACTTTCCCACCCAAAGCCAAAGGCTGCCTCAGACACCAACTAATGCTGCTACCCCTGCTTCCTGGCTACTAATTCCCCTACCCTCGATGGACAGTGGCAGCTGGTGCCTTGGCTAAGTGACAGGACACTAGCTGTAAAGGAGTTCCAGTAGGAACAGAGGGACATACAGCTCTACCTTTGGTACTTATGGGATGGCTGGGCAGGACAATAAAGATGAGTGATGAGCTTAGCCCTCCAGTGCGCAGTGACAAGGTGTGGCTCCTACAGGCAAGCTGACGTCAGCAGTGTCAGGCTAGCTGGGATGGCAATGCCAATCAAGTCTGACCCACACTGACAGAATGAGATGATAGCTCATATGCTGTATGAATATGAGTAAGGCAGGACACCATACTGTACCCTTGACAGAAATGTTAATGGCGACGATGGTTCGCTCCACCTCTACCCTTAGTTCCCCTTATTTTATTTTATGTGTTTTGCCTGAATGCTTGTCTGAATGAGGGTGTCCGATCCCTGGAACGGAGTGATAGACAATTGTAAGCTGTCATGTGAATGCTGGGAATTGAACCTGGGTCCTCTGGAAGAGCAGACAGTGCTTTTAACCACTGAGCCATCTCTTCATCCCCTTGTTTATCTTCTTAATACTTTTTCCATTTTTTCAGACAGGGGTGTGTGTGTGTGTGTGTGTGTGTGTGTGTGTGTGTAGCCTTGGCTGTCCTGGAACTTGCTCTGTAGACCAGGCTGGCCTTGAACTCAGTTTGCCAGAGTCTGGGCTGCTGATTTCACACCTCAGGGCTCATTTTAGAATCAGCACCCAGCTTCAAGGCAGCCACTTTGCCAGACCAAAAGTTTAGCTCAGTGCATGGGTGCCCTCAGGCCCTCAGGGTCAGATAGGCCTGCTCAGTCTCAGGGGCTGAGATCCACCAATGCTGAGGTGTTTAAGGAGAGGGAGGGCAGGGGGTTTGCATCCCTGGGACAGACAGCTCTGTGCACCCGGGTTCACATCTCTCAGAGGACCGGGTCTTCCTGTCCAGTGTCATTGCCATCATGGTTCTAACCTCTGGAAAGTGAGTAGGAATGGACTCAGAGAAGCTGCAGGCTTTAGCTAGGATGACCGAGGCAGCAAGTGGCTGCTTTGGGGTGTTTCCTGCTCTACTGTATTAGCTCTGGTCTGCAAAGGAGTGTGATGGTTCCCAGTGGGCAAACCCAAATGTTGCCACAGACAGGCAGGGATTCTGAGGACCCAGAGGAGCAAGAAGAAGGGCCCAGAAAGGCCATGGGCTACCATGATCATTTTTCAACTGTCAAGCAGCACAGGCCATCAGTGTTGCTGGATGCTGTTGCCCTGCAGTGTGAAATGCAGTGAGTTCAGTAAAGGCAGAGCCCTAAGGACCACTGAGAAGGGAGATGAGAGAGGGGAATCAATGTTAAGTTAACAGAAAGGCATCCAGACTCAGGTCTGCATGTCTGCCTCACAGAGGCGTGACACTGGGCAAATCCCCTATTTTTCCAGGGCACACTTTTCTTGCTGAAAATGGATTTAAAATAAGAATATTAATAAATCAGCTGGTACAGTGGCACATGTTTATCATCCAGGAGGCTAAAGCTGGCAGAGTACAGGTTCAACGCCAGCCTGGGATAGAGTGGATCCTATCTCAAGGACAAAAACCTACCTCACAGGTCTCTCTATCTCAGTCTCTCAGACTCTCTCTTCCCCTCTCTTCCTCCACTCCCCTTTTCTCTTCCCAACTCCCACCCCTCTTAATTGAGGTAGCAATGCAGTAGTACTACTGAGCCCAGAACCCAGAGTAGGCACAGAACCGCCTTTATGTCTGCTGGTACAGTGTCCTGCCAGCCCAGGTGGCTAATTTCAGTCCCCCGGGGCAACCCTGGCCCTGGAAGCCAAGCCCAGAGAGTCCCGTGCCAGCCCTCAGGCCTGATGTAGGACTAAAGAGCATATCCACTTCTCAGGGACAATGACAGTAATCACCGTAGTCACCATTCGTGTTACCTGGTAGTCTTGAGTACGGGAGTTGGCAGCACACAGGTGAGCTGCCATCCATAGGCCGCCAGTGAGTTCAGCAGGGGTATGTAGTCTGTCTGCACCTCTGCACCCTGCGGGGAAAGGTCACCATGAGCGTTGTTGCCACTACTGGACTCACTCCTCCCAGAGGAGGGGGCTCCGTGGACGTGAGCTCTGACCGCGGACATGAGCTCTGACTTGAAAATGTGGGGCCAAACAGTTTCTTCCTCAGCCAACTTGGGTTATACAGTCGGTAAGGAATACGAGGCCAAAGATGAATTTGTTAATTTTGTTTTATTCTTGTCTTGACAAATAGTGTCCAGCGAGTCTCACTGAAGAGGCCATTGCTGTCCCCCAAGCCTCATACCTAACCTATGCTAACAGAGATGCTCTGGTGTCCTGGGGAGTTAGATTACATTTTTATAAATGATCACCTCATCTGTACCCAGGTACCACCGCTACACACACAGCAGCCTTACTGGGTTCTAAGCCCTGTCACTCAGGGGTAAAAGAATTCTGGTTGTGCTTTGCTTCTAATTAGGACCCGGGGACAAATATTTGTTTTACAATTTGAAAGTCCAGCTTCTCTGGCACTGGGAGGTAAATGTAGCATAGAGCAAAGACACGGGGATTCATCATAGGGGCATCTTGACCTCATAGGTCTTGCTTCAGACTCCGGGCTCCTCACTAAGAATGAGAGTGTGGCCCTCAGCCCTGCCCTGCATATTCACTGGACTCCCCATCTCAATTAAGTGGCTTAGGAAAATGACTCTATCCAGGTTCCTTAACCTCAGGAGTGTAAACATAGCTCCGAAAGGAAGCAGTGTCTGCAGAGGCTGACTGGCCGATGGGAACGCCGGTACTTAGAGAGGCCGGGACGTTGCGGAGCTAGGGCCTAACCTTATGTCAGGTTCACTCTCTGGAACAGCCATTGCCTGCCCATCACCATGTCTGAACTAACTTCTTGTGATACACAGACAGAAACCTTTTGCCATCTATTAAGTTAGTAGACCTGTAGCTTCCACCACCCCCAAAGCAAGGACATCATCAGATGGCATCTTGGGCCCTGAGACTAGCTCCGTCATCTGCTGTGCCACCTCTCTAGTGTTCCCACCAGTGTGCTTTAAGCTTGCCCTGATTTACGACTTTCTTTGCTCTGTAGAACTGTAAGACTACCCCTGTGCTCAAACCTGGAATTTGGGATAAGCTAAATCTGTATTCCGAGGCCATGGCCACTCAAAGTGGCTGCAACGGGAATCCCTGGTTCCCTTTAGGACGAGGGTTGTGGTTCTGAATCACAGGGCCCACTTAGATCCATTACCCTCGTTACTTGGGAGCTGTGTGCACTGAGGCTCATTGCCGCCTCTGGAGATCACCGCAGCCATCACACATGCAAACAAAGTGTACCCTGGCCTGCTGGTAGGCCACAGTAACTTTGAGTGTCACTAGCAAAGGAAGAAGCACTGGCCCTGGTCAAAGCAGGCCCGGCCAGGTACACAATAGCAGTGTGGGGCTTCACTTGGAGATAAGTACTCTAGACAGAGGAGGGCGTGACAAGGCCTCCCAATAGGGCAGTTTAGGGAGTCCTGTTGGTGGTTCTGACTGCCTTGGATTAGGGAACTGGGAGAAACCCTGAGGAAATAATCCACGTTGAAGGTCCTGGAATCAGGCTCAAGTCCCACGCTGGCTACCAAGTCACCTGAGTCCTAATCCATCCATGTGTTCTAAATTGCAAAGTCTGGGCCCAAGCTATCGGTCAGCCGCCTGTGGCACAGTCCTCAGTGGGAACTCGGGCGACATCTAGCCTTAGCCCTGCTGAGCTAGGATTTCTGGGAGCACAGAATTTATAAAGCACCACCGGAGTCCCTTTGTCAATGAGCATGAGACTGTCACATGGACAAAGGCTCAGGGCCCTTCTAAAGAAAGAAAAGGTGTCTATACTTTTAGAGTCCCAGCCCACCGGCTGTCTTTGTCACTTTTACTTGCTTCCTCGTCCACATGAGAGGAAAGCAGGCGACTTTCCAAGGGTCTGCTGTACCTGAGAGAAACGCAGGTAAGTGGCAGGAGCAAAGGACAAAGGGAAGAATGGAAATCAGTAAAGGAAGCCGAGAAGGCAGGGGACCAAAAAGAAACGACCTAATCATTTACAGGACAGGTCAGAAGAGGGTCACCGCAGCCCCTCTCAAAGCTACAATCACACCAGCCATGGCTGAGCAAGTGGCCAGCAGCCTGACACTCATTTCTGTTGGGCCTCAAGACACATGAACACCTTCCTTTCAGACTAGAGTGGGCTTCCCCATCTGAAAAAGCCCTGTAGCCCTAAGATTCCCTAACCCCACCCCCTTGCACTCCCAGCTTAAAGACAGGGGAAAAAAAAATACAAAAAACAATTTAAACCCACACACTCAAGCTTTGCAAGGTTCTGATTACTTGGACCCATCATGGATAACCTTCCCACTTTATCAAGCACTGTGACAAGCTACCACAATCAGACAGTAACTATAGCAACCATGTCAAGCTTTGGCGCCTTCACAAAGCCCTGTACTGCTAAATGCAGTCTTTTCATTGGTGGCTGTGGCCAGGCCAGGTTTTTCTCTGCAGGAGCCCAGAACTGCAAGGCAATGACCAACCCCTGCTTGCAGCCTGACCTGCCAGCTCAGACAGGTCTCACCAGGGACACTTCTATCTCATTCCATCTTATTTCACTTTGTCACTATCTTCAAGAGAAAAACAGCAGGAATTCTCCCAAACATGCCCTCCCGGCCCAGAGAAGGTAGGAAATGTCAGCCATGGGGTGCTGAATCATAATGGCCAAAGGGACAGGGAATATACAGTAAAATATACAGTAAATCTACAGAGCCTGGAACATTCAAGCGCAAGTGCTAATTTCCGGCTGTCAATCAGAGTTGACGAGTAAAATGCAGACGGAGAGGGAGGTGCGCCTGCCATGCTTGGACCTTCTGGGCTGGTTTCTACTTAATTCATATTAAATAAGGCTTCCCATAAGCACCTATGGATGCTGTTTTACTTGTTACCAATGCAGTAAGATGTCATTTCTAAAGTCACATGAGCCCCACACGGCAAGTGGAAGGCACTTTAAACTCCATTAGCTGGGAAAGATGGCAGGGAACAGATCAGGAGGGAAGGCGGCTTTGATCTACTTTTTTGTGACACTCCTATGAAGGAGAAGAAAGCACCGATGGAACACAAAAGCCATCTCCTTATCAAAAGAAAAGACAGTTCTTTCTGTGAACCAGAACAGAAACTTTAATTAACTCTCCTCTCCATGCTGGATACCTAATCACACCTGAAGTGTTAAAAAAAAACAAAAAGTGGAACATGTCCTGTGTTTTGACTTTTTGTTTGTTTGTTTTTTTTTTTTTTTTCGACATGACTTAAAGGAATTCATTTGAATTTATGGCCTTTTGCCCTTTGATCCCTATTAGTTTCTCCAGTGGTTGCAAATCAGCTGAAGAAACAGACACAAACGGACACCCAACGTAACCTTACCCTACCCTCCAAAGATTATGACGAGGGAATGTACAGCTCACTGAGAAATCCATCTGACTTAACGTTCCTCAAATCCTCTCTGCAGGGCAAGAATGGGGAGACCACATACTGATCCAGTAAGAAAATTTATAATGTCTTCTTTCTTCCTTGTCTCCATATTACATAGTTTTAAACAGATCAAAAATCAGTGTGTTTGATTATAGCTTTGTAAAAACTTCTCAGTGCTGTGCATGGAATGGGCCTGGAGGAAATAAAAACTCTCCAAGGAAACACATTTGTCTCTCAGTCTTTAAGAAAATCCACACCCCTAAACCAGGGCCATAAAACAGGCCCAAGACTTCAAGAAACCGATTCCTCCTCGTGTGCATGGAATTCTGGGACCCCGGGAACCCCCATTACACAGTGTGGCGTCCTGGAGAAGCAACTGACTCATGCTGGACCCTGCAGTTCCCAAACACAGTTTACGGGCCTGATACCAGGCAGGCCCTGCAGCTTCTGTGTCCTCCATTGCAGAGGCTGATCCTCATGCCTGCAGGGAGCTGGGGACACCAGCAGCTCAGACCAATCAAGGCCGGATTCTGCTGTTCACCTCCCTCCTCTGACTGAGCTCTTACACTTGGTACTGGAAACCAGGGAGGACTTCCCAGTGGGTCTAGGCCCCCGTCTCCATTCCCCATCCCCCATTCTCATCTTAACCATCCAAGGACAACACCTCCAAGCTCTCTATGGCTAAACTGTAGCCAGTATGTGACCCAGAGACTTCACCCCGGTTTCTAACGCTAGATGGATGAGCAGAGAGAGTTTTGTCTTCACTCTACTGGCAGAATGGTGATCCACTCATTGTGTCTTTGTCTTAGCCTGTAAGCCAACCTCCTGCACTCGAGGGGGCCATCTTTGCCTTGTTCTGGACACAACACTGCACTGGTAAGGGCCACATAGACACCTGTGGTGCACTGGGACTTCAACGCTGTGTCCCCAGATACCACCGTCTCCCCTTCTTCTGGATCGTTCCCTCTAGGAAGCCCACTTGGGAAACTATTGGGAACTTGGTTTTGGTGACATTTCCAAACTGAAGGGACACTTCATGTAGAAATGTCCCCCAGCCTGTTTAGACTTGTAATATGGGCAATGGGCCCTCTACAGATCTATATCTGGCCTCAATATGCCCAGGACAACCAAAATCCCTGGCCTAAATTTGCCATGTTCAATGGATCAGAAGCTCTCCACATGCAGGCTCTGTTTATCTCCACTCATGGTTGTTCTTCCTTCGCCCCTTCATTTCTGCATGTCTGGTTTTATTAGCTTGAACTTCTGAACACAATCCCCAGACTCTCTCTGGTTTTGACCTGTCTGATGAGCCTGTGTATAGACTATGGGAGCAGGAGCAGAGTGGGCCCTGCAGACAGACTGTGGTGGCAGCAGGAGCAGGGTGGGCCCTGCAGACAGACTGTGGTGGCAGCAGGAGCAGAGCGAGCCCTGCAGACAGACTGTGGTGGCAGATTGCCCTGTGCTGCCTATGTTCTTTGAGCAGCTCTCTCTGGAGATGGGACTTGGCCCTCCCACTTCAGACTCAATCATATTTGTCTCACAATGTCCTCCATAGGCTGCCCTGGGCCGGGTTGGCCCCTCTCTCTGTACCAAGGAAGAGGAGAACAAAATACCCTAAAAGATACTGCACCCTTAAGGACAGCTAATGCACAAACTATTTTCAATATAAATTACTGTTCTAAATATAGTAAGATCAGCTAATGGGATGCTTATCCATGGAGAGGATTTCTGTCTACAAATCATCAAGCAGTGATTCTGACATAATAGTTCTGAGGGGCCTCCTTAGCTGATTTCTAGAGGTATTGTACAGGTTTTACTCTGTATCTGATACATACACCCACCCAAAGCTCAAACATTGTAATAATAGTTCAGATAAAAGACTGTCTTGTGTTTTCTAGGAGGGTTGCCTGGGCATGTTAATTTAGTACATTATGCAGTTTGGATTTACCTTTCTTTTATTGAGATGGCATTTACACAGCACTATCGTCTAAGCCAAACAACTGCCATCTTCATAAGACCCACCGTGGCTGCTTTTATCATGACATCTGGTGGGCTGAGTACAGGGGTTCTCTCACAGAAGGAGGGACAAAAGGTCACCTGACCCTTATCCCAGGGTAGATGTGACTGTTCATATTTAATATGTGAGATGTGGGGGCCCCATGAGCACCCATGCTATGGGGGATGAGCTCACTTTACCATGTAGCTGAGCTCACCACGAGCAAAACGCAACCATGAGGTTTACCACCTGGAAACGACATCCCGGAAAGAGCAAATACTACGTGACTTCACCACCATCTTGGTTAATGTAATCACACAGCCATGAACCCAAACAGGGGTTCCCATCAAATGTTCCAGCCCCACCAAGCCCTAAGGGGATCCTCCCTTCTTAGGGAGATTAAGGAGGTAACACCAGCCCCCCCCCAGGTGTGGGGTGTTCCTTTTTATTTTGGGTGCTTTGTTTGGTTTAATTTTGACAACTTGTTTCGTTTTACCACAGTATATTTACTAGATTCTAAGGGAGACTTAAGAGTTCTCCTCCAACACCTGTCTACTAACAAAAGGGGCTAACACGTTCGTATCTCCACTGAGCCAAAGCTGCTCACTTCCTCTAAGGGCAGAACTGCTTCAACAGCTTTCTTAAGGATGCTGTCAGCGAGAACTGTAATATTGCCAATAGTCTCACCTCACCAGCACAGCACACTGCATGCTGCCAGCAAAGCTGCCTTATGCTCTGGAACGTTGCTGTCTGTTAGGCGACTGACCCTCCTCCCAGGCGCTGTAACTGCTGTCCCTCCTACATTACCTGCTTTTGCCAGCTTGGAAGAGTGATCTACTCCCCTAAACCCCTAACAGCAGTTAGGGTGACCTCTGAGATGAGAAATGAGAAGCTAGGAGCTAAACAGATTGCCCGGCAGGCAAACAGACAGCGGGAGCGTAGGGTAAACTAGAGATGGTGAACTTTCAAAATGGCTTCTTCCTCGCCTGAGACAAAGCCTGGCAGGTTTTTCTCTGGCAAGTAGGGCCCTCTGCTGATGGCCTGGCCTGATGAGTTCAGGTCCTGTCAGAATGCCACAGCTGTGGGCCAGCCAGACACCCTGTCCTGTTCAGACTAAAAAGCAAACAAAACCCCTACCCACAGTCCCTAAAGAAAGAGTGGCTTTTTAGGCCTCTGTGTCCACCCAAGCAGGATGATCTTACTCTCTGGCTCTCACTTTACCTGTGAAGATACTGGGGCCCCTTGAAATGGTGGGGAGAGCTTTCCTAGCCAGGCTGTACCTCTCAGCTCCTCCCAGCATCTTGACGACTTTAGCAGTTGGGAATACACTACTTTGTAAAGCTTAATATGTGTTCACAGACCTCACTCAGTCCTCCGTTCCCTCCGACGTAACTCGTCATCACCGCCTTACTGGCCTCCCTGCTCTCATCTTTCTGAGCCTCTTCTGGTCCTCACGATGCGCTATGCAAATACTTAACAGGCCTATTGGACTCTGCTGCCACCCATCAGCTCCCAAACCTCCCCCGCCTCTCTGGATTTCCCCTGACACCAATACCCTTCACCTAGCTAATGGGCACCCACATCTCCCCTCTTCTTAACAGTTTCTCTGCATCAATTACCCTCCCTCTTACCAGCTCGGAAAGCCTTAAAGAAAGTTCAGATTAACTTGGTGCTTTCAGGGCCAAGTTAACTTGGCTGCCGTGGTACTCAGGCTAGACCTCACGGCTGCTGCCAACGGAGGGATTTATGCCCTGCTCCAAAAGCAATGCCGTTTCTACATCAGCAACTCCAAAGACTTAGAGGCCAGGCAGAGAGTTGGGCAACTCTCTCCTCCCTGGATGGGCTCCTGTTTCCCCCTGCCCTTCCTCCCCTCTTACCCCCCTCCTCACTATAGCCTCACACTTGCCTCTTTACCCTGTCTTTAAACATGCTACAGAAGTCCCTCCTGGATCTCTAGGTTTACCACGCAGGATGCAGTACAAACAGACCCCCAAACTTCCAAATGGTGTTCCCCACCAACAGGAGCAGTGCCCCCATATCCCTTATATGTAGAGGGTCTGGAATAAAGGAACCCTTCCCACCCCCAAACCAAGGCCATACAACGAGCCCATGGCTTCAAGAAACCTTCTGCCTGAGAACTCTGGAAAGCAACCAATCCCGTCACAGCCTGGGCCTGGAAGCACCAAGACAGGCAATCCAACCTATTCCCTTCCTGCAGTTTCCAGCCCCCCCCCTCCCTACTTTGCTCTCACAGCCTGCAGTGTAGCCTCCTGGGCCCGTGGATACTCAGCCGCAGCACTTGAGGTCATCAACCTCGCAGACCAGTAAGTCTGCTCTCGCCATCTTGAAGCTGAAATGAGTCTATTCTTTTGCTTTCTTCCACTGACTCGTCTCTTACAAATCTATCAGGGCACTGTAATAACGGATCCCAAAGAAAGGGAACTTCCTCTGGAAAGGCCCTCGTCACAGAGGAACGTGTCTTATTGATTCCACAGAGTTCTAACAACTTGTCAAGCCACCTTACAACAGGAATGAAAACTCCCCCCACAAAGTTTTGTCTGCAGAGTCTGATTAAAAGTTAGTGAAATGGAGACGCTGGGCTCTCACAGGTCCAGAAGCAAATTTACTTTATCTTGGGTTAGCTTTGTCCCCTCAACAGTAATCCCCTGCCCACCTCTATGTCAGACGTAACATCTGGTGACAATAGTTACAAACCAATTTCCATCCACCCAAAAGCTAAGAATGCCATCAGATCTGAGATCTACAGGAGTGCTTCCCCCATCTTGCTGAAATAAACCATCTCTCGCTCTCTTTGAAGCCCAGACAACGAGGATCAGTGGTGGGCAGGACCACACCTTGGCCAGGCCCACATACCTGGACCCTTCATTTGATTTTAATCTCATTTCAAGACCATTAAGAGAACTGGGGGTGGGGGGGTTCACTGGATATTTCTATCTTCCTAACATGAGCACATTGAATAACTCTTTTTTTCTGCTTTTGACTATTTTAATTGACTTATTGAGAATGGGTGACTGAACATGGCACAGGGAACAGGCTGTGAGCCCAAAGTTCAATAATGGGCTGAGTTATATTGTGACCGTGCCTTCTTTATCATGTATGTCATCCTTTATTTTTCCTGCCATTTACCACCTCCATCTCCCTGAGAGCCACAGGAACTCATAATTAATGCATTCTATGAGTTACGACCTAAGATCTAATTTATGTCATCATTCATCATGTCTTGCAGTGGAAGCCACCATTTCTGTAGCTCTCCAAATTCTTGGTCCAACCTGCCCTGGCTGCTTTCTACACCTTGTTTTCTCTGCTCAGTCTCTGACTTGCATGGTCTTGTGGTCTCATTTCCCTGGAGCACATCCTATGCTCTTGTTTCTGTTTCCTTCTTGCTTTGCTGGAGCACACCCTTCAGAGGCTCCCTAGGAAGCAGTGCCCTAGAAACCATCTGGATCCCTACAAGTCTTTGTCTGCATCTTAAATAGACCACTTGGAAACAGAATCCTGGACTGACATCTGCTTCTCACTTAAAATCCTACAAGTGTTGCTTCTAGATATTAGCTATTGCAGTTGATATGTGGGTCACATGATCCTCACTCCTTGTGAAAACGAAGCGGTTTTTACTACAGCAGTCTGCAGAAAGGGATGCCATCATAGGAGAAAGGCAAAAGTATCCCGATAGCTCATGTGTTGGGAGGCGGTTGCTTTTACAGTCCCTGACCTGGAGAAATGTCTGCCTTCTTTCTCCCATGGGCCAGGATTTAGAGTCACAGTCTAGCACAGTTCCCTTCCTAAATCCCCATTCTACTGATTTAGGAGCAAGGGCTAATCTAATAACTATCTATCCAATGATGAGCCCCCTTCTCTGATCACGGACTCAGTCACCTAGCAGACTGCCTGTGACTCTCCAACACTCAGATTTTGGACACAAACAAGCCCCAGCTACCAGCAAGGGTAGAGAGGGGCCCAGAACCTACTATTCATCTGTAACTGTTAGATGAACTCTAAGCACACCTCATGCTGAAATGAACCATAACACTTTATTTCTTACAATTAAACCTATATTATAAAACATCATTTTCTCCCGAGTGCAGCCTGTTGTGTGTCCTGGACACTTGGACATTATCTCTGACCCCTGGGTCACCATTACCAGGGACTTGAGAGAGACAGGGCTCTGTGGCTTATCACACCATGTCTTGATTTCCTCACGACAGTTACCTGATAATCCTTTGTCTCATCTAGGTGACAGCTTCTTCCGCTTGGCCGGTAACTTACATCCCTCCACCTATAACTTTCACAAGCACTATAACTGCTAGTTCTCAGTATGTAGGAGCCTGGTGCTAGCATCCGTGGGGCACACCACCATGCCCAGCTCCCCTCTAACCTGAGTGTTCTTGCTGTATCTATCCATCTAGTTTTGTGCTATAAAGTTACACAACAAAGTTAGTGAAACTGAGCCATTTTCCCTAAGGGAAAATGCAGTAAGCTTATTGGTAGTTTTTGTTACCCAACCAACAAGTAACCTTGTTCATGATTGTTTTTGTTTAAATATTCACTTCACTTGCTGTGTCTTGCTGATTGCTCAGGGTTTTTTTGTTTGTTTGTTTGTTTTTTCAGCCAGCAGCATGAGACTTAGCAACTTACCCAGTACTTGCATTTGCTCTGTAAAGAACACCATAGGGCCTGGCACTCAGGAACCTCAGCTATGTCCTGGGAGGGGGGGGGGGACGACACCTGGCACGGTGGCACGAACCTTTAATCCTAGCTCTCCAGAGGCAGAGGTAGTTGGATTTCTGTGACCTTAAAGCCAACCTTGTCTGTATACAGAGCTCCAGACCAGCAATATTATGATAGTCTCAAAAACAAACAAACAAACAAAAAACAGGGAAAAGAAAGAAAATGTGGCACAGACAGACCACAAGGAAGACATTTATGATACTAGCACCAAACAGTGAGGCAGAACGGCATTGTTTAACCCAGGCTGGAACACTATGATGGGTGGCTCAAATGATGTGCCACCATGTCAGGGATTAATTCCAGAGCATACGTAGTGGGCAAGACAAGTCAGTGTCAGGGCTCTGACTGTGACAGAGAACTCAGTGACAGTGACACGGGGGCTGACTAGAGCACTGGACTTGATCCACTTTTCATCTACATCATTCCTTTAGCGTCACTTCTCTGGGCTTTTCCAGAAAGTGTAAATGCCCATATCCAACTGCTCTCAGTTTTATTAACTTAACGTTTAAAGGACCCACTGGAGTCTCAGAACTAAAAAAATAAAAACAGTACAGCAGGTTACATGCAAGTCCACTGGCAGGGCAAAAGACACCATACACAAATTCAAAAGACAAAATGGGCAAAACCTAAGCTCAAATCATAGAAAGTTAAAAACTGACGAGAAAAAATGATCTAAATTTTAAGAGACATGGGTGTGGCAGTGACGGAAAGAAAAGCTTTAAACAGCCGTTAAACACACGGAAAAACTAACCGTCTCATAAGAAAATAAATGTGAATTTAGCTTCCCCGAGGCACTGCATGTTACACATCCAACCTTCCGGTGTGAGTGCCTCCTCTGTTTGCCAGCCTGTCAGAAACAAGTGTCCTCCACACTGCTGAAGGTAGGGCAAATCAGTCAACCCTCTTAGAGAACAACTTGACAGCATCTCCCAGAGTTACAAACACATCTACCATTTACCCTTTGACCAATAATCTAAGTTCTGGGAACTCATTCTACATATAAAAACGTGGGTGTGGGGGTGCACAGCTTCTCTGCAGGACCATCTGGAGGACTGTCTGTAGTAGAGGGACCCTGACAGCTACTGCACTGCTGACAACCCTGCACTCGCCAAGCGCGGTTTCATCCCTACAGTGCAGAGGCTCCGGGGTGGAATCAGGGCAAACAGGACAAGGAGGGACAGTCCCCTCTAGGACTGAGTGTAAGGACCCTGTAGAAACTCTCAGAGGGGCACTAAATGAAAAGATGCATGGTGTGCCCCAGAGATGTGTGTATCTCAGAGCCACAGCTTCTGAATACTTTCCCTCACACAGTTACAACACCTGCTGTATATTATTAAGGATCCCAGAGCTGATGGTCTACCCTAAGTTATAACTATAAAAACTATATTATATTTATAATAAAAGGACCCTTGTAAGGAAGGGGCAGGGAGCATCAAGAGTCAGAGAAGGGGATGTGATGACGGGCAGAGACGGCAGTGATATGGGAAGGGTCCCAGAACCTAAGGACTGAGGGGACCTCTAGAGGCTGGGAAGGCACGCAACAGATTATCTTCTCCTGAAAGTGTGGTGGGGGGGCTCACACCTGCCTTTGGCCTCTTGGTATCTGCTATGGTTTGAATGTGAAATATATCCAACATACTTTTATTTTGAATGCTTAGTCCCTAACCGGGGCACTATTTGGAGAGGCAACAGCATGGGAAGGAAGGGAGCTAGCTGGGGGAGCAGGTCACGAGGAGTGAACCTCTGTAGGTTACAGCCTAGCTCCTGGTCCCGGTACCTTAACCATCCTATGCTTCCTGGCCCACAGAGTCTGTGGCACACGCTTCTGTCGCCATACCTTCCCTGTTGAGGATTAAAACCCTCAGAAAGTAAGAGCTAGAGCAAGCCTCCCCTCGAGAAGCCATTCACCAGTTATTTTGGTCACGGCAATGCACAATTCACTAATATAATGTCCATTTCCGTCTTCAGAGAGTTTGGAGGTGCTGGCCAAGTGAGGGTAGGGGGGAAACACGGGAAGAAATAAGGCTGGAAACTGGGCTCCCTGGTGAGGAAGGGGGACAGAGAAAGGACAACAGGGGACAAACAGCCCTGAGCAGGAGGACGATGCCACGCTGGGAAAGGGAACATTTCACCTCCCCTATCAATAGGAAGGTGAGGGACCCAGTCTGTCCCTTAGTATCCCAGAGGGCAAGCCATGGCAATACCATAGTTCTTTCATGAATCCCCAGTTGTCTGGACGCTTGGAAGCAGAGCTGCAGAGCTCAGATCACAGTGGGCAGGCAGGCAGGCAAATGATTGGGAGCTCAGGGGCTGTGAGGAAAAGCAGGAAAGAGAGGGGACAGCTTGACCCTCCCCCCTTCTGAGGAGAGGGCAAATCTCTGTGAAGCTGACACAGGGCAGCCCTGCTACCTACTCCCCCCTCAGGCATCCCACCACACAGGACAGTGTGCCTGCCAACCAGAGGGAGGGCCGACAGGCTGGCCGGCTTCAGATGTTGTTTCCCCTTTGTCTTATGCACAATGCCCCAGAAAAACATTTTGCTGATGTGTAATTAGGCGAACATAATAGCGCCTCTGAGAACAGGCATCTCATTTTAGACGACTTTGGCTCAAAAGGAATAAGGGCTTTTTATTGTTTGTTTTGTTCTTCATTTTTATTTATTTATTTATTTTGCAGGAAAGGGGGAACAGATGAAAATGTATGTAATCCATTTTTCTCCGGATCTGAGACTCCTCAGCAGCCAGGGCTGATGAATTCACGTTTCTGCCTGATTGTCCCCACCGGAGAATGACAGCAAACGGCAGCCTTTGAGAGGCTCAGTACAATAGCACATAATAGATGGCATTATTATGTGAAGTACACTGCTTACAAAACGGCCTCCAATGTGACCTCCCTGTCCAGACTCCTTACAACATGGCCGCAGCTCCCCACTCACCCCTCCTGAATTGAGTTCAGGCTGCTCCCAGAACTAACCCTGACAGACAGCGCCTGGCCGCTGAGACCACAAAGCTCTGAACCTGGGCCTCCCTCGAAGGGCTTGCCTTCTCTCCCACACCTTTGCCTGTTTGGTGAGGACAAGCCCAGGCTAGCCTGTTGGACAATGGCAGGCAAGCATCCCAGACCAACAGCAGACAGGTGCAAGATGCCTTCTTGGAGCGGGCAGGGGCCACTTAATGCCACCGTGCCCGCAGACTTTCTGGGCAGGGTTAGCAGGGCCCCTATTTTCATTCTCTGAGCTTGGGGTGCGTTCCCAGGCAGCAGGAGCTAACTGGTGAACTGGCCTTATCCTAGCAGAGCACAAACACGGAAGCAAATCTCTAGTAGGAAAGAAAAACCTTAGTGAGTTTTAAGAAGTAACGGAAACAGCTAGAACTTGAATGAGAGGATCGGACGCTGCTCATTTTTCTCCATCGAGGCTGGCATATGTAGCCCTCACATCCTTCATGCCAGGAACACTGTGACCTCGCATTTCCTCTGGAGCCATGACGTCTAATTTACAGTAACCTACATGGAGCCAACAGCATCACGAGAATACTCTGGGAGGGAGAGATAAAAACTCAGAACGAGGAAGAACATCCCAGCCCCCACCGTTGCCTGGCATCTCCTACAGAACCATGCCTGGCTGGCAGGGAAGCTAAGGCTGCATGTGTGAGATAACACTTCTGTGGTTCTGGGTACCCAGCTCGCTGGCTACTGTATGCGTTTTCTCTGAAGTCGCACACTCCGGAGCTGGGCAAGGGAGCAAGGGAAGAGGGCAGCCTAGGATGAAGGGCAGGGGGCAGCCTGCTGTCCCTGTGATCCGTGCTGCCGGCTGCTGCTCACTTGAGCTGGCAGAAAGAACGCCAGGAAAGGAATGTTCAGCACACAGGGCACTGTAGCTTATAAAGGCGAATGAAGCCAGACGTTTGCAGGTCAAAGGCATGATGGCTGGGGCAGATCTGCCCATTAGTGGGGCAGATGCTGAAGTTCTTAGTGCAAACATTAAGCAGCTCAAAGACGCTCCACACTGTCAGCCAAACATGCAGAGAGAGCACACGCTGGGGCAGCTGGTGTGAGTGTGTGTGTGTGTGTGAGTGTGTGTGTGCATGAGAGTGTGTGTGTGAGAGAGTGTGTGTGAGAGTGTGTGTGTGTGAGTGTGTGTGTGTGAGTGTGTGTGTGTGTGAGTGTGTGTGAGTGTGTGAGTGTGTGTGTGAGAGTGTGTGTGAGAGAGTGTGTGTGTGAGAGAGTGTGTGAGAGTGTGTGTGTGAGTGTGTGTGAGTGTGTGAGTGTGTGTGTGAGTGAGTGTGTGAGTGTGTGTGTGAGTGTGTGTGAGTGTGTGAGTGTGTGTGTTATTGAGCTCCCATCAACATCTGGATTGTGACCCACCTTAGCGTGAGTTAATGAATTAAAAGTATCCAAGTCAGGAACATTCAAATGTTCTCAGAGAGCCTGGCTCACTCCTGGAAACCTTCCCACAATCCTCTCGTCCTGCCTCATCAAACACAACTGACTTTATTTTTGTGCCCTCCTGCTTTGGAACATGGTAGTTTCCATGAAGGCAGGAAGTTCAACTTGCTCCTGGGGGAACCAAGTCCTTATTTATGTAGGAGGTGTCTTCCCCACACATCACTGTTGAGTAGAACAGTCTTGGCCACTTGGAGGGTGGGTTCTGCTGCCGAGTCTTACATTCTCAGTTTAGTCAAATGACCATGGGGCACACTTAACCATAAAAAGACACAAATCTGTCCCAGACAAGGCGAGTTGGAGTTGTATCTACCAGGATCTCCCTTCATTTCTCTTTCTCTGGGCATTCTGTATATGGGAGTTGTAAATATACTCACATACAAATATCAAACACAGAGAGACATGTTCGTACTCTTCACAACGTGCTCAAGACCACTGGGCACTTCTGGGAAATGCCTGGGGAACTGAACTGGCCACGTGTAAATGTGTCCTTTTCCTGCTGTGTCCCTGGGGAGGGTGCTGGTGAGTCATCTTAAGACACTCCTCACATGCTATTAGGAAAATGCAAATTAAAATGAGAGACCTCCCATGAATGTTAGGATGGTGAATTATAAAACATCGAAGTCTAGGCTAGGAAATGAAATGGCAGGAACGCTCAACCCCAACACTGCTCGTGCTTCAAATGGTGTTTCCATTTTAGAAGATAGTTCTGCAACTTCCTACAGACCAAATATGCTGGTATCACAGCCCAGCAACCACACCCCTGGCTTTCACAAGGGGGCTGAAAGCATCTGTCCACATAAAAACCCGCACATGGACGTTTTCAGTGGCTTTATTCATAAAACCCAGACCCAAGATGAGATGTTCTCTAGTAGATAATGGATGAATAAAACTAGTATCCCAGAAAATGGAACTTTATTCAGCACTAAGGATAAATGAGCTATCAGTAACAACCGGTCCAAATGCACATCTGGAATGACTCCGTGGAACTCGAGCACGCCCATGCTTCAGACCCCAACAGCCATGCAGGACAGCCCACGGCCTCTCACTATTTGTGTGTCTACCAGATTTCAACACAAGAACCTAAGGGAAACCGAACAAGGCACAGGAGAACACTGTGGGACCCTGAACGAGACCTCCTGCCATTATAATACGCCCTTGGGAGTGCAGCGCGTTACGTCACAGCCACACGCCCTCATCCTGTATTGTAATTCATTAAGGGGTCCTGGGGATTGCACCTAGGACACTGCACATGGCAGATAAGTGCTCTACTGCTGAGCTCCATCTTCAGGCTCCCTTTTATTTTTACTGAAATTGTTGGCTTGGGCTGGGTGACTACGATCTCAGCATTTGGGAGATGGAGGCAGGGGGATTGCTGTGAACTTGAGACGTTGGCTACAGAATGAGACTGTCTCAAACCAATACATTTTTTTATTGGCCAAATTAACTGCCAAGGAGTGACAATAAGCGAACATGACTGCATTAATGCACCCTCTGCATAAATTCAGTTAAGGTGCTTCAGGCCTCTATGGAGAACTATTTGCCCGCCTTTCTCTACGTGACTCAAACTGTCCATATGTTAGAAAGAAACTAGGCCAGTTTCTGTTGCTATGACAAAATACTCCAAACTGGGAATTTATATGAGAAATGGTTTATTATTTATTTAGTATTCTCTTTTAAATCAAAGGTAGTTAGCCTGCAGGGACTCTTATTTCCCAAACCTTCCCCCTTATTCTTTGCACTGATTAGCCAATCATATCAGATTGTGAAGTCAATTCCCACCGGCGGAATGAGGCAGTCACCACTGACACACAGGATGAGAGACAGAGGCTATCCTGGCCCCAGTGTGCTTGCTGGCCTTGGGTTCCAGAGGGCCCTTTCTGCAAAAAGACATTCCCTTGCCAGGTTGCTTTTGCATTGTCCATGTGTTTCTTTGTGCAGCACAGAGACTATTCTGTTTCTAACATTTTATGAAGTTATACATTTAAACATTTTAATTTAACTTAATGTCTGAGTGATTTGCCTGTATGTATGTTTGTGCACTATGTGTATGTCTGCATGCTGTACGTGTATGCTTGGTGCCTAAAGAGGCCAGAGAGAGGTCATTGGCTCCCTTGGAAGTAGGATTACAGCCAGGTAAGAGCAACTGTGGGTATTGGGAATGGAACTTGGGTCCTCTGGAAGGCAGCCAGTGCTCTTACCCACTACCACTCCAGTCCTGAAGGGGTTTTCAGCTCAGACTTTTGAGTCCTGACTCGTTTAAGCTTCTACTGAGGACCACTCTGGAACCTGTCACGTGCAGACAGTGGCCATGTGTATGTGGAGTGACCTCACTTAATAATAACCTCCTCCCACCAGGAAATGATTCCCTGGGTGAGGCCACCGTTAGCCTCCTCGAGTCAGGAAGATAGAGACATACAGGCATGACTATAAGTCACAGGATGATTAACTCTGGGGCCCAGCAACCCAGAAAGTCCCTTGGACTGCCCCAGCCACGCCAGGGACTGTACAACTTCCCTGTAATAGACAAAGAAAATCAGTTACCTCGGACAAAGAAAGATCCACCCCTTTCAGAGAAACTCTGCCTTCCAGCTTGTGAAATAAAATCCCCCCGGGACGCCCCTAGAAAACCAGGGTCTCTTGAGTCACACGCTTTCTGGTGCTCACTCCTGTGGAGAACACTCACCGTTCTCACTCTCTGTCTAAATAAGGCACCTTTGCTGCTGTGAGCCTTGCTCAGTTCTGTCCCCAAGACACAATCTGTACATCACATCATGGGAGAGCTTTGACCATCCCCCAGGAACACCTTCTAAGAATCGGAGGGTAGTCTCCCTTGTTAAGGAGCTGATCAAACACCACCTGGCTTGTGGGGTGTGGATGACCCCTCCTTCAAAATTAGCAGCCTCTAAAACCAGGAACTCAAGATTCAGACTGATAATTGCTCTAAAGAATGGGATCTCCAGTCTCCAGGCCTGGGTGGAGACACACCGTTCTGAACTGCCCAGAAGGTCATAAGATTATTATCTTGCAGGAGGAAACTTTCTGGTAAACAACAAAAACACACACTGCACCCCACCCATAATGGAATCCAAATGGGTCTGTCAATCACCTCAAGAAAAAAAAAAAAAAAAAGCCTGTTCTAGAAGCTAGAAATACTTAACCTGAATGAGGCACATGCTGGTGCAATGGTTTCCCTGGACCTTGTTCTTTCTTAGGCTTTAAGAGTGCCCCATTTTACTACGCAGTGATACCTATCACCTATACTAAGCCAGTGTCTTGTCTGAGTCCCTGCAGTGGAGAGCAGAAGGACCAGCCGACTGAATGGAGGCCAGAGAGAGATCTCAGTGGCACAAGGCTACCCTGAAGGAGACCCACTTCTTATTGGTGGAGCCACCTCTCTCCATCGTCATGCTGGGGACCAAGCTTCCAGTACTGGGCTTTTCAGAGGACAAGCCGCATCCAAACCACACTACGGCCGCATGCCTAGCAAAGGCCATGTCCAAGCTGACAGCTAGTAAGGAGAGTGGTCAGTCCTGTGCACAGACTCACAGTGATTTCCAGATGTAATCTTCCTCACAGCCAACCTGAGTGCGGCCTTGTGAGGCCCTAAGTGTAGGGCTCAGCTGAAGAAATTGTAAGGAAGAGTGTGTGTGTGCACACGTGCATGTGTACATGTGTGTGTGTGTGTGTATGTGTGCGTGTGCCTGTGTGTGTATGCACATGTGCATGTGTACGTGTGTGTACGTGCCTGTGTGCATGTGCGTGTGTGTGCACTCAAGCAGGCGTATGTGTGTGCATGCATGTGTGTGTATGTGTGTGTGTAAGTATGCATGCCTATGTGTGCACTCAAGCATGCGTACGTGTGTGTGCATGCATGTGTGTGTATGTGTGCACTTGAGCATGTGTACATGTGTGGTATATGTGTGTGTGTGTGCGTGCATGCATGTATGTGTATGTGTGCACGCATGTGTGTGTAAGTATGCATGCCTATGTGTGTGTGTAAGTATACACGCCTGTGTGTGTGTGTGCATGTGTGTGCACTCAAGCATGCATATGTGTGTGTGCATGCATGTGTGTGTGTGTGCACTTAAGCATGTGTACGTGCATGCGTGGTGTGTGTGCGTGCATGTGCGTGAACGCGTATGTGTGTGTGTGTGTGTGTGTAAGTATGCATGCCTGTGTGTGTGTGTGTGTGTGTGTGTGTGTGTGTGTGTGTGTGTAAGTATGCATGCCTGTCTGTGTCGTATATAAAAGGCTGGCATGACGGCTCCGGTGTAAAAGGTGCTTGCTGCTAAGCCTGAAGGCCTGAGTTTGATCAGTGGAACATCAAGAGGACAGCTGTTCTCTGACTTCCACAGGCACGCTACAGCATGTGTGTGCCCACACATCCATGTAAAATAAATGCTGACAAATAAAAATCAGGATCTTACAGAGTCACTTCCTAACTTTCTAATGCCACATGGACACACCTGTGTTGACAGGCGGTGGCGATGGGATTTCTCCACCTGCCTGCCTGAGCCACAGCATCTACCCTCTGCAGCTGCGGTCACTGGCTCTTGGGGCCTGGACCAACCATCATTCAGGGGCTTTGAACGTCAGCACTGACTCTCCAAGTCTCCGTTCTCTAGCATACAGGATTTAAGTGTGCACTGGCATGAGCCAAGGCCTGTAATAAACTTCATTGTGGGTGTGCACAACAGCCACTGCTAGCTCTATTCCCTGGAGAACCCGACAGCCCACCTTCCTGTCATTCCATGGCGTGCGCAATAGGTTCTGTTTAAAGGTTTTATTTTGTTTTTAAATGTGAGTGCTTGTATATGTGTGGTGAGGGTGGGGTTGCACGTACTGGTGGAGGACAGAGAAGAAAGATAGATCCCCCTCGACTGGATTTAGAGGCAGTTGTCAGCTGCCTGACACGGGTGACGAGAAGTGAACTTGGGTCCTCTTCAAGAGCAGTCTGTGCTCTTAGCCACTGAGCCATCTCTCCAGCTCCAATGAACACATTTTAAAAGTGTATTTGTGAGGTTGGAGAGGCAGCTCTGCAGGTGAAAGTGATTGCTGGCTAAGCACGAGGACCCAAGTTTGAATCCCCAGAATCCGAATAAGAGCCAGCTTCGTATTACAAGCACCTGCATACTCCCCCATGCTCCCACAGACAGGGAGAAGGGAAGCAGAGAATTGCCAGTGTGCTGGTGTATATGGTGGAGAAATAAGGCTGTCCTCTACCCTCCACACACGTGCTACGGCATGCACAGGACTATATTCTCACACACAAATGCACTCTGTGCACACAGACTGTGCTGATGGGAGATGTTTCTGTATATGTGTTTCTCCTTTTGGGTAATGAATAAAACACTGATTAGCTGATTGGCCAGGCAGGAAAGATTGGCAGGAGATGAGAATTCTGGGAAATGTAGGCAGACAGATTCCCATGTAGTCAACAAAGGAGTAGAGGGTCTGTCTGGACATTCTCCAGTAAGCCAAGACAAAGTGGAAATACATAGATTAACAGAAATGGGTTAATAACTAAGACAGAGCTAGCCAGTAAGAAGCTAGCCAGTAAGAGGCCAACAGTTTTATACTTAATATAGTGTCTGTATGTTCATTTGAGGCCAAAGTGTCAGGACCTGGTGGGACAAAGAACATTCCGAAACACATTCTATGTGCTCATTCCAGGATTTGAACCCGCAACCACTTCCTTTACTCCATCTTCCCCTGCAATGAGGCTCTAAATTCACTTTGCCCCTATTTCCACCTCAGGGGCATGCCCACCTCTTCCCCCATCAGCATCAAAAGGTTCCTGTCACTTAGGAAGCTTGACAAGGATGGGAAATTACGGATGGACACGGGAAAGCCTGGAGGTGAAACGCCATGTCCAATGCCCACGTTCCGTCTCTTCAGTTAAAGGGAAACCACCCTTCCTGCCGAGTTTCCTCTTCACATCCTCACAGTTGCCGACACAGTAGGGACTCACTATTTATTTGTTGGATGAATTTCTCAAAAGACCTCACTGCTTATATTTGGAGTAAAACACAGGCATGTCAGACACAACCAGATGGCATTTACGAAAGTCACACTCTTCTGTCACCCTATGATGAAGGCTGGCTGTCACCTTAGTGAGTCCTTTCTTCTTGAATACCTCCCTTAATGTCACCGCAGGAGAACCATGTTCCTCTCCATGGCTAATGCTCCTGTCCTAACATCCTCTTCAATCACAGATCACTTTTGAGCTCTGAAAGTGACTTGAGTCTGTAACTCAGCTTGGCCAAAAACACTGAAAGGAACTCGGCTGGGGCTTCCGAAAAAGGAAGAGAAGGAACTGCTCCTGTTGGCCATGGTTATCATGTTTGTATGTGATGCGTGGGCCTGTGCAGCCACCTTGTGACTAGGATCATAAGGACAGACCTGGCAGACAGGTTCCAACCCTGGTGAGATGGTCAAACTATTGAAAAGACCGACTTTATAATCCTCCTTCCCACACGCCAAGCTTGTTGCTCTGGGTCATAAGGTGAAACTCCACTCCCACCAAAACCACTTCACCCTGGTGGGCTCACAGGAACATGGCCCTCGTTCTCAACGTGGAGCTTCAGCCTTAGGCTCTACTGGCCTCCCCTTTCCCCATTCCAAGGCATCACCCCAAGTCACATGATGCCTGGAACCCCAAGCTCCCTGCACTTGCCTCAACTACCAGGCTTCTCACAAATGCTTCCTGTGTCAGCACACCGACAGTTTCATTCCACACAGCAGCCTTGGAGACACAACGTGCATGATATGCTTGTTCGCACCAGGCTGCTGAATGGTAGAGCACATGCCCATTGCATATGAAGCCTGAGGTTTAGCTCTGGCACCATGAAGTAAACTAATTAAGCCTATGAAACTGGTAATGTTTCCCCTTGCTGGTGGCATCATACTACCTGGAGCTGTGTTAGTCAGAGTTCTCCTGAGAGAGGACCACAGGGTGTCCACAGCCACACTGGTATCTGCATCTATGGTGACCTATTTCTGGAGAACTGGCTCCCATGACTATGGAGGTGGCAATTGCAAGATATGCAGGGTAAGCTGCAAGCTCCAAGAGCAGATACTGCAAGCTCCAATTGGAAGGCGGTAATGGAAACAGAATTTCTTGTGAAGAATTCAGTCTCTTAAGGCTTTCAACTGATTAGGTGAGGGTCAGTCACACTTTTTATCTCCCTGATGCTCAGGTAGCTAGATCTGCAGTCAAATGCTCTAGCCCTGAGCTATACCCCCTACAGGTAGCTAGATGTAAACACACCTTCACAGCAGCCTCTAGTTGTTTGATTAAGGACCACTGAGCAAGGCCAACAGACACATCAGTGCACATGCTAACATGACAGCTTCTGGGACTCTGTCCCTTTAACATTTCCGGGAACCCTTCTTTGTCATTGTGTAGAGCCATATAGGAAAAGACACAGTGGAGACAAGGACACGGCTGCCACTCTACCTCTTTTTTTCCCCCACCACTAACTGCTGAGGTCACACCTCTTTCTGTACCTTATGAACACATGTGTTTGTTTCTCTGGGAGAGACTAATGTGAGAAAATATTATTCGCATTCGTAAAGTTCCTCCATTTTGGTTGAACAAGGACAATCCTCTCAACTACAGTACTTGGTCTATATAAATATTGCAACTTCTTTTCCTAAACAGCTGCCCTCCTCATCCTACTGACCCCTAGACTGTCCCAGAGAGGACTACCTGGCATTCTTTAACCCATTCACTATATCCTTGACACTGATAATTACAGACTGAAAAAAAAAAGGGAAAATCACCCCTTCCTTGATTGTTTCTAGAGTATAGACTACCTCTATAAGATCCTAACCCCTCTACAGCAAAAGCCTGTGTTGTCATTCAGTTGCTCGTTTCTTGGTCTGTCTTTCCATTTTGAAGGACTTCCAAGTTTGAGACACAGAATGGCTGAGTTGGTGGTTGGGTGCTTTAAAGTTTAGTCTATGTTGGTGGTCTGCCTTCCAGGGCACCCTGAGCATTAGATAAGAGCCCATCTCCTGGGTCTGCCTTCAGGGCAACCTGATCATTAGGTAAGAGCCCATTGCCCATCTGCTCAAGCTCCCTGCCTGCTATGACTGGCTCTGGAGTGGGAGAGGGAGGGAGAGGTCTGTGTTTTGTTTCTTGACCCTTTCATAGGGTCAAGATGATGATTCACGGAAAATCACCCAAATCACAGGTAAAATGTGTAGATCTCTTGACTGTGGCACTAAAAACTTTGATTTAAAACTAAAAATTTAAAACTAAAATGATTTCTTGGAGAAATCTTGGCAATAAAAAATATTCCAGATGGTTTGAAAAGAACAAATATTGGCTCCTTTGTCACAGCAGAAAGTGGTAAATTCTAGATGCCACAGAAATGCAAATTACACTCTGGTAAATCATGTGGTAAATCCTTGAATGAATATTTAAAGAGATGGTTGGGAGCCTTTACAAACAAAGACTGATGTCCACACCCCGCAGGAGGTCACAGAGAACAAGAGAGAGCCATGATTTTGTCACCAGAGGTTTCTAGATGAAGGAGATTCCGTGACAGGAACATCTCACCTGGTCTCCTCATGACAGACAGCTGGAGTAAGATGAAGATCAACATGGGAGCAGTGTGTTCCTCCCAGGAGCCTGGAGAAAGGCCTCTGAGGTGTGCCAAGGGATAGTCCCACCTGCACACTGGACTCACACGCATCCAACTTACACATGAAACCTTCTGAGATACCAAAGCTAGAAGACCTTCCAAATGTGACCACCATAACCCAGGATTGAAATGTCTCAACGGAAAATGGGTGTGGTGGTGCAGGCCTATGAATCCAGCACTAACATATCACAAGTTCAAGGTCAGCCTGGGCTACACAGGGAAACCTGGTCTTGAAAGCCAAGGACTGAGAATGAAGCTCAATAGCCCAGTGTTTACTCATGTCCTGTTTCACCTTCTAAACCGCTAAGCAAATGAACCGATAAACTGCCAAAAGGAGTTATTTTTCAAAGAACTGAGGTGAATGTTTCCTTTCTCAGAAATGAAGTAGAATCTCTTTTTTGAAGCCTAAACAACCTAGAATATAAATGAGGTCTAGAAGGGAATCCTGGAAATCCAGGACGCTGCCTTCACGTCGCTACATCTGGAGAAGCCAGTGTGTACTGCTCATACACTTTACACACGGTGAGGTGGGATTCCACCCAAGAGACCAATGTGGAAGCACTGGCTAACAGAGCTGACCTTTCCAAGGAACTTCCCGGCCGCCATGCCAGCTGTCACCAACTCTAAGTGCTCTCCCACTGTGCTGGTGTGGGAGCTGAGCTTCACGAACCCCAGCCAAGAGCTCCGCCCTTGAGCTACGTTCACAGACACACGTTTTCTTCAACTCTGCAAACCAGACAAGCCTTGAACCTGGAATGCTCTTGCCTCAGCCTCCTGGGTAGCTGGGATTACACCATGGGCTTGCCTTTTCTATCATCTTCTGTTCAAATATAGGACCGCAAGGAAAAAGGTGATGGTAGACTTGCTAATGCCAACTGAAATTCCTGGAAAGAAGCTGTGTCTGCAGATTAGAACTGTAGTTCATGGAGACTGGAATGTCATCAGTCCCGAGGCTAATCACCTTATCTCTGCCTAGGTTCCTCACCCCCCTGTGTTAGAACCAACATCCCAAGATTCATAGCTTAAAAGCCTTTCAGTATCTATTAACTTGGCAGACCCCTTGCTTCCACCAACCCTAAAGTGAGGAATGCCACCCTACAGCATCTTAGGCCTATGGAAGAGCTCCCCATCTTGCTGTAACCATCTCTCTGGTGTACTCACCAGTGTATTTTAGATCTGTCTTGATTTTTGAGTGCCTCTGTTTTGTAAAGTGACAAAACTTCATAAAACTGTTCCCACACTGGAATATGGAACTTGGTGCAACTTAAACCTGTGCTGTCAGGCCATGGTCCCTCAGAGTGGTTCCAGAATAAAGCATCTCTTTAAGATGGGAGCTGTGGCCTTGTGTTGACAGGGCATCCAGATTCTCCTAAGCTGTCACATCCAGACACACAGACTCAACGAGACTCTTAGTCTACCCATCTTCTCTTTCCTTCTATCTTGCTCTGCACTTGCTCTTTCCCAACCAATTACCCGTTCTGCTCAGATTCTAGAATGAAAATCCCACACACAAATGTTCCACAAGGGGCTCTTACCTTCCTCTCATGTCCCTGCCACTTTAGGTCATGGATTTACAACTAAGGGAAACACAACTATATTCTTTCTTTTTAAGACATTTATTTATTTTATGTGCATTGGTGTTTTTGCTTGCAAGTATGTCTGTGTGAGGGTTTCCGAGCCCCTGGAACTGGAGTTACAGACAACTGTGATCTGTCCTGTGGGTGCTGGGAATTGAACCCGTGTCCTCTGGAAGAGCAGCCAGTGCTCTTAACCACTGAGCCATCTCTCCAGCCCCCCACAGCTGTTTGAAACTTGGTTTTAGCATATAACCTGGCACCATTACCCCTATACTCTCTGTATTTGTCCTTATACATCAGAATTCCTTTTAGACTGAAGCTAAAGCAGTAGGCGGAGAATTGTGTCACTATTGCTGTTTAATAAGGATCAGGATAAACAATTAGGCTGAATAGATGTTTATTTAGGGAGAAATAACTCACAACATAGGCAGATGAACGCAGCGGGTTCCACAAGGATCCTCTCCTCTCAGCATTCCGCCAGCAAGAGAGCTCTCAGAGCCCCCTCCTCAGCCTTTTCCCCCAGGTCATGTCCGGCCCTGTCTCCACCCCAATGGGCGTGGTCTAAGCCACAGGTGTGGACAAGGTCAATATCTCACTACATGTCACCAGTGACAGTGGGCGACTGATGGGCTACTGTCTATAGCTGCTCTGTGTGCCAGGGCCTGCAGTCATGGTTTTCAATTTACTTTCTCCTTGGGGTCGGGGATTAAAATAGTGTCTTACTATGTAACCCAGCCTGTATAGAGCTCTGGGCAATCCTCGGGTCTCTCTCCCAAGAGCTGAGATTACAGGTCCAGGTCACCAGACCTAGACTAGAGTTTCTCCTTTAAAATTGCTCCAGCTTTGAGACATCATTGCCAGCATACACTTACAACCCCTGAAGTGGAAAGGGGGAGGGTGTGGGTTTCCTCTCTACATTGTCAGGCTGAGCCGGGAACTGAAGGGCTGTGCCTGTCCGGATTGCCAGTCAGCTCCCTGCTCTCTTAACGTGTTGCATTGTCTTGGGGCTGAGAACAGCAACAGCTAGCAGGCTCCCTGGTGAAAGTATGTGTGTGTAAAATGGGGAGCCAAAACAAAACACAGTGACAGAATTGGAGCAGGACTGAAAGCAGGGCTGGGAATAAAGGGCAGGCAGCTCTCACCGGTGAGAAAGAAATCGCCGACTATAGCATCGCACACACATGTAGCAGGCCTGGCAGAAACAAGGGTCTTCTACAGAAACTTTTGTCTCTCAATCAGACCAGTGAAACAATAGACCCCAAAGAAACAGGAGTCCCCCAGGAATGCATGCTGGGAAGGAGAAGGCGCCAGCCAGAGAGGAGCTTGTCTCCCAGAAGACATTCACCCAGCTCTAGTTTACCATACTACCTTCCGGGACAAGGCTGAACGCCAGGCAGTGAGAGGCCAGGTGGGTGGGGCCACACCATTGCAGGCCTGATTAATCTCTGTCTTAGTTTGTTTTCTATTGCTGTTTTAATGGCCCCAAGCAAAAGCACAGTCTGGGAGGAAGGGGTCATTTGACTCCACAGTCTTTGGGGACGTGGAGGCAGAGCAGAGGCCACAGAGGAGTGCTGCTTATCGCTTGCTCCCCATGCTTAGCTAGTTTCTTACACCCTCCAGGACCAACGAGCCGCAGTTGGCGGGGCCCTTCCATATCAAGCATCAATCGGGAAAGTGCGCCACAGATTTGCCTACAGGGCTAGCTGACAGGAGCGTTCAGCTGAGGTTCTCTCCTCAGATGACTCTAACTTCCATCGAGTTGACAAAATCTTAACCAACGCAGATGTCAAACTTCAGTCTCTCTTCAGGACCATAAAGATGGACTTGGGGAGTCATTCCATCTTTTTGCACCCATTCTGATGTGGCCACATCGAACAGCTCTCTCTCTCTCTCTTTTTTCTGGATTACACTGTTAATCTGACTCTTGTGATTGGCTGATTGAGGACAGGTGGCCAAACCAACCTTCGGGCATAGGTTGTGACCCCCAAGTTGTATAATATCTGGAGCCCAGGAGGTTGGCGGCTAGCCTGGGAGGACAGTGCCTATCATCAAAACAGGGTCAACCGGAAGCTAAGAGGAAATGTTATGTTTGGGGGTCGAGGGGGGATCAGACACCTACAGCAGCCATTCTCGAACCTTCAGTGGAGATGGCGAGCCCCAGAGGACAGCCTATGTGAGACTCTGCAACCCTCTAATGGACTTCAGGTGCCAGGATTCTAGGAGCGATGGCACCCTAATTCTCGCCTACAGGCTCCAGCTACCTCCAGATGTCTTGGTATCTGGAGGCCAGCAGTGGCACCCTCTGCCATGATTACAATGGGTACGCATTAAGTAAATGTGCCCCTCCTCCCCAGCCTCTAAGTAACTCACCAGCAAGATAACTTCCTCCCTCCTTCCTGGCAGTGCAATACTCCCCCCCCTTCCCAATCTGCCCAGGAATTAGAGAAAACCTGACTGCGAGTAAATACTGCGGCATACTCAGCTGTGACCATATGACACGAAATCTGTTGGAAGGGACCCCACTCTGTTGCACAGACCTAAACTCTCCCCAGGCCCCTGCCACGCTATCCACCTATGGCATGTTTATCTGTGGTGTTACTAACTATTCCAATAAAGCTCTTATCCAATAGAAAGATCTACTTCAACTCCAAACCCACTGCCTATCTGGTGCCTGTCCAGGCATAAGGGGAAAAAGCTTTTTATGGCCAAACATCAGAGAAGAGAAGATGTAGTTGGACTTAGGGTGATGTGAATGGGTTCAAATACATCCACATGCACTGGAGATGGGCTGGCTTGGGGTCAAAGTAGGTGTTCACTGGAGCCTCTTCAGAGGACCAGCCTGCAAACCTGTCCCCAGCCAGACACTGTGCCGGTAACAGGCTCCAAGAGAAGGGTCCCCATCTTTTGACCACTGGCAGCAGCTACTCATTTAACTGGACATTACAAATACAAACACGTACTGCTAGAGACTGAATATTTCCTGTGCTACCTACACTTAGCCTCAGTGCAGAGATGTCCTCTAAGGAAGCAATTACAGTTACATAAGGTCCCAAGAGTGGGTCCCTGGTCCATTAGGATTAATGTTGTAAGAGACACCAGAGAGCTCACTGGCTCTTGCCCATAAATATACTCTGTTCACAAGCCAGATGAGAGTCTTGAGCAGGAGAACCCTGACCTTGAACTTTCTAGTCTCCTGAATGGAACAAAATCCCATCTGTAGCTGGAGAAACTGAGTGTGACTTTGACAATAGGTTCCTCTTGAGAAATGGGGGTCTAGTCGTGGGCTGAGACTGTCTTAAAACATCCATGCTCATGGCTGGAGAAAATCCAGGGACTCTTAGAAGAAGGACAGCTGTTCCAAAGACATGGGACTTGGAGGTAGTGGCCTCATGGTTGTCACTTCTGAAATATACCCTGCAGTGCTCGGTGTGAAACCTCAGACGAGAGACCCTAGTTATTTCCGTTCATTTCTCCCAAGGCTGGCTTGCAGGCGCTGGCCAGGTTCTACCCCTGAAAACCACGTGCCTCTAAGGATTACAGTTTTGTGAACATGCCTCTGCCTGTCACGTGTGTCTACAGTAGCATGAGCCATACAAGCTTTTCTTGTAGAAAGAGATGTGGAGGCCACCCCAGCTTGGGACCAGGGTAGAAAAGAATCAAGAGGGTCCTCACAGGGTTTACCCAGGTGAACCCCCTATCAGAAGAGAGAGCTGGGCACCCGCCTCAGTCAGCTGCAGCAAGCGGTGAAACAATCTCTCCCCAGACAAAAGCAGCAATAAGACAGCGCCACACTTACTTCCAGGACCGTCCATTGTTCCACAACAATAGCGTCGTAGCCCTGTGTGGGTTTGTTATCTTCTGGGGAAACAGCTTCAAAGATGAATACTCCATCTGTCAAGCCATAGGAGTCTGTGGAAACAACAACACAGAAAAACCAGTTTGGTGGCGGTGGTGGGGGGTGTCTTAGCTGTCTGTGGCAGAAGTCTTACAAACAGCAAGAATTTTCACTGCATTCATTAATAATCCCAATCAGAACGTCTTTTCAGAATGTTAATTAAAGATGGCATACACAGCCGCAGAGTCTAGCCCCATCAGAATGAATGGGACTAATTTACCTCACTCTTTTGAATAATATCCTTGATTTTATGAGCCCAAATTTCATCATCGGCAATCACCATCGCACTCATGTGCCTACCCTCCTGTTCATGGCCGTGTCAGGATGCAACGCGAGGAGCTCACTCAGTGCAAAACACAGATTTTAGAAAACTACAGGGATTTTTTAAAAGGCAGAATAGATTCAAAATGCCAAATCTAGGCTTGTCAGTTGTGCTCTGGATGCGTTAATTCTAGGGTTTTGGGGTTGCAATGCGGTTAATGTACCAAGGATGCTTTTGGCAGTCCTTGTAAAGAGCTGGGGTTTGGGAGGGAGCTTCCCAAATGATTGAGCACTGACATGTTCCAGTCATGAGCATGGCTCCTGAGTAACATATGGCTCAACAAGCCTACGCGGATGATCGGCGTCTACGCAGACGATCGGCGTTATTCGGGAATGTTTAGAGATGTGGTCTGAAGGAACAGGGCAGACACCTGCATCTGCCTTCTTTTGGGATGTGGTGCAGTTTGTCCTGGATTCCTTTAGACAAGACTAGGAGAAAGGGGACAGATTTTGAGGCTGGTGGCCCGACTCCAAGCGCCTTGTCTACCTCATCTGTGAGGCAAGGATATCTGGACAGGTGGCCCTTGGGCCCTACAATCTACTCTGCAAACACTGCTCAGTCTCAATGACCTGCTGAAGCCCTGACCGCCAGCTCTGTCTCCGGAAGGGAAGAAGCCTCCTGGTGCTCTTCTTACTCCCAGATCTGCAAAGAGGGAGAGCCAGGCAGGAAGAGAGCTGGAAACAACATGCTGGCTCCTGGGTCATGGGCATCCAGCCTTAATAAATGGGAGGAAGCAGATCCCTACTTACTGAAGCCACCTATCCTGTGGGCTTACAAACACACAGTAGCCAGCTTTTATGTAAACACTGGGAATCTGAATTCAGGGCCTCATATTTGCCTAGCAAGAACTTTACCCACCAAACTTTCTCTAGCACCCTCTTTTATTCTTTCCTATTGCTTTGTTTTTAAGTAGTTTTGCAAATAATGCCTACTGAGAATACTCCTGAGAGCCCTGATTGTTGTCATGACAGACTAAGGAAATAAGACAGGTGTCAGGGTGAGCTTCCCGAAGCTAAGCCGCTTCAGGATCTGCTAAAATGCTCTCCAGGAAGCTGTGTAGCTAAAATCTAAACACAGTGATGGTCCCTCCATCCCCACACCTCTGCGGGCTCTCCGCATTTCCAATCTCACAAACAAAAGAAAAAGCTTTTTCAACATTTACTAGCCATAGAGAATTAATATCTAGCTTGTGATCTTCGCTCATTTCTATTGGGGTTTTAGATTTTTTAGGTATTTATAAAATCTTTACACATAAAGAATAGTAAGTATAGCCCTTTATTTTCATTGCTGGAAATAACTTTTTTCTATCGATGTCTTATTTTAATTTCTTTTTGGTAGAGAACATAAAAGCTTCAGATTGCTATGCGTTGACAGTTTGAGTTTTTTCTTTGTGACTTCTAGTAAATAGTGGCATTTCCATGAATGCCACTGAGAGTCACAGACTTTCCATTTTGTCTCCCTTCCCTCTCTGTGACAAAGGAAATTAACATTATTATGATTTATCTTATTTTTAAAATCTCTTTTCAAATAGTCATTGAAAAGTGTAAGTGGCTGCTGGGAGTCTTGCTGGGTAGCCAGCCTAGCCAAAATGACAAGGTCAGGTTCTGTAAGAGACCCTAGCTGGTGGAGGGGGACCATTGAAGCCAACCCCCTGCACACACTACCCCCATATGCAGATGCCCCTCTGTTGTGGAGTATTAGCTGAAGATGTGTTATAGATGTTTATGCTATGGAGTATTTGTTTAATGATGCAAAGATGTGTTGCCTTCTTTTATGATGCATTTGTTTAGCTCTGTGAAACTGCGTTACTTTGCCTGTCTAAAGCACCTGATTGGCCAAGAGCTTAATGCCCATAGCAAGGCAGGAGAAGGATAAGCAGGCTGCCAGGCAGAGTCAGAAGGAGAAATCTAGGCTTGAGAGAGGCTTGAAGAGATAAAAGGAGAAGAGGAGGATAGCCACACAGCCAGCCACGGAGTAAGAGGAAAGAAAGGCATGTAGAATAGAGAAAGATAAAAAGCCCAGAGGCAAAATGTAAAGAGAAACAGGATAATTTAAGTTAAAAAAAAAAAAAAAGCCAAGCTAAAGCGGGCATTCCTAAGTAAGAATAAGTCTCCATGTATTTATTTGGGAGCTGGATGGTGGGGCCCCAAAGAATAAACACACCAACTACAGTCTCTCCTCTCTCTCTCTCTCTCTCTCTCCCCCCCCTCTCCCTCTCTCATGCATATACACTCACATACCCCTAATAAATAGTCACCACAGAAAGGTAGTAAAATGAATACATTCTATATTATCCTAAAACACCACAGGAATTTAATCAGAGGTTACTTAAGAAATGATATTATGCAGAAAAAAATGCAGATACAAAAGCGCTGTTTGGGCTAACTGTAAATGTTTTAAATTATTTGTGTGTGTGTGTGTGTGTGTGTGTGTGTGCGCGTGTGTGTCTCTGTGTGTGTGTGTCTCTGTGTGTGTGTGTGTGTGCATGTGTGTGTGTGTGTGTCTGTGTGTGTGTGTGTGTGTGTGTGTGCGCGTGTGTGTGCGCCTCTGGGTGTGTGTGTGTGTGCCTGTGTGTGTGTGTGCGTGTGTGTGTCTCTGTATGTGTGTGCCTCTGTGTGTGTGTGTGTCTCTGTGTATGTGTGTGGGGGGTGACCACAGAAGCTGAGGTGTGTGTGGGACCCTTAGGGACCTGAGTTACAGACATTTGTGACTCACCTGATATGGTGCAGGGACTCCAACACAAACACATGTCTTATGATACTGCAATGACTTCCTAACTGCTGAACCCTCATTCCACTCCCAAAATTGTGATTTTTTTTTAAAAATATGAGAAATGTTTAGCTTAATAAACCAAGTAAATAATAAGATATCAAAGTGGTCATGGGTGGTGCAAATAAGTATAATTAAAATTTTATTTCAGTCCTCTTGCAAGACTAATAAAGGGAGTAACATGGTAATCAGATAATACAGAGGAAATGGTGGCCCTTTCTCTCTCCTATGTGGCTCTTGAAGGCAGATCTAGGTTCAGAGTTTTAGAAAAAGTAGGGGTACCACACAATAAAGCTAACCCTCCAGAGTGAAGTGAGAAATGACCTCAGGAGGGCAGTGGAAACACCATGCTCACCACAAAGGACCTGCCCGACCCCTCCTCCATTCCAACAACTGTTGGGTACCATTACAGGCCAGGCACACACTGTGGGCCTCCTGAGCAGCAAAATGCAGACCCCCCCCCCCAACCTTAGAGTTTACCCTGTGGCTGAGAAGACAGACAGTAACAGACTGTCAGAATTGACACACAGGAATATGTGAGGTGGGGCAGTGAAGGCAGAGGTCACGGAGGAGGCTGTTTAAACTAGGGCTCCATCAGTCAGGAATTCCTCCACTACTCTAAGATGGGAAGAGCTGCACATTGTGGGTGGCATTATTCAGGGAATCCTGAAGCGTGTGAGAATACAGAGAGTGATGTGAGCACACATGCATTAATTCCCTATTCTCTGCTAGTACCACAGATGCATGTCATGTGACTACTGCTGAGTTCCTGGCATGCTGACTCTCCTGATGGACTATATCCTGGGATGGGGAGCCAAATAGACTGTAGGATGCTTGGTCAGGTGTTGTAATACCTCAATAGGAAAGGACACTAAGGCAGACATGAATGCACTAAGTAAGTAAGTGATGTGGACTTGTAGGGTTTTTGAGTTCCTGGCAGAAAGGCTCTAGCAGTATCTGGGGCTGGTCACAAGTTTGTATTTGTAATGCCCAGTTAAATGAGTAGCTGCTGCCAGTGGTCAAAAGATGGGGACCCTTCTCTTGGAGCCTGTTACCGGCACAGTGTCTGGCTGGGGACAGGTTTGCAGGCTGGTCCTTTGAAGTGAAAATCCTACAGAATAAATAGCTACTCTTAAGCCAACAAGTTCGGGAACCATTTGTTACGTGGCGTTACTGATTAACAATTCTCAACCTAGACGGAGTAACAGAAAAACCAGTGTACTTTACTCAGGTGGGCAAGTCCTTATCTTAGAGGATAGCGATGCTTGAACAACTCAATTAAATGACGATTAGGAAAGTGAGTCCTGGCCCACGGGCAGCCTTGACCATACTCCATGTTCTTTACATTCCCCAAGTGAGCCAACGTGGGCTTCCTATTTATTCCCCGGCCTGGGAATCTACCATGCAAAGGCCTTGGCAAGCTTGAATCTCTCCAGTGCTTTGTGAGAGCTGCCCCCGAGTATTAGCTCGCTGGTCTCCAAAGGACACGTTCCGCAGATGAGCAGGGAGAAGCCCTCTTCAGAGGAACAGATTCATGTGTACCTTCGGGCCCAGGACAAGCACGGTCCTAAGTCCAGCTCAGCTTTAAGTTCTTGGTAACACTGCCAGAGGAGGACACTGCCACCCAAGATACTTAAGATCAGGCTTCCTCAGTCCTGATCTGTGGGTGTTCCACACAGGATGACATGGTTCCTCAAGGATCTTACAGCAGAGTACACAGTTCCTGTAGTCCCCCTGAACATGTCACAAGTGGCCCTCTGCCTCTACAGGGTCCATCTTATGGAGTCAGCCAACGATAGACAGGAATACATGAGTTGGGCAGGACACACCTTTGCCATTACTCTCTAAGCTATACGGCACAGCAAACAATTTATTCAGCATCTACACTGAATTAAATATTCTAACTCATGCTGTGGTGATTTAAAGTGCACAGGAGGCTACATGTGCTCAGCAGGCCACTTTATACAAGGACATGCACATCTGAGCACCTGATGAGTGCCCTGAACTAAGCCCTTCAAATACTGAGGGGTGACAGCCACCCAACTTCCAAAGCCCCTACCTACCATCTCAGTGGAAAACCCCAGTCCTCTAAATGCACCTGAGGAGCTGTTCGTACTAACAAATCTATTTCAAATTGAACCATAGGATGGTCTTTAGTCTGCCAACAGTGCATCGAGGCTGGGTTGAGACCCCCAGGTAGGTGGAGGGGATGAATATGGATGTCTTTCCCACCCATGTCTGGCTCCCACCCCTTCCTCCTCAGCTACTGCCACTCTCCCTACCCCATGCCCACTGCTCTGTCTCCTGAGTACAGAAGGCCCAATAACCTACTTGCCTACAACAAAGCAGTTTCGGAAGAGCTGTCAGAACTTGGTCATCTGTGACAGCAGACGTCAAAGAAGGCCAGACAGCTGGGCTTTTCAGGAGCCGAGCCATTGCCTTAATGGATTTTTTCACTCTCTATCTCACTACCTTCTCTGGTCAGCCTCCCTGAAGTGTGTGTGTACCAACCCCGCTGTATCAGGTGCATTTCAGAGTGAAGACCCCTGGTGTTCAAAGGTTAAACACTCCTCCACCCATGGAAGACATTCTGCTATCATTGTATTTTTTTTATTATTATTAAAGATGCACAAAAAGCTATATGCCAAGGTATTACATAAATATTTGATGCTGGTCTTCTGGCAAAAGGCCACCTTAACTTTCCAAGCTTGTGATTTACAAGAAGGACACAGGAAAAATATCTGCCACACCATTTCAAGGGGTGAATTCTATGCTCAGTTCTCTTCTGTAGACATGGTCACGTTACTTCCAAGTTCAGCCTATACAGTGTCTGAAATGTACATGCCAGGCCAAGTGCTCAGTAAATTTCTGCAGGTTTACAAAAGAATGTTATTTGATTGTTCTTCAAACAAACTAAGGTAGGACTTGACTGTCCATGCTAAAGTGAACAGTTAAGTCCTGTCAGTTTTCAGAGGGTCCCTGTCTCCACTGGAAGCTTTATCTTGACTCCAGGAGAAAATGAGCTGAGCAGACATCCATTGCTCTTGGCTTGTTGACTACGGATGCAATGAAGCATCTGCCTTCCCCCCTCCCATGGTAGAATGGAACCTTGAGCCTTAAGCCGAATTAAGCCCTCTCCCTTAAGCTGCTTTCCTTGGTGTGTTTCATCCTAACAGGACAGTGGTTAAAAGACTTCTCCACGTGGTGGGCAAGGCATTGAACCTGCAGGCTAATCCCTAAGGGAAGAGGAGCTCTACCTTCCCTGGAGGGTAGAATAAGGACAGGCTCACAGCAGCAGGAGGGCCTCAGTGTGCAAGAGAAGGCAGTGCTGGTGATCTGGGCTTGGTTAAACAGTGGTTATGGTCTCAGGAGATGGAATGACAGCACGACTACCTGTGTGGGTGTGGTTATTAAGTTAGTTACAGACTTGGCTGGGGCTATTCCTGAGGCGAAGGAAGAGGAGAGGGGGGAGGTGAGGGGAGAATTCAGAGGCCCGTGGCTTTCAGCTTTCATGACACAATCATCGGCTTTGGCAGCCTGCATGGTGTTCTCTCTTGGGCTCAGATGATGGGGCCAAAGACATACATCTCTTCTGATACCCCAATCTTGCTACGAAGAGGAAAACAATTACTCAGTGGTCTCCTGAGTAGCTGCCATCAGCCGTGCATCTTTCGGGTGTTAGTGCAAACAGTCGTAGGTTTTTTTCAGGAGAAATGTAAAATTTTGCCTGGCCACCCAGACAACAGAAGTGAGCATTCCCAACCTAAGTGCCAGAGTCCCTAAAAAAGATAGAGTTGAAAGGTCCTCTCTGGCATCCCTAGGACCGATGACCTGGAGGGGAACACCTACTTCAAGTACCTACCGCCCCCGCTATGTGCCCTTCCAAACAGCCATGCTTATGTGGACACGGAGCCACTCAAAGAGGTGGGTATCAGGGAGTTACTAGCTCTGCCGCTGGAGCATGGAAGTTAACAAAAAGTATCCTCAAAGTTGCACTTCCAAATCCAGCAGAGACATATAGCCATTCAAATTTAAACGAACGAGAGTGAAATAAACTATAAAATCCAGTTTCAAGGTTATAGGTGCCCAAGACAGCTGGTGGCTACCATATGGGACAGAACAATCCAGAATATTCTACCATCACAGAAAGTTCTTGACAGCATTGTTCTAGGTGCTTTCCTAGGTCACTGGGTCATTTACATCATCTACCCATTCACCATGCCTGACCTGCTGACAGTATGGCGGATGATCAAACGGGAACAAGCAAGGGCCCTGCACCTGAAATTAAGATCATTGCCCCAGGCTGTGACCCATCCAGAGCCTACAGGCTCAGAACAGCCCGTTCTCTGTTCTAAGAACACTTGCTTGGTACTGCACACATAATATGGTACTGCACACATAAAACGGGATCCAAACCCTGCTAATACCTGAGAAGCTACACACCACCAAACCTGCCCCTATCAGGCTCTGCTGGGGTCCACAAGTTTCCTTTACATCTCATTTCCTTAGGAGCCCTGCTGACTCACAACCCTCGGGACCTGTCCATAGCTGCACACGAGCCCCTCACCTCAAACTCAATTACCCCAAACCCTAAACCCTTTCTCAGCTCAAAGCCTTTCCCCACCGTGACAGACTTCCCCTCTGACTCAAAAGCTGGCACTGCTCGTGCTGATTCATGCCACAAACCCCAGAGATGAGCCCACACCTGGGGCAGAGTGCTGGGCACTGGAGACCTAGGAGGCTTGTGTCCTGGCAACAGCTTCCTGGAGCCAGGCGCTGCCACTCCGTCCTGCTATCAGCTCCGAGGTGCTGCCACTGCTACTTCAGACTGTAAGAGTGTCTACAAACCATTTGCATCTCTGGAGTGGCATGATTCCCGGCAGTCATCTCAAAAGCAACAAATACAGAAGCTGCCACCACCTCCATTTGAGAAGGCACCGGATGGCTTCCCGGAGGCCGAGCCTTTATGAGATCTGATCAAGATACATTAATTAGAAATCAAATGCTGTGCGTTTATGGACCATTTGATTTTCCAGATGGAAGAAGATGCAAAAAAGAACCAAGATTACCGTTGGCCATGCCAAGGTGGAAGACGGCATTCACCAGCACACCGCCTTTCCGGAAGTGGTCACTCATGTGCTCCAGCCAGCTGGCGTCCAGACTGCTCACTGTCTGGCCGTTCTTGGAGACCTGGAGGGGGATGGTGACAGGGTAGTACTCCCGACACTTGTGCTGGCTCTTCGGTCTGTTGAAAAAGGCGAAGATCTCCATTTCTGTTGGGATTTGTAAAAAGGATGGAGAGAGAACAGGTTAGCACACAGAACAAATCTGCTAAAGTGGGTTCAGTGGAATCTCCCTGGAGCCTGAGGAATGGTATCAGCTGTGAATCCCTGAGGCCACACTCCTGCCAGACAATAAAACTCCATTTCCAGCAGCTATGGAAGTTGCTTCAAGGGAGGACCTCAAGCATTGCACTTTGCATGGAGGCTCCCATGTGTTTTGTTTCACACACCCCAGGCTGGACTCAAACTGAATTTAGGATCCTCCTGCCTCTACTGACTGGGTACTTCCATTACAGGAGTATGCTACCACACTCAGTTTAGGGGGTTCTGGAGACTGAACTCACCTCACGCATGTGAGGCAAATACTCTGCATCCTTGAATGCGGATAGAATGACTGCCACTTGGAATTAATTTGCATTGTTAAGCAACTGGAAGAAGTATATTTCTAGAAATGGGTACATACGTATTTGCAAAGTAAATGTAATAGTCTTAAAAACACAAAGAAAGGAGATTCATAGCAAGGAAAACACTTCTCTAATTCCAGGAACCTTTTATACCCCTGAACTTACTATTCATAAACTGCAGGAGAGTTTCCTGGGGCCAGACCCATAATACTCAATCAAGTACATTGATATGTAAAAATAAATATGTTCCTGTAAGTGGGTGTTCCTGCCTGGAGTAGCAGGTCAGCTCAATCAGCCAGGCAGGCCCTGGGTGTGAAGCTAGGAGCTCTGGGTTCTTTCATTTACAGCCCAGGAATCAATAATCACACCCCGCCCCCAACAGTGATTCGCACATGCTGTTCATGCTGCCAGCTGCGGTTAGCAGGAAACCACCGCCAGGAGCAAATACCTGGAACTGCAATCTACACTGCAGAGTCTATTTTTGCACCATTCATTTAGTCCAGCTATCAGAGCTGGCCCCGCTTAGAAAGCTTCGCTTCCATAGACTAGCGAGGAATACGCACCGGCTGCCAAAGACGTTCTCTGAGGTGATATGAAAACTCTACCATAGAGAATGGTTGGCATTAGGAAGGACAGATTATACATGTGCTCTGGACATGGGGCGCTCTGAGATGGAGACACTCAGAGTTCAGGGTGTCCACACGTGGGTGGTATCTAAGTACTAGCTGGTGTGTGTGTGTGTGTGTGCATGCGAGCATGCATATGTACACTTGTATGCACAGGCATGTGTGCACACACAACATTAGGTGATCCCTTTGTTGCTTTTTGCCAATTGCCTTGAGATGCTGTCACTCACTAAGCTTGCCATTCAGGCTCGACTACGTGACCAGTGAACTCCCAGGCTCTGCCTACTCCATCCACCCTGCAATGGTGGCTTTACAGGTGTGTGTAAAAGGCACACCTGGCTCTTTACTTGGATTCTGGGAACCACCTGGGTGGTTCTTAAAGCTTTTCAAAGGGTACTAGGACTATATTGCACAGGGATCTATCAAGGGAAAGTTCCCGGACAAGAAATATACATCAATGAGTAAGGACAGCAAAAGGGTAAAACTGCAGGACCTCAATGCAGGGGTGAAGTCAGCTCACCTACTCTCCCTACTGCCCCCAAAAGGCCACTCTGAACTGTCCCTGACTGGATTCACTCCCAGCTGCCTCCTGCATAGGAAACAGAGGAGGGGAAGGGGCTAGGAGGGGGCATCCTCTGACTTCTTGCTTTAGTTGTCTTGCTGTGGTTGCCCACCTGGCAGAAAATTTTCAAACTCCTTAGGAAGTGGGAGGTGGGCTGAGAGAAAGGCCAGAGGAGAGCTGTGGGGAGGGGGTGGGTAAGGGGCGGTGAGGCTAGGGTTGGGTGCTGCATAGGTACTTCCAGGGCAGGCTGGGTCAGGGCAGGAATCCGTTAAACTCCATAGGCAAATGCCCAGGAGAAGCTGGGGTCAGGTGAGGGCTATGACCTCTGGAGAAAGGATCCCTGGGTGTCCAGCCTTCAGGAAGGGAACTTGCCTTATCTGTGACATGGGCGTCACAGTAGCATCTCCTGTCATAGTCTGTGGTGAGGGGTAATTGAGATAGCACCTGGGAAAACTGGACCAGTGCCCTTCACTAGTAACTCATGTTTACCAATTAATAAAATAAGCCAGCGAGGGGACGGCAGGGTCTGTGTGCTGCTTTCGAGGCTGTATGTGCAGAGGGAGGTGGCTGTCTTCTTAGGGAAACTAAAATAGGCTTTGAGGATTCCCACTCACAGTTGGGCCGAGGCCTCCATGACACATTAACCCACTGTTTCTTGAAGGATTTGAGTTTGCAGAAGACAACAAGGTCCCAAGGAAACCAGCCAAGGCCCTCTGGGTGTTAGGGGAGAGGTTCCAACTTTAGCCATAGGAGATCCTGGGCCCGGAGGGAGCCTCAGGGTCCCAGAGTCAAGCGTCAACCTCAGAAAGTAAAGTCTTGAGGTCTAGGAGAAAGATGGGTTCTGGGGTGCACTGCTGACAGACTCTGGGGATCCAGGATCCAGAGTCCCCTTTCTCCTTAAAGTCAGATTCTGTGAGGCACAGAGCTGTGGAGCCAGGGTCCTGAGTGACAGCTCCCACAGGGAAGTCCTTAGCACCAAGAATGCACTGAGCCTTTTCACAGGAAGCTACAGTCCCTTCCTAGAACTAGGGACCTAGCTAGAAGCGGTACACAGACATTGGTTTCTTATCAATGGTGCCGTTTGCCTCCAATGGTTCCTATCCCTTGCTCCTGGGATTCATGCCTGACTTGGGCCCTTGTGTTCCTCATGGTTCTACAGACATCCTTCTTCTTCCTCAGAATTCAGCATGAACAGTCCCCAGACCCAAGATGGAGCTTCTCAGGGGCCTCACGTCAGATCTGAATCTATCAGATGGGGCAGAAGTCTACCGCAGGAGAATGAAAGCTCATGAAACAAGGGTCAAGGTCTTGAATAAATGATAGCTCTGCTATAGCTCATAATTCTTTGCAGCAACCTTACAATTAGATCTCCGAACTGACTGTCCAGTAATTTTTCTTCTCACGAAGTTCTGATGTAGCCAAAGAAACCATTTCCCTGTTTCCTACTCTTGGAGCACCCTTATCACTTGCAAGAGGTCAATTCCAAGCACAAAGGTCTAAGCAGAAGTCCACGCTTCATGGGCATTCTACTGTCAGGCAACTCACAGTCACCTTCCAAAAGCCAAATATTGCTAGCATAAGTAACTCTTCTGATGGATGCGACTTCCAGGCAGAAGGAGAGAAAAAAAACTACAGAAGACTTCAGGAAATCTCCCCCATTCTCTCACACAGGAAAGACCACGTAGAGAGGTGCCGTGGATGGATGTCAACCCCACCTGCCGTCTTATGCCAAGTGTGCCAGCTGCCGGACAGAGGTGGTAGGAACTCAGCCGGCTCACAAAATGGGCACAGAGCCTGATAATCAGGAAGTCCTAACCAATGTTGATTTTTATAGCTAAGCTGCTATGGTAACCTGCTGCCTGGTGCAGCATCTTCTCCATGGTGCCCATTTCCAACTGTTGGCCCTCCCTGCAACCAGGGTGCTTCCGTTCTAGCAAGCAGAACACCCAGAACACGGCTCGTGCACAGTCTGCCCCCATGGCTTTCTCAAATGCTTCCCTTGGGCAGGTAGTCGGAAGTGGACTGCTGGAGCTCATTGGAGGGTGGCTCACGCACTGCCCCTGTGAGGGCAGAGAAGCACCCTCACGAGCACTAGTGAGACTACTT